>CAHIKZ030001110.1:140000-405000 GCA_903632075.3 Acanthosepion pharaonis | reverse complement strand
TATCTGAATAATTTAGAGATACTCGCTCATCTTTGCGAAATCAGAGAGAGAGAGAGAGAGAGAGAGAGAGAGAGCGAAAGAGATAAACAGAGATAGAGAGAAAGTGAGAGAGAGAGAGAGAGAGAGAGTGAGCGAAAGAGATAAACAGAGATAGAGAGAAAGTGAGAGAGATTAGATGAAAAATATTGTGCTAATACAAATTATTACATTTATTGAGGAACACTGCATGTAGAAATTTAACATTCAAAATTTGACTTTCGCTGACTTCAGACGCCGACGAGAAATACAATATATTTTTGCCAAGAGGCAGCCTATATACATAAACATACCGATATAAAATGTCTTAGAAATAAAGGAGAATAATTTAAAATTAAGTACTAAGAAGAAAAAAAAGACCTTTTAACGTAATACATCAACAGAAGCTGTTGGCAATATATTATATTTATGAAGTACTATATATTTGATAGGGTCAGTTGATAGGCAGAGATCCAATAAAACGGAATAACAATATTTACAATTATTATTATTATTATTATTATTATTATTTGAGGGTGCCTTTTCATTGGTCCGTGAACTAACGAATCGGCAATAGGGAGAAGGCGAGATTTTCCTGGTAGAAAAGGTTTTTTTTTCTTCTTCTTCCAGAATCATTCAGTGAAAATGGTCGCCTTCTAGGGCGCAACTGTTAAGATAGACGAGAATCACTCATACATGATATCATCTTTCCACGTAGCCAGCAATATTTTCCAACTGGGGACAATAAAAGTAGCCATTAGAGACGATATGTGTTGTGCTATTTAAATATTACAAAAGCCAAGTATTTTTTTCTTTCTGGTGAAAAGATGGGTGCTTTGACTTTCATTAAGAAACAGAGACAGTGTGTATACATTGGCTTGCACCATTTCTAATTACATACTTAGGCAAAATGTTGGGACTATGCCACAACCTAATATAGCAGACGGGTACAGTCGAGATAATGAAACTCTCTAAAATATAAATGAACTGCATGTGTAGGTTATCTTGTTCTTTGGAGAGGTGATAAACTTCCCGCTTTCTTCACTCGGGAAGATTCGTTTCTCATCGAATTCAAACTCCCATTGTGTTGCATTCATAGAAGTTTATTTTTTTCAAACTTCAATTCATAAATAAAATCTAGTAAAAGAAAAGCATTATTTTCTATTAATTCGAAACCAATTTCTCTAAACTTTAAATCGATTGCACAGAATATGATCTTCCCACATTCTCTTGAAAGAAGCCATTGTTTTATTGAAGGATATGCGTTCATTGTGATAATTCATAAAGAAATTACCGTATAACTTTTCTGCCCGCGTAAAATTGCCTGACATGAAATATGTTATGAGTAATGACATTTTATCTTTTTGAGTTTCTTTGTCTTTGAAACATCTTGTTAAAATATTGATTTATTTATTGTCTTCTTCATAACATTGTTATGTTCAGACTAAATTACACATATAGAGATATACCGATTGTTTGCGAATATACATTCATGTTGTTTGTATACACAATTTCCCACCGTGTTTAAATTAATATTACTAAACTAGTACTACTGAATGTTAATCATCAAAATATATCTTTGATTTTATTATGTTGTTGTAAATCGTCAAAGCAACGTGCAAACGAGATTTAGAAAAGTAGCATGACCTTTTCGGTATCAGCTGTGCTGTGCATTGCCGTGATTCATAGTAATCGTCTTCATGTTTTAAATACAACTGGAAATACAGAGCAATAACATTCAGGGTAAGTTTTATTGTTAACACTTCAAGTTGTTGGTGCGTTGCAGTCCATTGTATCCGTCTTGCAATTAATGTTTAATTAATTATCGCATCTCCTGATTTTGTATCTTCCTCATGCTTTACAATTGTTGAGTGATCGACAAGATGTTTCTAAACATTTCTAGCGTGGACTGAATGATATCATCACCAACGGTGCTGGAAAGCCATAGCTGCCAATTTTCAGTGCTCTATCACTACGTGTTTTATCTTCTAAATCAAAGTTAACTACCTATTACTTAATCTGTTTACGAAAGGTAGTGCTTCCACCAAGAAAAGAGGATTACGGTAATATCACATTGAGATATCGGCTCACGTATAATCCCCATAGTTCAGAAACGTCAATTCAGGTCATTACTCAGAGTGTTGACCGCTTGGTAATCCCAGGTGATGAAAGCTAGGATATGCGGTTGGTGTAATGAATAACGGCTGGGAATTGAAAATCCGAGAGCCGAGTTCAAATTCAAGTCTTGTTCGTTATATTCATTTACGTGCAAATACCCCAGGAAAAGATAATCATCCACCTATTCTCAGCCAGTTATGCGTTAATTAGTAGAACTTGTATCAATAAATTCTTCATTATTATTAGCCACCAATATTTCTTACACTCTAAAATATTTCCTGGCTTTAAAGTAACCTAAAAAAAAAGATTGATAAGCCATGAATAAAACATTAGTCTTTCCACCAAAAAGTCGATTGATGAATCTTTTTTGAAGGCATGTGTGGTGGCATTATTCAAGAAGTTAAACGCTTTCAGAACAATGATTTTTATGAACCTAATTTTTTCAACGCATTCGACGAAGAAAGCTTTGGACCATGTAAATATAATGTTTCAAAGAAACTTCTCTGATTAATGAATCGTTTTGATCGCCCAACTTTAACGTGAATGAAAACTTTTAGGTCATTATGAAGAGACAAGTTTACGTTGTAAGACGACAAATTATCAACAAGGATGAATTTTGAAACGCTATTCTACATGATATGTAGTAGGCTTCATATGGAGAAATAGAATCCCTGCATGATCATTATATGAATTAATTCTGTAACAAGTTCTAGAATATATATTTCATATTAATGTTACTTTTAAACTTTTAGAATTATGAAATCGAAACTGTTTTCAATATTTGTTTAATACATTTATAGTTTTAAATTTTTCGCAAGTTTTGTAATATACTGAATATTAATGGCGTAAATGTTTCCGTGAATCCCTCCATTACTTTATAAAAATTAGAAAAATATAAGTCGCAAATAATGTGACAATATAGATCATGGTACAAATACTGACAGGGGTAGATACATTGACATGTAAACAATATATTTATATGTCAAATCGAATTTTGAAAATAATGGCAATTGATATTTCAGGAAGTTTAATCTTAACCTAAGAAATGAAATGTTTTGTCTTTCTACCAAACTTAGGATATCGATACGAGATTAATCAATACGTTTAACTAACAAACATTATAGAAAAAAAAGCATGCTCTTCGGGAACATGCGTATTTACAAAACACTTTAATGTTCTGCCTATGAGCATTGTTAAATAATTAGCAATCTATGACGGAGATAGCATTGTTTATGGACGCACTTCCCAAAACCAATATGCTCAGGATATTGAATTTAGTTCTAAATGACATGTTATGTTTAATCCTTTCATCACTAAATATCAACAATATCAAAGTTTCAACTTTCTATCAGCCTCTGAACAACTTAATGGTATCGCGTTTAATCCGGATCTCATGAGTGAGTCACATATGATTCATTGCTATAAAAATGGCCGACTCATTCTATCGTTCAAAGAATGAATACTTCTACCAAGCTTTCTATTTACAAAAGTTAGATTATATTATACACTGAGTATTGCTAACATATATAGACTGGAAGTGTACTATCTTCATTTTTGATAGATTTCAGATTTTTATTCGCTACTCTCAAACATCTTTCGACAGATGCAACGCCGAAAACCTTTCATTACTCTGCGTTCTCAGGACAAACGTTCAAATGAGTCGTTTTTCTTTAGATCAAAACGTTCAAGTAATAGGACTCAAGATAAACCTTTCCACAACAAATTAGTATCATGAATTGGAATGAAATAAGTGTTGGCACCTTCCTTGAATCCATCATAATCATTCCAGAATGTGAAATTATATATTGTAAATACTTCAAATACGTCGGTATATGGATCTGTTATAACAAATTTGGTACTGGATATAATTGAACTAAGACAGAGGTAGTTTCACTTAAAAACAGAAATTGATATAGATTCAAAATATTAACTTAAAACTAGAGTCATGTTGTTACATAGCCTTGTCAAAAGGAAGATTTCATATGAATGACACATGCCTAGTGTCAAACCTGTCCGAAAATGTCTAAACAGTCAGCTCTGTAAAATCGCTTTCTGAAATCAAATTAAAAAGAACGAGTGAAGCTTGTGGGTGTTGGCGAAGAACACACTACTTTCACACTACAGCATTTCACACTACTTCAAATAAAAGGGTAGAGAAGAAAACTACATCAATATTGGGATTAGCGATGATATCTACTCAACTTGAGAAACCTATCTTCCTGAATAATTCTTTTAAGAGAAAGACTTTATAAATTTTAACTGACAATATTACTGGTTGACCAGCCAATGAATGTTGAATGTTTCCTTATAAGGAAACGGCTAATTACGACTTAAAGCATTTCAGACAAGTAATGGGTTTTTACCTATTCTATTAAACTCTTGCTTATTCGCTAATTAATTACTTTAAGCTTGTATATGAATAAATAAATAAATTTTCATTTATATTTCTTCCTTGCTGTTTGCTTTCTACAGACAGCCTGAATAGTCCTTTTTTTAATGATTTCAAACCAAGTAAAGCAATAAAGTCACTAAAATACAAGGGTTTGCTTTGTGTAACAGAATATGATAGAGAGAAATATTAAGGGAAGTGGACAATAAAATATATGATAAAATATAAAAGAAGCGAAATTTAATGGGAAGCCAGAAGCCGGAAAAGTCTTCTACGAACGAGAAGTGCGATAGAAGAAATTCTGTTATCATAGAAATTATGGCTAGATCTAGAAATTTGAACTGTAAAATGATGATAACTTATCCCCAATCTAGTAGTGCGCTTAACTACATAAAGTCTATGTACCATAGAGGAAAATTCATCAGAAAAATTATCATTAAAATATTTATAGAAGCTCCATTACAGTGGAAGGAAAGGAACTAAAAAATGAGATGCTAGGTCCGGACTAATAACATTACAGATTCTTCACTGGATTTGATGAAGAATCTTTAAATATATAACAGGAACACCAGACCAGATGTGTCAACAATATTCAAAGCAAGGACGAATGGAAGATTTATAAATATCTAAGATGAATTCAGGCGAGAAAAATTATCTAGCACGATACAGTGAACCAACTTACCAAGCAGCAGACCTAGCATTTGAGACGCAATGAGTCTCTGTCTTGGGGGTTGGCATCAGCCATGATGGAACACAAAAAGGGTCTATCAGACGATTAAAAGAGAGCAGTTTCGTTTTGGAGGTGTTAAAATTAACAAGTCATTCTTTGCACCAGTAAACAACAGATTGGTGGTTATTTTATAGATGAGCAGCCAATTTGAGCTTATCGAACCGCTCAGACTTACTATTAAGACATGGATAAGACGTTTTGATTTCAGCATAGATACTGACTTGAGAACTAAGAAAATCATGATGATCAATGCAAAATAGAAAGAAAGTAAGCCAAAATGAATACTTGCATTCATGAAAGACTGAATCACTTAAAAAAAAAACCAGAAATACCATGACCTTTCAACTGTGAAGAAGATCAGTATGCCAAATACTGTCAAATACCTTCGAGATATCCAAAGCAACATCATTTTTACTAGAGCTTGATAGACTTTTTTTACTTTTTCAGCAATAATAGTTAATAGATTAGAAGTTGATCTAGAGAAGTGAAAGAAGATATATTGTTCGTCAGAAAGAAGATTCTGCGAGGTGAGATGTTGAATCAATTCAGAGTTGATTAGAGAATTACCAAAATAAGTAGAAGGGTAAATGGCCGATAGTTTGGTTTAGTTTGTTTAACGGCATATCAACTTTTCATGGGTCATTGCATGCTGCCAAAATTTTATTTTCTTGTGAACCTAAAAAAAATTATTTCTGGGAATTTTTTCCAGTAACGTATTGCTTGTGTATTATTTTACTAAGAAAACATATTACCGATACTTTTTCTAATGTATTGTTATACTTTCATGTTTTGACACCAGTTTAGGGGGTCACTGTTTGGCCATAGCCTGGACCCTAAAAGGTGCTAGCAACCTGGGTTAAGGTGAACATGGGAACAGCAGCAATTAAGAAGTGGTTCCACTCTGCTAAAAACCGTCCTATCAGTGGCCATGCTGCTGGATGTAGTTTATCGTTATACCCAGGACGGGGGTCAATACTTCGAAGGATCAAACGGTTCCGCTGAATTCTTAAAGTCTGGAACTAGAAAAGAGGATTTTGAACAGGCCTGAAAGCAAGATGCAGCAAGGTATAAATTGTAAACTTTAGTGATAACAGGAACTTGTTCAAGAGGACATTTCCTAAGGAAAATTTCATGATACCATAAGTCATCATGTTTTTAGGGTACAGTTTAGAGATGATAGAAAAAACATGGCTAAACTCAGTTCTAAGTGAAAAATTAGGCAAAGATAATCCAGATATGTCAAGAGTAGAATTTGAAGAGAGGAGGAATATAAAATGTAATATCTTAAAGTAAGTGAAGAGAGGAAGAATATAAAATGCAACACAATGTAGTGTTAAAATTCTGTTAAATAAGTTAAAGTTAAGATGAAAGCAACTATGTAAAAAGATGAAAGTGAATTATAGTTAAAATGTGTAATTTAAAATTGCTTTGAAATGTTTCATTAAAACATAAAGGTAATATATTTGCTAACAAATGCAAACGTAAATATAGATTAGATTTATGAAAATAAATATTTGTATAATATAAGGTTATGTTTCGACTATCTTTAACTAGAAGGAACCCAGGCATACCTGAAGCCAAGGTCTTTGAGTTCGAGTTTAATCGCGGACTTCTGTTGGGGTCTATTTGGTAACTTTCCCTCTATTACTGATGATTACCACTACTATAGATTACCGATCCCAATTACTCAATTATAAACTAAATGAATAATGACTAACAATATTTTATTAATAATGTTTGATATTTTTCGGCTATTAGTATATTTGGATTAAACATTAACATCGGTATATTCTGACTTCTTTCAAAGAGTCTGTTTACACTTGATAACACATTTCTGATAAAGTCGATAGGCACGACCTGTCTGCAGTCTGGGCTAAAGAATCATAACTACACAGAATCTATGCCTGTAGCTTTGACAGGTTTACCAAATCCAAATAAAATTTACCCTATGAAAATTAAACTTCTAGATGAGTAAAATGAGATAAAATAATATAACTTCGATAAATATTATTAGAATTCGTTTAAATCTCACATTAACAGCATATGGGGTATTTACAATAAACAAATCCGATAACTTTATTTGTATATATATCCTTTACTTATTTCAATGTGGAAGATGCTTGACATTCATTTTATATAAATGTTTCATCAACAAATTAACACGGTTAAATGTAATTATTTGATTACGTGCTGTTTTATTTAATTAAACTCCCCATGAGCCTAATTTTTAAAGTCATGTTCTTGAATATATTCTACAATTTAACTTTTACATGCAGACCTCAGCTAAAGAACTTACACCATTTTTTATTTTATTTTATTACTTTTCAGATCCTTTTCCTGTGAGCATAGGACAACTAATTTAATCTTGAACAATCTAATGAACGTTTTTATAGTCAAGAGACTACACTTCAATATCTCCTACCAATGCAAACTTTATTTCTTTAAATACAATTTCAACATTATTTTCTTCAGCGATTTTACAAATTGCTTTTCTTTTTTTTTTTTCTTTTTTTTTTTTTTTTTTTGCTAATGGTTTCAGCGCCTGTACAACATGAAACAAAAAGACGGACATAAATTATTTTGTCTACACACAAATTTTGATAATTTCCAATTCCCAAAATGTGAATTGATAAAATATACTTTTTTATAATATCTACTCTAGATATACTCTTTTGTACACTCTGTGAAAAAAGAAAGGGACGGACGTAAAAAGCTATAGACACAGTAACCTTGCTGCCGGGTGATTCGCTGGATGACATTCTCACTTTAGTTCGTCTCCGGCGACCCCGCATTGCACTAATTCTATGCCCCACGTTCGTTTCAATATCCGCTGGAATTTTGGTGAAGAACTGTCAAAGATCACGATAGATTCATCTCTGTCCTTGCTATGTCGATGATTGACTAAAGTAACTGTTATTGCCAGTAATTCTAATTAGCTTCAACAAAAAGTTTAATTAATTCCTCATTAACAATTCATCACTGGCAATAAAAAATATTAAAATGCATGGCTAATGTTTGTAAATATGTGGAATAACGTTTTATAGTTGAAAGCTAGTTTTGTTCGACAGAATTATTGTGTTTTTGTTATATGTCATTTCCGTAGAAATTAATAAGAAGTATTGTATTTTTAGCTTATTTACTAATTATTACTTGCATTATTTACATTGTCTCGAATAATGTTGCATTAATTGCATTCTTTAGATTGGATCGAATAATGTAAAAAATTCAAGTAATAATAATATCTCATCTCAGAGACATACACATATATTCATATTTCTTTTGTCCCACAATTAATACATAGATTGGCTTTCCAGTCCAGGGTGCATATTTTGAAATAATAAAAAAGACGACTTATGAGATTTACCAGGAGCAAAATAAAAAAAAAAAAAGGTGCTATTCTAACATTCACCTTTGAACAATGAAATGTCTCATGATGTAGTTTCTTTAAAGGAAAAATCGGAAAATAAGTGAGGTCACAATTCTATATATCTAGTTCCGAAAGTTCAGTAGCAGTGTTAGAAACTTTGAACTTCGTGACACGAGTTAAATTATGAAATCAAAAAAACCATCTTGGATATAAAATTATGTCTTTCGCATCAGTTACTTTTTTCACTTGTATTAAGCTTATGGTTACACATACAGGCTATTACCTAACCTTGGCTTTGTTTGATCTCTGGTTTTGTATCAGGCCTTAAAAATCGATGAAGAGTTCCAGGAATAAAAATTCAAATGTCTTACCTACTAAAGTCGCGCACGTTTAGTGCTATTGTTAATAAAACAGTGTTTGATATATAATAACAGAGTTAAAATATATACACATTAATACGCATACATTTTATCCCACACCATTAACACGACACTTACAGTTGTGCTAATGGCGAAGAAGAAAATCTATATTAATTATTTTTGTTTGTTTGTTTGTGGGAGAGAGAGAAGAGACAAAGACTGTTGATCGGGAGGACGGCAATTTATCTCCAAATCTAAAGTTTGATATGTTATCCCGTATTCTGTCCAGTCATTTTTATATACAGATTATAATAAAGATATAAATCCCTACAAAAGCTTTCAAAGTTCATAGTTCAACGATTTTCAGAATATGGTATGTCAATTCCATTATTTTTATCTTTCTAAATTTGTTGGGATTACAGTGCTAAGTTTTTCAAAATGGTGTTAAAAACACTCTTTGTTAACTTTACTGATTGATAATTTTCAATTCAAAGATAACATTTCATGGACTTTGAGTAACCTGGATAATATTTCATAACTATTCTTATTTATCGCTGCAACTTATATAATTGTTGATACACTGTAAAAATGACATATACGGTAATATAATTTGTAAATAATGCAAATATACCTCGACTTAACTATGATTTTTTCCGTTAATAACCTTTTTATATTTTTTAAAATTATGCAAAGGGAAAATTAATTAATAATTAATGTGATCTACTGCGTATAAAATTGCATCAGGTAATTAACATCAAATTATAAGGTAAGTAAAATATTCAGTAAAATTTGGGTCTGCCTTAAAAATGTGTGTATATGTTAATCTCTGAAAATGAAAAGATTTTTGACCATTAGATTGTAGGGCTATCTCAAAGCAGATCCAGAACAACTATGGATCTTTAACAAGACTCTGGTTTTATGGAATCATTTATATTTCCCCCTCTCGACCACTCCCTAGACGGTGTAGTTTGGAAAATTCATATCAGGAGAGCCAGACGGTCATATCTTTCTTTATGTTTTTTTAGATATGATCAAGAAAAGTATCTACCAGACACTCCTTGACCACGGGAAGAATATATAAACAGGTGACCCGCCTTGTAAATCTAAGGATTAACTTCGAAATAGTTTGAAGTAATGTCTGTGAAATCGTGCAGAAAGACGTTGGGAGACATGAAATGTGCTTAATTGCATACGGTCTCTAGGATCAACATAGACATGATATTGGCGTGCATAAGCATCTCAGTTGCGTCAATACGGAATCATTTGTCATTTGTCCTGTTCTCGTGACCACTTTCAAGTAGCATTTTTTTTTCTGAATCTCACTGGTTGGTGGTTAGTGTCACGTGTATGGTGTCTTTTCATTTCTTGTTTCACATTAGTAGCTCTCATATCAAATGCTCTCGATGCATCTGATAGAGAAATAAGAATGTCAAAACTTAGCGCATTTTGCATAATATTGTTAGGTCAAGATTTCATATATATATATATATATATATATATATATATATATATATATATATATATATATATGTATATCAGCAGCAGCTGCGGCAGCAGAAGGAAGTCAAAGCAACATTATCATTAACTATAATCGATTACAAGCAATATTTTTTCCAAAATCATTTTATGACCGTTTCTGTGTTATTTTCAACTATATCTTGCCAGAAAACAGGCTTATGTAATTTTTTCATCTTCCAATATTAATATTAGCAAAGGAACAGTCCAACATGCAAATTACAAAATGCAGATACCAAAAACAAAGAACCAAAATTTAAATATATAGGAGATAGCGAAAGATGTCTTCGAAAAACTAAGCAAAAAAAAAACAGAAAACCTTCGCTAGATACAAAAGAAATAATGCTAAATTACTATGTGATATCCATCCTTCTGTATGGTAGTGAGTGCTGGACAATCTCATCACATATGAAGAAGAGACTTGTAGCAATAGAAATGCTGAGAATACCAGCGAAATTATGAGCAAAGACGAAGTTTTAGTGAAAATAGAAAAAAAATATATTTAACATCGGGAAAATACAGTTCCTTATATCTAGGTCACATAATGAGGAAGGATGGCTTGGAAAATTTGATGCTCACAGGACAGATTGAAAGCAAGAAGAACAGAGAAAAACAAAGTATAACCTCCATCGGGAGCTTAAGTAAATGTATGGAGGAACAAGATTTAGAGGAGATAACAAAAATACAAAATTTATTAGGTGCTACAAAGTACAGGAAATTGTGGAGAGACATGATTGCTAACATCCTGAAAGGAAACAGCGTATAGAAAACTAAGAACAAGATTTTGTAAATGGATGGTTAAAGAAGGTTATGGGCAGATATAAAAAGACCACATTTATGAAGCGCTACAAAAAAGAGAAAATTGTGGGGAGATTTCCGGAAGTGACACAGTAAATAGATAAAAGAAAATAAATGCAGTCTTCAACTGAGTCTCTAATGAATAAATATGTTATATATATATATATATATTATATATATATATATATATATATATATATATATATATATATATATATATATATATATTCTATCGAAAGGAAATCAAAGCAAGCTTTTTTCAGTCTTCTCAATCTTCTGCGACCACTCTTCTACATATTTTTTTCTTTCGTTCTCTCTCTCTCTCTCTCTCTCTCTCTCTCTCTCTCTCTCTCTCGGCATATATATATATATATATATATATATATATATATATATATATATATATATATATTATATATATATATATTATATATATATATATATATATATATATATATATATATATATATCGTTCAGTGTTTAAAACGGACCTGAGCGAATGAAACATGTAGGCCTTAATGAGGACCTTCTTTCTTCGAACCTTGTGTACTGGCGCTGCATAAAACCAAACCAAGAACCATAGAAAATAATAGAAACAACATCACATATAAATTTTCAATAGCAGCTACAGCTAAAATGGAGAGCACATGGAATTCGAAGAGAATACAATGATATAAATATTGACATTCCACACTTCATCAAACAAAAGGTTAGGAAGGAAAGCTCTATTAATACTGGAATGGCTGATAACAGCTGCTGGCCTTGAGAAAATTATTTTATTGAAAAATTGTTTTAAACGGCTAATATTGCCATTAGTATTTATACACCCTCTCTCTCTCTCTCTCTCTCTCTCTCTCTCTCTCTCTCTCCCGCTATCTATCTATCTATGTGTGTGAGTGTGTGTGTGAGGGTGTGTGTGTGTGCATACGTGTGTGTGTGAGAGAGAGAGAGAGTGAATGGAACAATACATCTGTAGCCATATATGTATTTATAGACAAGTTTCGATCGGAAATTTTCACGTTATTATGCTGGATTTTCGCACTAAATTGTGTGCTTTGATAAAACAGTTGTCATAATCATGAAATCTATTTCTTATGCTAAATAAAGACTTAGTATTATTACCCTACAGTATTTGTCATGTGACAACGAATATCTTAGTTAACTTCTATCTTCAGATAAATGTTTTCTTCTCTTCAGTGATCGCGTTAAGAAAGCATACAACCTTTTTTTATCTTTCAATTAATCACTCTCACTTCGTTTTAGTTGCGCTCTCCATATAAAATGCTTCCCGCATTTTGATATATAATGGCTAAACCCATTCGTGTCGAGTTAACTGCCCGTCCAATGCAAATATGCGCATTTATTCAGTTAAGTAATATCTTCAGCGATTATTGCATAAAAGTTATTGAATATTTTTCCTAATGAAGACTAAATGTTATAATAAATGTCGACCAAAGGATTTCTTGCCATTTTATGAAAATTTTCTTCGATTGCCGCCCGTTGGTAATTTAATCTTTGTAAGACGAAAACTAACGACTCTTTAAATATTCATTCTCACATAAATATACAAGGCTTTTCTTTCTCAAATTTCATTAAGTATTAGGCAATGTAAGATGGTCGCTCATTTTATTAAATAAAATAGACATATTTTTTTTTATTTTCGATATGGATTTTTCAAGAAAATTCATTTCCCATTTTGTTTAAATATCTTTGGCAATGTTTCAGGCAAATTAATGATTTCTTCTTTTTATGTTTTAGACTCATTCGCAAAGATTATTATACTGTTAAAGAGAATTTTTTTTATTAACGGAATCCTTTAAAGTCAATAATAAATTAGAATTCTGAAAGCGCAATATCTGTTGAATGCTACGAATGACTGAGAAACTTTAAACTAAGTTGTAAGAATCTGAACCTGGTCAACATAAAAAAAATCATACTGTTTAGTGTTATTTTGTTAAGGGACTATGTTTTTTTATGTTCACTAACACCATATTCATATTTTCAGTTTTTTTATTTCACTTGGACTGAATGGAAGTAGTACTTATTATAATGAATTGTTCGGTTTTCTCAAAAGATTTCATTTTAGCATTAAAAATTAATTTCATTCCAATCAAGACGAAAGTTGTTTCTGGGAGTGAAAGAAATTCCACTGAAGAGAAATAATAATATAAGAACAAGGAGTCAAAAAAAAAACAGATGATGATTGGCATTACATTTAATTTTTTGAAGGTCGTAGTTATCGGGAAAACGCTAAACCGGAAGACATTTCAACAGGTGAGAACAGTGAGGGAATAAACAATGAAAATAAAACCTAATAAAAACTATGTTCTATCATTAAAATGTTTATGTAATTATTATGAGGAAAGAACAACGTATTTTTTCTTAAATATTTTTTTAACTTTTTCCTTCTTTCTAACACATTCTAAATTTGGGGAAAAAATCTCGTTTTTTTTTTTGTTTTGTTAATTTAGTAAGACTTGTGGTCATCGCTTTTTTTTAGTGTAGCAGTTTCGGGGGAAATCCATTAATTTGGAAATTCTTGCAAAAATCAAATAATTTTCTAATTTAAATGAAACTTTCAGGACTTATTAAAAAATGAATTAAGTTATTATTAAAATTTGTATTTTTAGAAAATCTTTCTTTTACATCTGTTACCCCCACCATAAATTAATTTTATGAAATTTTCTAGAATTTCAACGAGTTCGCAAACTGTTTTATATGAGTTATAAGAACTCCTTGAAGAAATTAAATAATCATTCTTTTTTCACAACTACTGCCAACTTTTTAAGAATCTGCTTCAAATCGTAAAATAAAAACTGCAATAAACTATCTAATTATCAAATTAGATAGGCTTTTATTTGCTATTATAAATAATATAAATTAAGAATATTATCTGAAGAGAAAAATTTTTTTTCGATGAATAAAACTTTTTACAAGAATTTTTGCATTTTTCGTTTATTTTTTTCATTTTTCTTTAATTTTAAAAAATGTTTTAAAATTCTTTCATGCAGAGTGTAGGTTTGGTTATTAACTCTTTAAGTGGAGACTATATTTACTAAGCGAAAATTAAAAGCTTAATACAAATAATGCTACCAAAACTTTTTACCATATTAAAAAGATTTTTTCTTATGCGTCAAAATTTTATATTTTTTTAGAATGATATCTCATGAGTGACACTATGGTAAAAAGGTCACTTGTTTCAAAGCATGTCTCCTCCTTGGGAAAAGCCCCTTGACATGTAAAGGTCTTACCTCACTCTCAGTTATTAAATTAAAAATTAAATTGAGATAATAAAATTATCTCATTTATCAATTTAAACAATTAATAACTCAGTGAGATATTTTAATTATTGATATAATAGTAATTTTATTAGTTATTATCTCAGTTATTAAATTAAAAATAATAACTTTATGTAATATTAATAATTAATAAAATTAGTTGTCATTATCTTAGCTATTAAATAAGGAAAGAGATAGAGGTAACTCAATAATGAGACACACTGCGAGAACATAGACCTCTGAAACCCCAGGTCAAAATTCATCTATATCCCCATTCCCTCTACCAGGTGTATGAGACTACAGCAACGGACATACAGAAGAAGTATGAGCCGAGCAGGGTCAAAATTCTAAAATTGAGCAACTCAAAAAAGAAATGGATGCAAAGGAAAAAGAAACCAAAGCCAGTGGGAATGTGCCTGGTCCCTTATTCTCATCCTCTGTTCTTACTTCCCCATCATTAAAAGGATCATGACCCTCTCACTCACTGACAAAATCACTGACCTCCTACCCATTCCAATGAACAGCTTAAAGAAAACCATGACATCTCTTTCTCCAGTGCCTTCTACACAAACCACACCAGTCATCACTACCCATTCACAAAACCATGACTCGTCAAAAAGTTCAAAGTTCTTGAATTTTTACACATTTTAAAATATGGACAAGAAGGACATTGAAAAACAAGAAAAAAATATCTAAAGCAAATAGATTTTTAACAGAGGTACAACCGGGCTCCGGTACGCGTAAGATATGGGTCCTGATCGAGGAGGCCAACGACGCCATCTCAGCGTGACCCCACTGGTCTATTTTGACAAGAAAAACGTTAAGAGATTACAACAGTATTGTGCCGGAAGGCTCCCGCTTTTTGCTTCACCCATCCCTGAGTAGAACTCTCAAATTAATGTTTCGTTTGGCCATTGAGCGCTGTCTCCTGATGGCAACATAAAGAGTGAAATAAGTCTATGCTAAATGGGACAGTCCGACGGAGTTCTCATGCCGGCTCATGTTCAATGGGGAAGAGCAACCCTAATCGGTCTGATAATATCTTGTTAGCGTAAAGCCTCGGGGTCTGAGGTAGGAGTCTCGCAGGGCGAAGCTTACTCGCTGCCTTCAGCGTCTTGGGGTGAATGTAATTTGTGTACAGGAAACCCGGTTTTCAACTCGCGACCGTGAATATATTCTTTCTAGGGGTTTTCACATCTATTCAGCATGTCTTCATGGGCAATCGAGAGACGTTTCCCGGCTTTGGATGTGGCCTGTGCTTATGTCTTCGAAGATCCAACGGGCAGGATTTTGCGTAATTATATTACCATAAAGGTTCTTTATGGTTCCTTTAAGTCTCTTCACCTCTTTGGGGTTCATGTCACTAAGGACCATACTGAGCGGCCTAGTTTGTTTCGGCGGATCGAGCCTTTTTTTAATGACATCTTGTCGGGTAGTTATAGCGGGGACTGGAATGCTATCCTTGATCTTGACATCGATAGTATAGGGCCAAGATCGTGTTCGAACAACTCGTATGTGAAACCAATTCGCGACTTTATCGACAGGTTTGATCTTGTCGATAAGTATCGTAATAAGCACTCCAGTGAAGTAATTGGACTTGGACTAATAGTGGCAGCTCGCTTTCGTTGGTATGTTTGAGTTACCTCGACCAAGTTTTAGTTAAAAAAGTCGATGTAGGGCTCTTACGTTGTTCAAGTTTCGTTCTATATTTCTCTCGGATCATAGGCTCATCCAGGTTCGTATAACATATATATATATATATATATATATATATATATATATATATATATATTAGGCATCCGTTTATCTTGCGAGATCCAGGTAGTGGTTTGTTCAAAATACAGTCCTTTGTATGTGGACTGTACTGACATCTACAGGGCGCATCTGTGATATATGGAACCCGCGCACTGCCCAGAATTCATGGTCCCCTCACGGCCGTACCGACAAGGTCCAAAGTAATACATGGGCATTAAATTTGGAGACGGCTGCAGGAGTTGCCAAATGCTGTCAGTATAGTGAGCCAACCGCCTTCCGGGATTCACTCCGGGATGTCTGTCAGGAATTATTTTTTTTTTTTATTTTTTATTTTTCGTGTTTTGATATGAACACAAGGCAGCGGAGGGTTTAATATTAGGGACTTCCTCCCCTAGCGAGCATTCATCTACCCGAACGAAGCGCCAGTTTTCTGCGGTCCCCTATTCTACGGCTTTTGAAGTGGAGGTTTTAGAGACTATTTGAAACGCGTGCCACGGAAGCATTTTATAGTCAGTTTGAGTATGTCTCCATTATCAACCAATGCGTTGACAACCTTTGGAACATATATAATGTATGTATATAAATATTATATACATTACTACACGTGTTAAGAAGCTCTCCACAAAACATTAACACTTTTTAATATATAAAACTAACATTATATGTGTGTGTGTTTCCCTTTTTTCATTTCTCTTACTCTTGTATTTTCATTTTCTTAATTTTCTTATTCTACACAAGGTTTGCACTTAAGAATAGACGTCTGATCGATAGTCACACTTTCCATCAAAATACAAATATATAGGGTTTCTCTCAATAATCTAAATTATAAGAATGGCAGCCAATAATTAATCTCACACATTCTGTGCACTTTTCTGCGATAAAAATCCAATGCGAACGCCTTTTGTGCAAAATGTTTTAATTATTAATATCTAATTGAACTCGTAAAAATTGAATGGTGTTACCGACGAACATCATACACGGTAATGCTGTCTTTCTTTTCATCCAACCCATTTGCTTGCATATTTTCATCCTTTCCCTGTAATTCCTGGTCATCGTTCACCGTTCAATATATATGGAATACATTTGTAGACATGAATATGTTTCATATGTAAAAATGAAGGAATGATTATGCAAATAAATTCGTGACCATCCTCGACAGAAAACTAACGTTGTCGTACATAGAAACAAATAGAACAATATTAAAGAAATTTCTGAAAAGTAATCAGAGAACACATACTTTTAAATTCACATTAAAAGCCATAAACCTTTACTAAAACAAGAATGAATTTATCAAAATTCCATTCCATCTGATTTTGATTTAAATGAAGTCGTTTAAAATGCAATGAGTAACAAAAAAGTCTTTCTTTTTTTCCCTATCGTCAAAATTATAAATAAGGAAGGGAGATAAACGGCGGGCGTTATGAGTGAAGAATTAAATTCTCTTGCATTCCGCACTAAAATCTTATTATTCCAAGGCAGCTGATTTCTGCGTTGTACTTTTTGCTTACATAACATTTCAATCGATCAATTTTTTTTTCCCTGCACATACGCTAAGAGCCGGTATATGTGGTTTTCCTTTCATATTTACTTTTACGCTCAGAAGTTTCAATATAATCATAAGAGTCAATGGAATATTAGATGAATTACTAATTATTATATCAGCATAATGTCATATAAAATGTTATTATTTCTCTCTGTATGTCGAATTTTGTTATCTCACTCTATCTATCTATCTATCTATCTATCTATCTATCTATCTATATATCTATATATATATATATATATATATATATATATATATATATATAGCCATAACGTATGCAATATTTATCGGTTAAAGTCCAATATCGTCAATACAGCGTGTTGTGAATATGTATTATCTCCTCTTAGATAATCCAAGCTATAAAAGCTGTATACTTCCGCTGTCAAGTCAGATGAATAGTAGTAGTCTAACCCGAGGGAGGCTACGCCGAAGGGCGGAGTCTCCTTCGGGGAGGTGAAGCCGGCCCTGGGCCCGTTTATACGGTTTCAAATGGGCTGTTTTTTGGCCGAGCCTTTGCTCGGGAATTCCCACGTTAAAAAGGCCTTGTGCCACATGACACCCTCGTGGGGGGGTGACTCAATATCGATGAGTAGTAGTATTCTAACCCGATGGAGGCTACGCCGAAGGGCGGAGTCTCCTTGGGGGAGGTAAAACCGGCCCTGAACCCGTTTATACGGGTTCAAATGGGTTCCTCCCCTAATGGCTCCACATGCCCACGTTAAAAAGGCCTTGTGCCACATGACACCCTCGTGGGGGGTGACTCAATATCGATGAGTATATATATTCTTAATTGAATAAACGATTACTAGACAGAATCTCTTGTCCTGTTTTCATTACATTTTATTCAATTAAGAATGGAACAATTTATGCGACCTGAGCGACTTACCACAGATCCAGAAAGCGATTCAGCCGACAAATGCTGGAAACATTAGCGGGAGACATTTACAAATTTCATCGAGGTTCTACATTCAGAAAGACCGGGACGTCCCATCAATAAGCGTGCGCTCCTAACCAACTACCTGTCTCACACAGTCAATGAAATTATCTCGGATTGCGTTACCTACGAAGAAACAATCGATGTACTGAACGCTACATACATAAGGCCCCAAAATGAGATATTTTCTATACACCTACTTGCGACTCGCCGACATGAATCAAGCGAGACATTGGACCATTTCCTTAAGAGCCTTCGGACACTGAGCAAAGATTGCAACTTCTGCCCAATGACGGCATTAGAGGCCCAAGAGCTACACATTTTGGACGCCTTCATTAACGGCTTACGCAATACTCAGATAAGACAACGAGGAGGAGGCCGGCCGATCACTTTTGTCCCTGGGGATAAAACCCCAAAGAATTATTAAGGGTACGGGTTTCTTCATGTGGGACATTCTGCTGCCCACACCGGAAGATTGCCTGGCCATGGCAAAGAAAGAGCTTATCACTAAAGATTTGATTCTAAGAACGGAATATGAAGGCCGCAGGCGGACCAGGGTGGCCGTTTTTGAGGTTCCTCCTCAAATTTCGGGAGAGCTCCTGGCTGCATTTTTTATGCAGTACGGCCAAATTTTAGGGGCTCTCTCTGACAATTTGAATGGGGGATGGACTTTCGATATAATGCTCGATCAAGAGGCCTTCAAGTCCGTCCCCAACTGTTTGGTGTTAGGCGACCGGAAAATGCCGGTCATAGTGACTGGTAGGCGACCAACTTGCTGGAGGTGTGGAGAGACTGGTCACCTTTCCTCCTCCTGCCCAAGGAAGAAGGCCCCTGGAGTTCCGGTCGTAGGTGACCAAAATCCCCCCTTGGCCGATAAGGAAAAATCCGCGGCGCCTGTAATGGGCCTAGCTGCGAGGCGGACCGATGGGCAAAATACCTCGTTTGGGTCCAATCCCACATTACCCCCGAAACCAACGCCTGCCACTAGTGTGGTTAAGGAGAAGGATGAGGGGGAATGGCGCCTTGTAGTTAGGGGCAAGGGGAAGACCCAAACAACGGTTCCTCAGTCCCAACATGACACCAGGGACAAAGTCACCTACAGCCCCATTCCCTCTGTCAGCTCTGAGGGCGACGCCTCGGCGTCTTATGAAAAAAACGCCAGCGAAACCCAGAAAGCAAACGAGCCAAGTTGGAAAAAAATACTTGACTTAAAAAAATTAAAAGAGCAATTGGAGGCTAAGCGGGGTAAAAACCAAAAATCGCTGGGGGCACCGGTCCCTCTATTCTCTGCCCTGTCTTCCCCTACTTCATCCAAAAAATCTTTTTTGAAACCTCTTCCACCAAAGTCACTGTCGAACTCACCGACAAAATGTTTGCATTCATCAAAACCTTCACCTGTGAGGACGCCTTTGGGCATGATACCCTCCACTACTCAAAACATCACAACCCATCTCAACTCCTATCCAGTCTCCACAAAAGAAAAGGGTAAGGAGCCCAGATTCGCAAGTTGTCACAGAAAAAAAAAGAAAAAAATCAAGCCACCATATCTCACAGGGGAAGACGTCTGCCGCGTATCCCGGGAGCAGGCGGAAAGGGTCTTCGGGCAAACGAAGAACCCGAAGCCCTTGAAAATCTTGTGCCGGAGGTGCCGGAAAATTTCCACAAGGCCCGAAATCAACTAACCGTCATAAGAACTGGCCCGGGTACGCGGGAGATCTGGGGCATGGTAGAGGAGGCAAAAACGTCCTTGAAAGTGGTGCCCCCAGCTGTCGTCCTGCTGGAGGAAAATTTAGATGAGACAAAAAATGTAAAGGGAGGGTCCCTATTTATGTTCACCCATCCCTATATAGAGCCCTTAAACTAACCTATCCTGCGGACATCGGTGGCTTGTCCCAGGATGACACGCTCGATACTGAGATGATGTCTGGTTCTTTGGGACAGGCTGTCGGTGTCCTCACCCCAGCCATGTTCTATCCTGAAGGGCAACCCTAATCGGTTTCACAATGGCACTTTGGTTAGCTAGTTTGAATGCCCGGAGCCTGAGGTCCGAGTCTCGCAAGGCGAGGCTCTCTCGTGACCTTCAGCGCCTCGGGGTGAATATATGTTGTTTACAAGAGACCCGGTTTTCTTCTCATGATCGTGAGGACATACTGTCTAGGGGATTCGCCCTTTATTCAGCATGTTTTGATGGTTGTTCGAGGGGTGTCTCTTGGCTAGTGAGCAGGTCTTTGAAGGCTGCATGTAGCCTTGTCTTCGCGGATCCGGCGGGCAGGCTTTGCGTGCTGGATGTCACCATAAAGGATAAGGTTCTACGTCTCATTGGGGTTTATGCGCCCAATACCAATTCCGAGCGGCCTGCTTTGTTTTGGCAGATCGCGCCGTTCTTGACGACGTCTCGTCGGGTAGTTTTAGCGGGGGATTGGAATGCCGTCCTTGACCCCGATATAGATCGTATAGGGCACAAAAAGGTACTAACAACCCGGATGTGAAACCATTTCGGGACTTTATCGATGGGTTTGATCTCGTCGATAAGTTCCGGAATGAACACCCTCGGAGGTAGCATGGACTTGGACAACTAGTGGCAACTCTGCTCCTGGCTCGCGTGCGAGCTACCCTGGACCGAGTCTTAGTTAGGAGAGTCGATGTAGGGCTCTTAGGTGTCCAAGTTTCCATTATATAGTTTATACTGATCATAGGCTTGTCCGGGTCCGTGTAAACTTAGATAAGCCTAAGGTTAGCTTGGCTGGTTACTGGAAATTGAACTGTTCGCTTTTCAGTGATCAGGGTTTCCGGGACCAGCTGTTACTAACGATCCAAAGGGAATTGACGGGAGCGGTTGTGGGAAATGCCTGGTGGGGCAATTTAAAATCCAAGATTCGAACTTTTGCTGCCGATTTTAGTCGTCGACTCAATCTAGATAGATTAGCGGCGCAAACTGCTTTAGAAGATAAAGTTGATCGGGCCGTGAAATCCCGTGTTAGTGGGGACATAGTCTTAGCTAAGGCAGAGTTGGCCTCCTTGCTTATCAAGAAGGATCAAGCTCTGGTAGTTAGGGCTAGGTTAAAAAGAATGTCTTCTGAGGCAACGAATATGGCCGCTGAACTGCGTGTAGAGGAAAATCGAAACGCGGCCAGGCGACATATAGCGTGCGTCACATTACCGGATAAGCGGACCGTGACTACAAACGCGGGCATATGTGAGGTCTTTCGAGATTACTTTCAGGAGCTTTTCACCAGGGAGCCCGGTCTGAGCTCTGCTCAGTTCGACGCCTATTTAGCCGACTTTCCTTGCCTCTCGGCAGCTGAAGTGGCTAGGTGCGAGGGTCCCATAACAGAGTCGGAAATCTGGGAAGCGCTGAAGCAGGTTGGCCTGGATAAGTCTCCGGGATTAGATGGTCTTCCCTACGAAGTTTACTTGAGGTTGTCGCACGTTTTTGTTCCTTTGCTGGAACTGATGTACAACCACTGGATGAGGCAGGGCTCTTTACCTCAACGCTTCACCAGGGGTGTCATCAAGTTGCTGCGTAAGGACAAGGACGGTGGGGATGGGTTTCGCCCTTTAACGATGTTAAACACTGACTTAAAGATTTTGGCGAAGATCTTAGCCAACTGTTTGCAGCTTGTCCTGTCTAGTCTGATTGGCCCTGAACAGACTTGTGCTGTGAAGGGCAGGACTATTCAGGATAACCTTCATATGGTACGCTTGATCTTAGAACAAGTCGACAGTGAAGCCGCGCTAATCAATTTAGATCAGTCCAAGGCCTTCGATAGGGTTGACCATCGATTTCTGGAGGCTGTCCTTTCGGCGGCCGGTTTCGGAGCCGACTTTCGCTCCTGGATCCGACTCTTGTATGCGACCCCCGGTGCGCTGGTGGAAGTGAATGGGGTAAGATCGAAGTCTTTCGTATTGTCTCGCTCCATTTGTCAAGGTTGTCCGCTATCGCCTTTGCTTTACGTTCTTGCTTTGGAGCCATTCCTTGGCAAGTTAAAGGCGAATCCGGTCCTACGCGGAATTTCGCTGCCTGGTGCTTCCACCTCGGCCAGGTATTCTGCCTATGCTGACGACGTTTCGGTTCTTGTGTCGAGCAGAGCCGAGATCAACGAAGTCAGCAAGCAGATCAGTGGGTATGAGATGGTGACAGGGTCCAAGATCAACCGCGATAAGTCTGTGGGCTTGCGGTTGGGTGCGTGGAAGGGAGTTTCTCTTCCCGGACCTTTCCTCTGGACGGATGGGCCGATCAAGATACTCGGCGTCTGGTTCGGTCCTGATCTCCAGTTGGAAATGAATTGGTCGGAGGTACAAGGGCGGGCCGAGGCCGCGGGTAATCTGTGGTCTCGAAGGAGACTTTTCCTGAAGGGAAGGTCGGAAGTCTGTGTTTCACACATCTATCCGATCCTCCTCTACCGACTCTCTGTGCTTCCACTCCCGTATGCCCGACTAATGTCATTAGTCAAGGCCTTGTTCTCTTTCTTGTGGAGAGGCAAGTCCCATATGGTATCTCGCGAGATCTGTTGCCTCCATCCCTCTGAGGGCGGTCTGGGTATGCCTAGCATTGAAATACGTCAATATATGCTTCGCATTACCTTTCTAGACCGAATGTGTCGTGGTTTGGATGAGGTGGGCACCCTTTGGAAAGCAGATGTTCGAAAACATTTCCCATCCCTGAGAAGTGTGCACTCGTGCGAGGAGGAGGCCGGCTGTACACCTCGTGTCGAGTGCTCCTTCTATCGCGAATGTCGTCGTGCTTTGAAGCTCCTCTTGCGGACGTCGGATGGCCTCTCCGATGCCCAAGCGTTGTCTCGTAAGGCATTATATCGTTTGTTAGTTAGGGGGTCTGTTTAAGATGGTCTGATCGACGAGCTCGGTCTTACGAAGCAGGATGCTCGCTCGATATGGCCTTGGGCGCCTGGGTTGAAATGTCTCAATAACGATGAGGCATCACTCACCTGGCTGATGATTCGTGAGGCCCTCTGAGTCGGCAAAAGACTTTGTTCAGCAGGCTTGGAGAAATATCCAAACTGTCGTCGCTGTACTGGGAATGTCGAGACCATTGGTCACGCCTTTTTTCAGTGCAGGACGTAGTGCCGTTGTGCAAGTTTGTTGAAGGCCTCATGGTTCGCATGCTGCAGGAAAAGTTTTTTGTCCTGGAAGCCAGTTCTGTTTGTAGCAATGTGGTATCGCAATTGACGAAGGCTGAACACTATGTGTTCTGTTGCTTACTAGGGTTTATGCGAGTCGTGATTTGGACGACGCGACAGAAGGGATTCTATGAAAGCGAGAAGTTCACCTCTTCCCAACTGATCTTGTACTTTAAGCATCAGCTTAAAGTCAAGATTAGGACGGAAAGGCGGCGGCTCCCATCATCAGAATTTGGCAAAAGGTGGGTGAATCTTGCGCGAATGTGTAGAGTGAAAGGGGCTGACCTAGAGTGGCATTTGGATGTCGGTTAGGTACAGAATTTTGTCCTAACAGGGTTGAACATAGGCAACCCACCCGGATATTAGGCTAGTCTAGGCTTTCAATTTTGAATTTTTAGTTTCCCTTTTTTTTTTCCCCGGTTAACTTAGCTAGGGTATGTAAGCTCATTGCTCCCTTTTATTTCTGTCCCTATTTTCTTTTGTTTAATTCCCCATCCCCTCCCTCGTTAGGTGGTTAGTGATGTCAGTTTTCTGGTGGATGCGGGGCGCCTTTCGTTTCGTGTGTGTGTTTTCGTATTTGTTGTTGTGTATGAATGAGTGAGTGTTTGTGTGAATGCTTGATGGTTTGAATGTTTTCTTATTTTCTTAGTCCCGCATCGATTTCGTCCGGTTAACTGATATTTCTGCCACATTCATACTTTGTGGGGGGTTTTATTACTAACTTAATTTTGTTTAGTTTATTGTAAATAATTAATTCATTTTGTAAATATTCATTTGGGGATTTTAAAAGTTGTTATTTTATGACCCTTCCCCCATGAACAATATCTGTAAATAAGGGGACTAGTTAGGACTTCATAGAGAAACTGAGGTATTATGGTGGACGTAGTAAGAAAGGTAGGAGTGAATGTGTTGTTTTGGTGATTGGATTATTGCTGGCATGTTTGGGTCAGTGTCTGCGACTAGTTTAGATTTAAGACAGATGAAGACCGTCATTCCCCATCCCCCTTTTTGGCCCTGTGCCACATTTTGTATTTTAAATGCAAATAAATATTGCAACAGAACCGTTTGAAAGGCTCAATCTTGATTTTAAAGGACCGCTACCAAGTAAAACAAGGAACAGATATATATTAACGGTTATCGACTAATATTCACGGTTTCCTTTTGCCTTCCCTTGTTCAAACATATCGGCTGCTGCAATTATACAATGCCTCTGCTCACTGTTCGCCATCTTTGGAGCCCCTGCCTATATACATTCGGACCGAGGGGCTTCTTTCATGTCACAGCAGCTTCGGCAATTTCTACAGGAACGAGGAGTAGCTATAAGCCGGACAACTCCCTACAACCCTAAGGGTAACGGCCAATGCGAAAGATATAACGGCATTATTTGGAAGACCGTTCAATTGGCTGCCTCAAATAACGGATGTTCAATTGATAATTGGGAAAATCTCCTTTCTGTCGCATTATACGCCATTCGTTCTCTATTCTGTACCGCCACGAATGCCACCCCACACGAAAGGTTTCTACCTTTTCAGCGACGGAGTTCGGTGGAAGCTTCGCTTCTATCTTGGCTCTCTCGACCCGGTGCTGTGTTTCTGAGACGACATGCACGTTACACCAAGAACGATCCCTTGGTGGACGAGGTAGAGCTTATAGAGGCGAACCCTCAGTACGCGCTAGTACGACATGCAGATGGTAGAGAGTTCATCGTGTCTCTCAGGGACCCAGCACTGGCCGGAGACGTACCCGGACCGTGGATAGCCCCTGAGGACAGACCAACTACCCCTGACACTGAAGCCCTCCGGAAGATCATGGCACTGAAATTGTTCCTGACACGCCGTCTGACGACACTGTTCCGTTGAGGCCCCGTCAGACACTTCGGATGGGCCAACACCTGAAACCCTGACAGATGAAGGGCTAGCACCGAATAAACGTGTTCATCCATAGACTGACTCTGACGCGGAACGGCCTGCTCCTCTGAGAAAGAAACATTTCGGAGCAAGGTATTTTAGAGCCCACAGACAGGCTCGCACTGAAGAGCCTCCCTGTTCGAGTACTCCGACCACGAATCATGGACTGCCGAGGCGGCCACTGCGAACTCGTAGGGAGCCTGGACAATTAAGGGACTTTCTTCCCTATCAGTGAGAAATTTGGTGGGGGAGAATGTTGTGAATATGGATTATCTCCTCTTAGATAATCCAAGCTATAAAAGCTGTATACTTCCGCTGTCAAGTCAGATGAGTAGTAGTATTCTTAATTGAATAAACGATTACTAGACAGAATCTCTTGTCCTGTTTTCATTACAGAGCGCATGTAAATATAAATTTGAAAACTGAAAACGAATAAGATTGAATAATAATGAAAACAAAATAAATGAGTAAAAACAAATAAGTAAAATAAATTAATTTACTTCTACTTCCCTTTCTTCACTATAACCTAACAATTCATGGGATGCAACTCCTGTTCTTTTTTATGAATCACTACATGTTTTATATAATGAATATACCGATGTTTATTTTTAGCTTGTAAAATCGACGACTGTCGAAAGTCTTGGAAATAAATATAGATAATAGCAATATATATAAGCAAATACTAAGACGAAATATGTATACCGAATTTTTTTTTTAAATTACGCTATTTATTGGCAGACCGGGGCGACAGAAAGGGACTTCCAACAGACCGGAAAGCAAGAATCGGCGAGGTAATACTTGTATAGTTTAGAGAGAACTGGAGCCAGCTCAGGGGCACATCTGTTTAGGACAATGGCTGATATTCTGTCACCACCACTTGCTTTATGTGAGTCTAATTTAGAGATGAAGTCTCATACCATTGACTGGGTTATAGACATCTCACTCCGTATAGCCTCAGTTCTAAGGAAAAAAATCAGAGTGTGGATACCCCGGATAAATCGTGTGGATGAGAATTTCCAAGCTAAACATTCAGCCTTATCAGCTGAGGATGTTAGGACTTCGAATTGATTGAATAGAGGAGGGATTGAGCATTTTCTGTAGTTCAGCCGGTACAGACGGAAGAAGTGATTCCTATGAGCAAGTGAAAGCAGATGAAAACCAAGGAGGTGAGCGACATTTAACTTGTTGGGATGAAAGCCGCGACGACGGAAGGAAATCACGAAACATATCCCAGTCTGCGTGTTGATAACAAAAAGATAGTAGAAGTTTCATGGCTGGAGGGGGAGTGGAATGAAAAGTTAACATACACCACGGCGTAATCAGAGTTGCCAAGATGGAAAAGCTGCGTAGCGTGACAAGAGTCAGGGATGGAGGTAAATGAGAGATCGAGAAGGGAAGAGTTACCGTCTGAGTTACTGTGGAAACGTGTAGGAAATTCGCCCATTTACGTGAAGATTGAGTGATTGAAAATTTAAGTAGTCGAATGCCAACGATGTCATTTAAAATTTTATTATTGTGTTATTTATATTTTTTTCTAAATTTTCATTACAGCTATAACCTAATTTTAGAGTATTTTTATTAAACATATTTCATATTGGAAAATATTTTTCAATGAAAGCAAGAAATTTTTGTCCTAATTTACTAATCATTTGGTTAAATGGCGGTGTGTACTAAATGATTTTTTCTATTTCTTCTCTGGTTATTTTTATTATCATTTTTATATTTAATGACGGAGCATTTATAGCCACTATTTTTTTAAAGCTTTATTATAAAAATTAAAATGTTCATAGAAAAAATAATTAAAAAATAAATTAAAATGCCCAAATTAACCCGTGGTTTGATACAAATAACTCCTTGTATTTTAATGTATCTTATATAAGTTCCAAAAAAAAGGTAGACAGGATGACACGTCTCATACGCGAAAGGCCGTATCGGCAAGCAAAATTTACATAACCACACCAAACCTTTAATCTACATTTTTCACTTTTCCATCTTATATTAGATCTGTTTCCTGATTCGTCAAAATAGACAACACCCATTTAAAATTTTGAAGTCTCATCCCTCTGTAAGTTAAACTCTTAAATATAATTCTACTTTGTTTTGTTAATTTTAATTTTTAGTTTCGAAAACCGTAATTTCTGTGTCGCAATGAAAACATATTTTTAAATAATATTATGCTCTACTTTGTATCGAGTACATTTTTAAATAAATGCTAAAGAACTGTGGATTATTAATCTGATTGTTCTTTCTTTTTCTTTTGATTTTTTTTAAGCGTTTCACCCCAAGCAAGGCGAGAAGCCACTAGGACGCAAGGGGTTACAGAAGATTTGGAGCAAGATCAGATAGGAGTGATAGAGGAAAGGATGAGGAGAAGGATAGTGGATAGATCAAGGCAACTGGAGATGTCGATTGACGTTACATTTGAATAGTTGAAGATTATAGCTCTCAGGGAAACTGGAGTAGGGAAGGGAGTTCCACAGGCGAGAGGTGCGAGACATGAAGCTATTGGAGTAGATGAAACGGTTACATTTAGGAGTTTCGACAGTGAAAGGGTGAGAGCAGGATGCCAGCCTCGTATGGCGCTTGAACTCATGAAGTCTGGGAACCAGCGAATGCAGCTCCTCGGAGCAATTTCCATGAAAGTATTTGTAAAAAAGACAGAGAGAGGCGACAGCGCGTCTGTGAGAAAGTGACTGTAGACGATATGCCAGAGCAGGGCCAATTATATTGCATATCCGCCTCTGGAGCCTATCAAGGACCCCGAGGCAAACAGAAGGTGCTCCAGACCATATATGGCAGCAATACTCCATGCAAGGGCGAATTGTTCATTTGTAGATCTGGAGGTGTACCACGTTAAGAATTATTATATATATTTTAAACGACAATAAAGACATCATTTATCTACAATTTTATTGATTTTTTTTTTTAAGCATTACGCCCCGAGCAAGTCGTGAAGCCACTAGGATGCAGGAAGTTAGCAGAAGATTTGGAGCGAGAGCGGATAGGAGTGATAGAAGAAAGGATGAGGAAAAGGATAGATCTAGTAACTGGAGATGTCGATTGACATTACATTTGAATAGTTGGAGATTATAGCTCTCAGGAAAACAGTAATTGGGAAGGTTGTTCCACAGGCGAGAGGTGCGAGGTATGAAGCTATTGGAGTAGAAGAGACGGCTACATTTAAAAGTTTCTACAGTGAAAGGGTGAGAGCGGGATGCCAGCCTCGTAGGGCGCTTGAATTCATGTAGTCTGGGAACCAGTGAAAGCAGATCATCGGAGCAATTACCATGATAGTACTTATATATATATATATATATATATATATATATATATATATATATATATATATATGTGTGTGTGTGTGAGAGAGAGAGAGAGAGAGAGAGAGAGATCTGAACAGACTAGTATAGATAGATAAATATATATAGAAAGATTATAAAATTAAAAAATAAGAATTATTTATATCAATTATCACAAAATTCTAGATAAATCTACCGATGTTTAAATTACGATGGGCCAGCTGACTAAACGGATCAAAGCAAAAACTGGAATGATAGAAAGAACTAGCACGAAAGAAGATGGTTTCAAATTTTAAAGTCATTTGAAAATCTCTAAAATGCCGCTTTTATCTTCTATCTTCTAAAAAAATTTTTTTTTTTCATTCCTATACAAAATTCAATTTTTCGATATTTTTTGTGTAGTTACCCTCATTCTAAGCATTTTCCACGTCTTCCTATGATTTTACATTCCAAATATATTTTTATCTCGCTAAACCATTCCATTCAAAGTGAACCACAGCCTAAAACATAACCAATCATGGGAGTGATTACCTCCGAATTATATACAATCTCAGAATGAATGAAAAGGAACGGTCAAAATTCAATATAACAAACGCCAAAATTGCTCCATTTGCAAATAAAAAAAGGGCGTAGTAAAGAAAAACTAGATATTATTAAAAGAAGACCGTAGTTCAAAGTGGAATGCCTTGAGAAAACACATTTAGATCATCTCATGAAAAGAGGAACAAGAAGAAAGTAGAATGGCGGGGTCATTATACGAAAGAAATAGAGCAGATATGTCAACCAAAAATAGAAATAAAATGTAAGCTAAAAAAAAGCCGAATGAATCGACGATGAATGCACAGATTTAGAAAAACTGCAGCACACACACACACACACACACACACACACACATATCAGGCATCCACAGAGTGATAAAATAAATAGAAAAAACAAAGTATATTTTTCAGTGGGATGGAAAAATTTAAACGAATACAATAATAAAGAAAAAAAGAGAAATAATCTTTTGGAGAGATCTTCCTTGACAACATGAGGGATAAACCTAAAATAACTAAAAAAAACATGAAAAACACAGTGTAACTGACAATAGTCAATGATGAAAAAGAACAAAACAGCCCGACCAGATTTTATTATAATAGATGGTAGCAATCTATAGAGACCTGATAAATATTTTGTTTTCACACGGTCATGTCATTTCTTTCTTATGTTTCCGTCTCGTTTGCTTTTCCTTCACTCATTTCTTTTCACTTATTTTCCTCGACCATTTGATGTCATTGCTCCTCCTTTCTCTTGTTATTTTATTTTCACAATTTAATCCCTAATTACTATCAATTTATTTATTCATAGAAGTAGATAGGTTCGCCTATCTTCCGTTTCATACTCCTCCCAGTCTTTTTATTTATTTATTTTTTAACAGAGGTAGAGTTTTATTACTTGTTTCCTGCTTAGGATCGGGTTTCCAGTTCTCCCCAAAATTTTTGGACTGACTAATTTTGATTAGAACTTCCTTTTTAACCCTTTTTATGTTAAGTTTGCCGAGATTATTTTGTCTTTCCTTTAGAATTAGTTCGCGATCTTCAAAGGATTTGTTTTTCTTGTAATTTTAGCTTCGACTTTCGAATTTGGGTTTCAATTCTGGTTTTCGTTTTGCGAGTTGCCTTTCAATTATTTAGGCTGTAATTATTCCTCTGTTTTTTTTTTTCTGCTTTACGAACTCCATTCACTATTTAATATTTAAATGACTACTCTTTATAATAACTGTTGATCCTTTGCGCGTTTACTCGATAAGGTTATTAGTTTATTGATGCTTTACTATCATTTAACATTACCCAATCTAGTCCTTCTTCTTCTTCTTCTTCTGCCTTCTTTTTTCTTCTTTGCAACTCTTTTATATTATCTTTATGCATTAACCATTCTTATCTGTATCCTTTTAACTTTTTACCCTTAAGTCATTGCTAGCTTGAGGCGTAAAACCTTCTTCTTCTCATTATTATTATTATTATTATTATTATTATTATTATTATTAATGTTGTTTTTGTTATTGTTGTTGTTGTTTTTGTTGTTGTTGTTGCTATTGGTTTTGTAACTTTCACTCATTTATTAATTCCGTAATTTACAAAAGAACAAAGCAACTCCGAATTCTACTGAAAGATAAAGGTTAATGGATTATACTTTTAGAAGATGAAATCTAGTTTTCTTGTGTGAGGAACGTTTTCGAGTTTCTTTTAAGTCTTACAAACCAACGCATTTACAAAATGAATCGCCGGGATTTGACCTTTGTTTAACCGGCTTTTATCGGCAGAAAACTTGAAATCAGCCAATGTCATTTAGAGGGTGTAGAATTCAATATTTATTTTTCCAGAGTGAAATAAACTTTCGTCAGCCAAAAAAAAAAAAAAGATTTCGAAGAGATGTGTGAAAGTAGATAATAGATTAATAAACAAACTAAAATAAGAAGAAACAGTGAAAAAGGAACTTTATAATTTCTTAAAAGAAATGATAAACATAATAGATGAAAGGCAAATACGAGTCTGCCAAAAATATTAAGAAAACGGATAAAAAATAAATAAATTATATAATATGAAAATAGGCGGGATGAAAACAAATGCGAAGTGGTTTCTAATCACACACACACACACGTGTGTGTGTGTGGTGCTAATTTGAAAGACTGTTTAGGAAGCTAAGATTGATGGTTTTTCAGTACTTTACTGATAAGAACGAAATTGTGGCGCGAGTGTGTTATTTTCCTTTTCTCTTCAAGGGTGTTGATTGGTTGCGTATTTCTCTTCCACCCCTTTTTTTATTCATTTCTCACCTTCTCCGTTGATTTCTATTTTGTTGATATTGTTTTTACCATTTAATTTAGGTTATGGTTAGATTCTTTTTTTGTCTCTATGTTTATGTGTGTACCTATGTGTGTGCACGTATGTACGCATAAATACACACAAGCATGTACGCACACACTTATCCTCACGTCTATGTTTATGTGTTCGTGAATGCGCGTCTAACAACGTGTTTGTGTTTTTGTTACTTGAATATGTATTTTTAGTAGGTTATGTTATTTAACTTTACTTAATGTTTTAGAAGTTTTGTTTTGTTTTGTTTTGAACAGTTTTATTTTTGTTAGTGATGTTATTAAACCAATTAGTTGTTTCTTTTGCATTTTTATATGTTCCTTAATTTTGGATTAATGATATTGTTTTTACTATTTAGTTTAGGCTATTGTTCAATTTTTGTGTCTGTATGTGTGTTTGTGTGGGTGTGTGTTTATATGTGCACGTGTGAATGCATACATATATACATACAGATAACAACGCGTATACATATCCACATATGTATTTGTACTTGTGGGTGCGTGTCTGTGTTTATTTTTGTGTTTGTGTATGTATGTTTATGTGGATGTATGTTCACGTCCCTATGTGCGTTATTATTTTTTATTTATTTTTCTGTTTTCGCTTTTCATATTTAGTTTTTGCGTTTTTTTAAAAAGTGTGGTTATGGTAATTTTCTTTTGTTTTGTGTATTTGGGTATTATTTTGTTGTTTATTAATTTGTAGATGTTGTGAGTGTTGTGTAGAGCGCTTGTGTGTTTTTGCGTTTTGTAAGGAGTGTAGTTGTGGTGATTTGTATGTTGCATTTTGAGTGTGTTTTATATGGTTGGGTATTATTATGTTGGTTTTAATTTGTTGTTATTGGGGTTAATCTTTTCTGACTGGATTTTGTTTGGAATTGATATGGATTAGATGTTAGGTATACTGGTTTATGTTTGTGATGAGATTGCATTTTATGTTGTATTTCCTACTTTTCTTTTATATTATTTAGGCAGTATTTAGATAATTATTTAAATATATGGATTTGGCCATTCTTTTCATTCCTCTTATTCAATAAGTTGTTTTGATCCTCCAGACATAATTTACAGTTTCTTCTATTGCTAATGTGTAGTGGTTCTTTTTCTTATAATTTCCTATTTAAACTTGGTAATGATTTTGTTTCTGGGTCCATATTTTGAAAGTGTTGATTTGTTTTTTTAGCATTCTGAAATAAATGAGGTTTGATGATTATTAAATCTTTCTTTAAAGGTTATTTCTGTAACTCCTATGTAAGTTTTTTTTCTTCTTCCGGGTTTGTGTTGTTTGTTACGCTGGCTTTATATATTATGTTGTTGGTTAAATACTTGCTGCTAAATAGGCAATTGTTTTTATTTCGACAATTTTATTTGTTTTTGTTGTTTTGCTGATTTATGTCATTTTGGTTATTATTGCTTTTGTTGAGTATTTTTTATTGTGTTTGGTTATTATTTTTTCCACGTTAACCATACAACTGTCACTGATTTTTACTATTTTTGATGACGATGTTTGATAGTTTGGGGAAATGTTTTTCAATTATTTTGATAAATATTTTTCATATTTTTGTTTTTATTGTATTATTGTATGGTGGACTGAATCAGATTATGTTTCTTTTTCTATTGTGTTTGGTTCGTTTTCATTTGTATATTCTAGTTTGTTCGGATAACTGCTATTTCGTAATGTTGTTTCATGTGGGTTTTTTGGGGGGAGGGGTTTGTGTTTTTTTTTTGTCGTTGAATATTTTTATGTTTATCGAATTTGTTGATATACTTCTGTTTATAGATATTGGTATGTGCTTGAATATTTTAGGATGGTGGTTGGTGTCTTCTTAATTCATATAGGGTTGTTGTTTACTTTTCTCTATAGTTTTATGTTTTGCTTAGATTAAATGTTATATGTAAGTAGTTTGCTGGTTTAGATCAAATTTCATGTCTATTTTAAATCCTAATGCGTTGAAGGTTTATATGATCTGTTTTCTTATTTTTTTCTCTATTTCTGCCGTTGCAGCTTCGTATGATTATTAGTCTGTCGTCCCTGTATAAGCTTATATCTTTTTTAATAATGATGCCTGTTAATGTATATGTCAAAGAGTGCACATACGCAAACATGTCATAGCTGCCCATTGTTACGTCAAAGGCATGGAGTAATTTCTGACCACAGAAGCTTCCTTACTCCCTCAATTTCAATTTACATTATCTCTCTCCCTCTCTCTCTCTCTAGATAGATAGATAGATATTATAATTATTTTCTTCTTTAAAAATATGATTCCCTCGTGACACAGAAATTTCTATGTTTCAAAATTGAAATTTAATTTATGAATTTAATTATAAAAATTAAACATAAAATTCCATTGTCAAACGATGTTAGGAATAACTTTCTAAGCAATTTACTTAAATTATAAACGCAGACAATCTTAACATTATGAGTGGTTAAAGTTAAGGAAAATTCAATCTATTTTGATTATGAGTGGTTGGGTTTTAATTTCCCTAGATAGTTTATGTATCGAATAAATGTTACTTACAAAGTTAGGTTAAGTTTAGGTGGGGTGGAGCTACTTGCTCACAAACATAGACATCAGTTATTCAGCGAGCCTTCTGGGTTTTCAATGACAAAAAATGTTGGCATTTTTTTTATCCGCTTAATTCATATTTTTATACACAAAGATTTTCTAAAAGGGCCATTTAAATATGTGTAAGCCACATTTTAATAATTAAATTTTATTCCTACAGATTTAAAGTACTATTCCTCCTTCTAATAACTAATATACTATACTGTATGTTTAAAATAAATCTATTAGACTTTAATTACTAATTAATAATCAAATAAAAAATGTATTCTCTTCTCTCTTTATTTTTTTTTCCAAAATTGATTATTACTTAAGGAAAATATTTGACAGTGCCTACAAAAACCGCTATTTCATTTCTTTGATTTAGTAAAATTTTATTTTTCAGAAACTTAATCTATAATTTTTCATGTATGCATAAATGACATGGGTCATTTAATAACCTACAAGCTCTAGCTTTTCTTATTAATTTTCATCTTACCTTTGGTGTTTTATTGGTTTCTTTTAAGTGCCAGAAATATTTAAATAAAATGACGTTTGATTTCGGTATTTATTTTTATTAAAGAACGTTTGATGTTAGTTCCACCTTCTATTCATTTCATTCCGTTTGCATCTAATGAAGAATTTAACTGTCTGGATCTTCAAAAAATGAGATATTGCATTGACAAATTACCGATTCATTATGGCATTTCTTAATAAGAGGACAGTTATAACGATTTCTACAGTTACATAATTTTTCTTTATCTTCATTTCTTTGTCATTTAGGATCTATATTTTTGATTTGGATATAAGTGTTTATTCAAGATTTTAGCATTATGTTTCTTAATCATTTCTGTGTTTTCAGTACAACTGAAACTTAATTTTAGGATATCTTTATTAAAAAATGTACTGAGTTTACCACCTCTAGGAAAATATCTATCAATTAATACAAGGGATTTTTGTCCTGACTTATTTCTTACCATTTGGTTGTATGGGGGCGTATATCAAATGATGTTTCTATTTCTATTTATTCTGTAGTGTTAATTTTCATTTTTTTTATATAATTCAGTTTTTAGCAGTTATAGCCACTATTCTTTACACCTTTATTTAGTGGATATAGTGGATATAGTGCCTCTAAATGCCCAAAACTCAATTATATAAAAAATGACAATTGACACCATAGAAAAAATAGAAATAGGTAAATCATTTGATATACGTCCTCATACAACCAAATGGTAAAAAATAAGTTAGGACAAAAATTATTTGCATTAATTGCATTATAAACCAAATATCCTAGCAGCAAACCTATCCATTCAATATAATCGTTCAACTTCATGTCAGTAGAAAATGTGAATCTGAGAAGTCGCATTGAGTCACTGACCAAAGAGCTTCGTTGATAGAAAACAAAAATGGTTCTCTCATATTATTAAAAGAGAGCATTTCTTTTTGGAGGCATTAAAATTAACAAACCTTTCCTTGCCCCAGTTAACAACAGACTGAACGTAATTTTGGAGATCAACAACCAATTTGATCTTATCGAACCTATATGGCTTCCCATTAAATAGTTGTATATTCAGCATAGATAATGAGTCGAGAAACGATGATATCTTGAAGATTATTAGTGAAAATTAGGAGAAAACTGCGTTCAAGGCCTGTGGTTACCAACATTATTCTAAAATATCTAGAAGAGTGGACGTTCAAGACAACTTTCATTTGGCGATTAGATAAAATGGTCTGAGTCAAAATAGAAATACCATAACCTTTCAACTTGGAAGGAAGACTAGTTTACTAAACCTTGTAAAACGCCTTCAAGGTTTCTAATATAACAAACTTGACAGACTATTTTAGTAATTGTTGTAGAGTAGATAGCACCCCTTCAGCACTCTACCAGATGGCCTGGCTCATAGCCTTAAATGGTTTACGATTAAAGACTTCAACAGTTGTTTAATAAGTTGATTAATAAATTGATACTAAGCTGATTAATATTCGGATTGATCTTACTTCGTTTGTCTTGACCCTCCTCTATTCCTTGTAAGTTGTCTTGTTAATTGTTTTGTAACTTATTGTTCTGTGTTTTTGTATGTATCCATTAGCACTGGATACTGGTGCTGAATAAATATAGTAAGCACTCATTCTTCTCTGTGTATCATTCACCTCAATGATACAACAGTAATAATCGTTATCATATCAGCAATTGATCGCTAGAAGTGCAAGCTCTATTCTTTCATTGAAGGTAAACACTGCGAGGTGAGATTCAAAATCAATTCGGAGTTTATTAGAGACTTTAAGAATTTGTCAAAAAGTGATAAATGTCCAATAGTCGATAGAAGGCTCTAAAGAGTCTTGAAAGCAGGAAATACAGAAGTTAATTTTCAACAAGCAGAAAAACAAGAAGCAGCAAGGCATTTATTGTAGTGATTAAATTTAAATTGTTACAATGAAAATGTGAAAACCTTTCATTAATTTCACTAGTTGACTGAAATCTGAATTAATGTTTTCTTTTTCTCAAAAATAAAATAATCTCCTGATATCTTGCCTACAATTATTCTATTCTCAATGTGATTTTCTTAGATATTGGAAAAATCCCTAATTAAAAAAAACATCATGTTATTTCCTTTATCAGCTTTACGTTATGTATTACTCAACCCTCCATGTTTCTGCATAAATATGACATGTGGATTGATCACTGTTTTCCTGTTTCCATTAATGTCGATATATGCCGTGAGTGCTAAATTTTTCAATCCATCATTCTTATTTATGTGTTGTCAAGTCTTCAAATGATTCTTACTATTCATTTAGAAAAGTGACTTTGTTGGTGTTATTCTCATTCGAAACACCTCTTTTCCACATAATCTATGCTTTCTGGTATTGTTATCATTAGTCTGTAGAATCATATTTCTGTGCTCTTACAAAGCAACTCATTTCTTTTTTCTCTAGATTTCGATCATTTTTTGCGTAGGTGTCTGAACACATTCCATAGCAGAAGGAAACAACACATAACAAAATGGAGACAAATGTCTCAGGATTTCAAATCTAGTCTTCAATGTCGTATTCCATCTTCTTTAAAATATTTCACCTTTGAATGATTCTATCTATATTCACCTGTTAGAAGCTTTTCAGTAGGTTGACACTTTTAGGCTTTCAGCAATAAATAAGCATTGGCTGTTGTTGATTTCGTTTAGTGGTATATCAACCTCTATGCTTTATTTAATGCTGTAATCTAAAGATTTTGAATGTAATTTTGTGGCTTCAACAGAATATATTTTGTACATGATTTTATACTATGAGTAAATGCATGTTTTTTAGATATATAATTTGTAGATCATAAAATATATTGTAGTAATTTTATATATTTTAATATTTTTAATATTTCATTGATTGTCATTTTGCTATAACAAAAGTATTCTTGCTCATTTTATTATTAAAAATGTACTGAGTTTTGTTTGAGAGTTCACTATTTTCCCATAGCTAGGACCCTAACAGTTGCCACCACTCCGATTCAGACTGGACCTGGAAACATAATCAATTAAGAGTTAGTTTCAGGCTCCTGAGAACCTCCAATCTCCCGATCAGAGGACTTGCTACCTGATGTAGTTTATCGTCATACCCAGACCTAGAATAACCACTGCGCTCTGATGATGTTTACCTTAATGATCCCAACGATATGAATGTCTGAAAATTCTTTCCAGGAATCTGAGATACATGAGGCAAGATAATCATATAAGAAGCTATAACTCTTTACTTGCTTTTAAAACTGTTTTGATGATGTGTCCAAAGCACGTCGTTTGTCCTTAAACGTGGCCTAGAATTATGAATAGTGGTCCATTGGGCATAAGATTTAAGAGTATGAATTCTTTCTTATCATGCAAAATAGTAGCCATAAATTTCCCTACACAGTGAGCTACCTTGAAGTTGATACTAGTTGAGTTTGAATGCACCAGTCTATTGATATTCTTTATCTGTGTGGCTCATAGTAATAAACTCATGCCCCACCTCTAATGATTATTCTAATTAGAAAATTGCTATCCTTCTTGTGCGTCTGCTTGCTGGAGTCTGTCAGGATTATATGAACCCTCTTTCAACAGATATTTCAAAAGCAAATATACTACATTAAACAAGGCTTTCACAGTTTTACAATTGCAATTTTTTTGTCAACTGTAGGAGAGTATTAACTTGTTTGGAAATAGACTCATTCACATCAGCAACTGACAGCAAACAAGCAACTGGCCTGCCAATGCGGAGCCTATCACTAGGAACAAATTCTATATTCTCACAGGGATTACCATTAACTATACTGATTCCTTCTACTTACTCGATAAATATTCCTAACTGATTACATTTGAAACACTTCCTACTAAAACGGTATTATTTTCTTACTCACATTTATACCATAGCCAGATTTGAAAATGTGTCGTTTACAATTCTTGTACGCCTGTGGATTTTGTCTTCTAATATTAAACTTCCTAGATAGACTTTTCTTCATTTGAGATGATCTTTCCCAACCTACCCTATCCTACAGATGAGTAAACGTTACAATTTTAACCTTTATCAATAACATATTCTTTTAAAAAAGTCCCGTTTTAGTACCATCTTTAAATGTTTCCAAAAGTCTTGTGTAATAATTCCAATGGCGTAACATGATCTTAAAAGTAGACGTTTATAGATTTTCTGTGTTTACATATGCATCTCCGGCTTGAAACATAAAAAAAAAAACTGTCAAAAGCAACAATCTAACTCTATCAAAATGCGTCTGCGGAATCCAATATAGCTGAAAACTAGGCGTTAAAACAATCCGACTATCGTGTGGTGCCAGTAGTGTCCAGATGACATAGGTTCTTTGGTTGACTCGTCAAACAAGATTTTGACTAACCCAAATGCATTTAAACAAAGTGATATTCCGGTTCTAATTTTACTAATACAATACAAGGAATTTATTACACAAATTTTATTTAATCTTTTAGTTCATATTAATTTGTGAAATTGGTTTTCCATTAAAGTATTTATCCTGATTTACTATAACTCAATGTCATCTTCACATAAATCGTGAATTCTTATATAAATTAATGGTTTGATGTTTGTCTAGATATTAATAACACTGTGAAAGAATAATATTTGCCACGTCATTAATTACTTTGTTGCTCCTCAAAACGAGGACGGACATAATCACCGGCCATATTGTCTAGACAAAAAGTCTTTTCTCTTCCAAATTGTTATCCAAATAAATCATTTGAACGCAGTCCTGGATGTTACCACGTTTTCTGTAGTTGTAACTATGCAATTCTCCATCGCCAATCAAATTTTTGCTAAAAGGTCTTTTATTCCAGAGACAAGAAGAGAATGGAAAGAGTTTGAACACTGGCCGATGTTCCTTTTCCATGAGTTCGATTTTGGCACATTTCTCAAGATTATGAGTTTCATAAATCATGTAATAACTTGTCTATTGATTACACAAATTATAATTAGCTGAGTAAACTTCAAACATAAATTGGACAAATTTGGAATGAATCTCATATATATATATATATATATATATATATATATATATATTTGTGTGTGTGTGTTTGTGTGTGTGCATTCGTGTATGTGTATAAGTGTGTGTAAAAAGAGTGAGATAGATAACTTTTGTCTCTTATCTTCAATAAAATCAAATAGTAATTATATTTATATTTGATAGCTTCGTAGTAATTGTTTTGGCTCTTTGGTAAATATACCGGCTATTTTATGTTGAATTACAAAGATCGAGAACAAAAGGGAGGTAATTATCGTCGATTATGATGTCGTTCTCTCAAAATAAGATCAATAAATAATTAGATATCATTGCAATAAGTTATTCTTTTTTTAATCTAAATTGCACAATTTTCAAATACTTGAAATGCTATTTCGACAAAATTATTCGACATAAAACAACTGTCAAAATCGTGATTACTTTGTACTACAGATTTTCAAATTTCTAATAGGATTAATAGATTTTTGAAAGCCAGCGAAGTGTCGTACAACAGCTTGTGTAATAAATGATCTTGTATATTTTAATTCACCCTAAAATTCATTTGAAAAGAATGAACAGCATAACATGCTTCCTACACATAGTCCTCTCGACAAAAACAAATCTTGACATTACCAGCCTAGGAGACAAGCGATCTCTTATTACAGGTTTAACAAAGTTATATAGTATTCACATTGTAATTGGATTGGAGACTATACAATCAGATTACTTTCCTAAGAGATTCAGCTGGAGAAGTAAGCATGAAAAGCCAGTATAATATGTACAGTCAGACCAGGATTTCTATTATGATACAAAGAAATAAAAGCGATAAATAAAATTATAACAATTAATTTAAAAAAAGAAATACATTTTCCCATGATGCTAAGTATAAGGGAACGAGAATTATGATTACCACACGTGGCATCGTCAAACACCGTTATATGGCGCTATTGAAGGCTATAAAAACGCAAACATTTACTTACTGACACCATCCACCTCTCCACAGTGTAGCTGTACGTACAAAATGGTCGGTGCCGTTGGGAAAAGTTTGTTTCCTCGGTTCACTAACGCCTTAATTCCACTTTCTAACCTCCGCCTATGAAATAGTTCAAGCTTTGGTTGTTCAAACTCTGCACAAAGCTGACTTTAGTTCAGCCATTAATAGGATTCTTATACTGATCTTAACTTTTGTCCCAACAAAAAACAACAAAAAATAATGATCATACCGAAGAAACCTTAAGAACTTTGTTACAGCTTAAATAAATGAATAAATGATCTGTGGTAAAAATACTTACAAAAAACAATATATTGGATACTTCGTCAATTGTTTGCATGTGAACACTCACCACACCAAAAATAGATACCAACGCGCAACATTTAAATTCTATACTATCATCTATGTGGTTTCATAAAAATCAGTAATGAATAAAAAATAAATATCTATAAATTTTAAATTTTATCTCATATTCCGTTTTTAATCAAAGTTTTGAAAATAAAAACAAAATAAATGTAAACGTTTGTAAAAACAAAATAAATATAAACTTGTTACGACGCTCATCTATTCTTGTTTCGATCAAAAGATCAGCGTTTCTCACAACTGATAATATTCCTGAATTTTACATTTTGAATAGTTGATTAAATTATTAAATTTCTTATTGCTTTCCGAGCGACACTGAAAGTAATGATGATTTTATACGTTTAAATAAGACTAACCCATTTTTATTCATGTTTTTTTTTTTTTGTGAATTATAGTCATTTTGATTCGGGAAAAAAGCGCTTAATGTTTAGTGACTTCTTGTATTTTTGTTCAATACAGATTATCAAAATACGACCGTAATTTCCCCCCCCCCAAATTTTTCCCTTGAAATAGAAGGTCCATTTTATACACCGGTGCATTTTATAGTCTGAAAATACGGTAAATAAGAAAAGGAAGCCAAAAATTGTGTAGTAAGATGAACAGGAAAATGTAGGAGTTAATATCCGCATACGTTCATATAGAAAATTAATAGAATCTCTTTATTTTTATTTTTAATATGTCAACAGGTAGAAACACCGGTATAATATATCGGAATCCACAACTTCCATTTCTGCAAAATTGTTATTTTTTATTACTATTAAACGAAACTAAAAAATGATATATATTTTATACCTACCCGAAAACAATTTCTCATGACTAGGATGTTATTTACCTGTCATATGTAAGTATATAGTCGTGGAAGAGGTCGGTGACTTAGTTGACCGCCCTTCAAAGTACTCCCATGATGACCTCACATACTTATCCCAGCATACCTGACTTTTTTCCGAAATGTCTAAAAAGTTCTGCTACAGGATCACCATCAGCTGTTTCATTTTAATCTCATTAATTTTGCCATTGGTCTGAAATATCTCTTTCAAAGCCTATTTTAATTTTGGTCAGAAGGCACTGGTAGTTAAATTCGGACTGTAATTAGGAAATGTCAGATTTTTGCAATGCTTTCATAAAAATCTCTGCGCGGGAAGTAAATAATGATTAGCAGAGTTTTCAATATCGTTGACCATTTTCCGGTCAATGTGTGGAATCTAATCATTCACCAATTCTCGCACTGTCAAGTGCGAATTTTCTTTGATTCGAGCCTGCTCACACTTTCAACTTGGATGTTTCGCTTTTTGAAGGATTTCCGGTATATGAATCACTTTGAACGGTTTCCAGGTCAATTTGGTACAAAAGTTCTATCTGTTATTCACTGTTCGAATCATCTCCAAAAGTATACATAATCAATCAAATATTTTGCCGTGAACGAATATCGACATTTTAAATGCGAAAATAATGCCCTTCAACTGTGAATGTGATTGTTAGACGAAACACAAGCTTATTCAATGACGTATCACTTCCGACTTCTCCCATCTTTGCTCGGTTGCAAAGTTGAATCATGGCCTTGCCACAGAAACTTGTGATATCTAAAATAACTGAATACAATCTGCGCAGAGTACATCGATCACATAAACACCCGTGTCAGAGAGTGCGCTTTCAAATCGAACAGATTCTACTCACTTGATAATTTGATGTAGCACAACTTTAAATTATTTCCTGGCCTTTCTTCTTCTGAAACTAAAGCGACTAAATATTAAAAGATTATTGTAATATTATGAAGTAACTCTTGAAGAAGGGGTGAGGGATTCTTTAATTTGCGATCAGTGAAACCGATTTAAATTTAGTACCGTGTGTTTACAACTATGAATTCAATACTAGAACCTTGGTAGTTTGACGCAACATAATCACCCTTCCACCATCGGTTCATGTTTGGTTTATATTCATACTAAGATCATTTCATAAACAAACATGATATATTTCTAAAGACATTGTAACACCATTATGTTGACCCTTTTTATATGTTGACCTTTTTATATCAGGATTTTTCAAAATATGATATAAAACCTCTATACATCAGAATAATAGTGGAATGACAAAATGAAAAAAAAACACTTGTGACGCATTTTGTTAATCGGAATAAGTTTGACTATAGTTTTGACTTAAAATATGCATTTTATTTATAGGGAATGTCATTTATTGAGGCGAGAGACATAGAAAGTACACTAATTTCTGAATCTTTCATAGTAAAATTATGTGCATCATATTACCTTTCTTAACAAAATTACTGCTATTACATGTAGGACATTTTAAAAACAACAGCAATAAAACAAGAACCAAAATTGTAAGAAGCTGGATTAGTTATTTATTCGGATTGACATGTCCAAAAGAATAGTAGCTTCGCGTCCTTTTACAGTTGATGGATCAAGTTCATTGCATTTGTCTTTGAAATTATAATGCTTGCACAGTGGAAAGTGTATTGTATAATCTTGCTTGTGACTTTTTAGATATACTAATTTTGCCAATTCTAGGCATCTACAGACAAGATCGTTTATTTTCCTTGTGTGTTGCCTATCCTGATATGTTGTTGTTGTTGTTATTATTATTATTATTATTATTATTATTATTATTATTATTATTATAAGAAAATCAATATAATCTCATTGTGTATTATTTGATGTTTTCACTTAATTATACAAAAGAAAAACTTAAATGGATTAAACTCATCACACAATATTTTTGTAATGGAGTTCACCCCAAATAAGGCATATATCAAATGACATAAGGGGCAACTTGGTGTAGAAGAATTCGAAGGCGCTTTTAATCAAGAAGACAGTAAATAGCGATTGTCATTGCATTTAAACTTTGCTGATTAAAGTGAGATCATCCAAATTGGGGGCGAGACTCTCAGGTCCAACTGTCAGTAGGAAGAGGGTCTGCGACGTGCTGTCAAACGGGCCCGATTCACCCAGACGCGTTCACCACCCACACTCCTCTCACGAATCTTCGGGAGTAGGCTGGGCCTTCACAGCCATCTCCGTCACCGCCACCAGAGGGGAGATGGGGAATAAGGACAGGAGATGCCGATCCCGATGATAAAATGCGTAAGGGTGACGACAACGATGACATACCAGTTTGCAAGGTTTGTTTTTTTTTTTAATCCTTTTTATCTTTTGTGATAACAGATCTTTCAATGAAGATTAGTATTAATATTATTGTTGTTGTCATAAGTTAAGACACGTCTAGATTACTCTAGACTATTTTCTTTCAAGCAAATGTCAGAGTTGAATCTCTTTGATGTGTTATTTCCATATATTTCTAGGGGAAAACGCGTAGTTGCAATAACCAATTGGTCAAGTAATAAAAGACATATTCCAAATGCTGAATGTACTTTAAAGTTGAACTGTGGCTAATAACATAAAATCAATTATTCACGTGCTATATATCTACTTTCGCGTTTTTAACTCTAAAATCTCAACCATGGTTTTAACAGGAAATGCTTTCTTGTAGCAGGAGATAAAATACAAACTCTCACGCCATACGAAGTGATCCATCATCATTATAGAGAATCCATACAACTATAGAGGCCTACGAAAGTCTGTCTAAAAATTAACAATATGAATGGGATGAATATTTATTTTCAATCAATTGCAAAAGTTACGCCAGAATAAAACAGGTGACATGTTGTAAATTCTAAGATATGTCACGGTAAAGTATATTTTAGCAAGTTAGTATCTGAAACCATTAATATGTGTAGCGAATTCGAGCCGCTTTTAGGACCTCAGAGTAATGGCGTCATGCCGAAAGAAATGTATATTAATCTTCTCAGAACTGTGTGCCCTCCATTTTTGTACTTGTGACAAACTATGATAAATAAATAAATTAGTGTTTACCCTGTACGTGGTCTAATCTAAGCTTGTTTTATTATAAAAACATTGATCCAATTTGATCGGGCAACAAATTATAATGATTTTTTACCAGTCTTAATATTAATATAATGTTAATAAACAAATGCCTGTCCGTCGGATATCCGTAGACTATTAATTCTGTCATGAGTTCATCCTCCTCCTTTGCATCTTGTGCAAGACTATGTGAGGTATCGTAAAGCTCGAAGCTGTGACTAGAGTTCTTGCATCCAATCAATTACTGCTGTAATGAATTCCAGCGTTACTTTATAATCCTCACTCGTAATAGTTTGCTAAAATAATCGAAGCTTTCAATGGTGGGTAATTAAATGAAATAATACTCTGACTCGTTTCGTCCTTCGGAAGGAAGTATTTAGACTAAATGTTTCTATTAATGGAAACGAAATATGTTGTGAAAAATAGTAGTGATAATATTATTATTTACCGTTTCATATAAGGGAACATGCAGTCGAGACGATTGCCAGGTAAAATTTTCTATTAAAACAATTTTTCAGGTAAATAGGTTTCTCATATCTGTTATCGTTCTTTCCGGGATTGATAGGAGTTTCCTTCCTAACCTTTTGTTTGAAGGCGTGTGGTGTGTCAGAATCTGGATTATGTTATTATTCATTCTCCGATTTCTATGTGCAATCCATTATTGTTATTTCTGTTTAACGCATTCAAGTGATCTGCTTTTTCTTGATTGGTACAATTCTTTGTCCATCACTATGCATTGGATTTGATCTGAAAAAAAGTGTTTAGATGCAGCTGCCATTTTAGATATTTCTGAAGGAGTTTGTTTACAGAAATACTGAAAAGGCATAATTCCTAAATGTTTTGGGAAAATAGACAACAAATTGAGTACACGAAAATAGACAAGACGTGTGCAACAAGGATGTGTTTTTTCAACAAATTTAGCTATCCCATGCAATGAGATAATTCTATAGTTTTAGAAATCCTACCAGAATTTATTATTTTCGGATTTAACTTTAACAATGTATCTTATGCAGGTGTCACTGTGTTGATGGTTGTCTCAGGATGAAAACTGAAATAACTGTTAGCGATTGTAGTAAAATAAAATTAGAAGGACTAAGCATTAATTGAAAAGTTTTAAAGTTTAAGGATTTAACCAAAAGCAGAAAAAATGGGGATGTTAAGAAAGGGACAACAAAATGGTAAAAACATTTTAAAAAATGGCCATGAAATATTCTAAGAATTTAAGAGTCGAAAATCTGGTTAAGGATTTAAGTAAAAAGGGGCAGCAAAATGTTTAAAGATTTGAGCAAAAAAAAACAAAAATGTAAGAATTTAAGAAAAAAAGAGAGAAGTGGGGGGCAATGATTTACGCGTAAGTGACAGCAAATATCTCAAGGGTTTAAGCAAAGAAAGATGGTAAAAATGCCAAGGATTTAAGTAAAAATGAACACCAAAATTTGTAAGAATTTACGCAAAAAGGACAATAGAAATGGTTAAGGATATAAGCAAAAAGGGAAATCAAAAAGGTTAAGGATTTATGGAAAAAAGTGGCAGCAAATGTATTAAAGATTTAAGCAAAATGGAACCACTTAATATATATATATATATATATATATATATATATATATATATATATATATATATATATATATAGTGGAATAGTAAAAGAAAAAAAGCGATGATGAACTCCTAAGACCTGTAGGAATAGCGAAAGAGAAAATAATTATTGAATGATGAAAATAATATTACAAACCCAGAAAAGTGTATTGATATATGTTACAAAGTAATATGGATATGGCACGATAGAAATAAATACTGAATGTCACAGACGATGTATGTGACAAATGCGAATAGAAACAACGAAATACTTGCTAATGCCCAGAATGAAGTAACTTTGGAAGCACGTAGGAAAGAAAGTATATTTAAATCTCGCAGGTTACGTCAAATGTAAATGTAACAGACAACAACGTATTTGAAACGATTGAGAAAATTAATGGAAGTTCTACAACATCGACGAAAGTTTATAAAGAAACAACTGAGAACAACGTTAGAGAGCAAACTACAGAGACCAGAAATGTATTGTTGTTATGTATTGGTCAGATTAATATTACGAAATATTATCTCCTTTTAGTGCAACTGAATGACATTATCGGACGATTGATCCCAGCTTATCATGTATCTTATGTCCGCTAAAGAAAGCAGCAAATATACTATCATCCCGTTACCAATAGTTTTATCCAGGTCTCCGATGTCACCACCACAAAAACACAAACACGTAGTCTTTTTCAAGAGGTTGGGAAACTCTATACATTTTTTTAGAGCGAAATGATATTAAAATTTTAGAATTATAGTTGAAGGATCAATTTCTGAGTGTATTTCTTTAAAGAAATTCCAGTTGGAATTTTACACATACTAAAATGACTGTCCCTTTATACAGCCTGATATACGAGTTGAAAATTACTGCAGAAATTCAGGATGCGTTAATTGAGATAATGAGAAAATAGTGGACACACGTACCTATGGCTGGGATATAAGGCCCACCTTGAAATGCAATAGATCTTCTTTTGGCATCGTGGGGAAATTAAGAAATCTCTCAGATCTCAAAAAAATCGGTTTCTAAACGCCTAATGGTGATGCATTTAACTATACAAACAATAGTATGTGTTTATAATCATATTGGAACCACACAGTTTACAGACCATTCATAAAGGAAATGTATTCTGTCTCCTTGATATGAAGGTATTTTAATAAGAAAAGTGCGGGTTTATCCCCAAAGAACGAACAAAAGGCACTTTGAAGATGGTCGAAGTAACAGACATATAAATATAGAAAGTCAAAATAAAGTGAGGCTATACAGAAATCGAGTAAAGGGCTCTCAGCAAAGAACAAGCCGATACTCATAAACAGTTAAAGGGCAGATTTCAGCTTCCAACTCGAACTGGTAAAGAAGGATGTAGGTCTAGGATATTGAACTGTTTCAATATAATAATAGCCATTGGGCGAAAACGTGGAAAGTTAGCCCAAAATCACCACCCCAGCCTTAAAGTATGATCGTGGCAGCATCATGTTGCCGTTGGGCTTTGTAGTAGGATTCCTATACAAAGAATCAGGATGAACGATAACAATTATAATTGATTAGCGCTTCTAACAGGTTCAGGATATCGAAATATTAATTAAAGAATTCATTGTATAAAAGCCGAAATCGTTCTTCTGTTATTATCCGAAATAAAGACTAAGCTAATAGACAGAGAAAATCCTTTAATGATTTAATAACGATTCTATGAATGTGTACGAATAGAAGATTTTGTCAGAAAAATACTAACAATTATTTGCTTCAACCTAATATTAATAAAATTCATTCTTGAAGTTCAAGGATAAAGTGAAAGGAAAGAAGAAATATCGTTTGCCATTATTCGTTTCTATTCTTCTATAAAATCCTTTTTCTATTCCTTTTAAAATATTCTTTATTAAAATTCAGCTGAATAAATTAAAATGCGGAGCCATTTATGAAACATCATAAAAAATTGATTAATATAATTAAGTTTATTCATTTTGTTAGTATCGAAATGTATAATGGGACTGCGGTTCACAGTTGAAATCATTGATACTTTATATGGATAACTTGATGAATTTTGAAAGAACACGATGAATTGCGAAAGATAATTGTTTCTTTTTGTCTGATTCATAATTTCATTGCATCTGTAGCGATTTCCCATTAAAATTTCCACTTCTCATTAAATGAAAAGAGTATGACAACATGATTGAATTTGAAAAGCCGAGGTAAAAATCCTACATCATGAACGACGCCCCGAAAGTGGCCGACAACGACAAAAGAAAACTTCGCAGTTATACCGGGTGTAACAGCAAAAGTGTCCAAATCGTGTGACAGTCTGAATTAATTGTCCATCCCACAAAATGTTTCATATCTAAAAAAAAAACTAAACTAATTAAATTTCCCTTTTTCATGATTTTCAGATAGGACATTTTGCCATCTTGACATCATTTGCCGTTATTCAACAGGAAGAGAACAGGTTAAAACCATTTTGTGTCAGCCCCACTATGTCTCCCCAACTGAACAATTCAGTAATGGTAACACCTACGTCCTTTTTTTTTTTTTTTTAAAGAAAAGTGCTCAACGCTTAGGTTGTATTGAAATATTTAATTATTCTCCCTGGGATCTATGCTTTAATTTCTATGCACAGTAATGAGATTTTATCAGTTAGATTTCTGCGTTTTCACATTTGGCTACTGCCTCAGCAACGCTGACCGGTGTTTTAATATATATATATATATATATATATATATATATATATGTATGTATGTATATGAGCTCTCTGATAAGTAAGAGCAGAGGTGTCACAAAAAAATTATTTCAATTCCATTAACACTTTTTGTTTCGTTAATTACTTTTTTTACATTTTGTTCGTGAGTTAAGAATTCAATTGAAGAGTGTTTTTAAAACAAAACATTGCTATTGACAGAGAAAAACATTTGAAAATTTTTTGTTCAGTTCGCTTCTTGGGAGACTTTTTTTTGGTATTAAGATTTCAATTCTTACCCCGTCTACCACGGGCATATATTTTAGGGCAAAAGATTTTTTTGAACTATTTTTTGTGTGTGTGTGTTTTTTTTTTATGTAATTTCTTCGGTATTACTTATTTTTGAATAGAGAATTATTTTTACTACAGATTTTTAAACAGTTAAATTTTCCCTGTTAATTAAACTTAAGCCGAACCCTTCCGAAAATTTATCTTTGACAATTTAATGTAAAAAAAATTGTTTTGGACGAGTGTTCCAGAAATTTGTTTTTCTTTCAGAAAAATACACTTATCTTTTTAGGGGTGTTTAATTTACTTTATTAAAAAAAATAACCCCGACAAGTGTCAAATATTTATATCACAAAATTAAATAGATTGGCATTATATTCGATAATTCATTCGGATTTTTTCGCTTAAAAAACTCGTCCGTGAAAAACGGACGAAATTCAAACTTTATCTCTTTATTTCTTTTGTTTTGATGGTTTCTAATTGTTATGATCCACAATGATGATGATGATGATGATATTTGAACATTCTAAAAATAACCTTGCTATCAATGATGATAGAAAATACTGATATTTCAATATCCATCTATCATCTTTTGGTCAAGTTCTGTCTTAATGACCTCGTTTAATTTGCTTTTTTATTTAAGGAAAAAGGTGTTATGTGTGCTTCTGTTATAGAGAGGCTAAGTTGATAAAAAAGTCATTTTTTGAAAAACATCATTTTTAACGATTTAAAGGGGGTTTCTTTTTTCAGCGTTAGTTGGCTTACTTTGCATAAATGAGGTCCTAAAATATCAATAATAAAAAACAATGCTATATCTTCAATAAGAAACAAACTCAAATTAAAATCTATATCGAACCGATACTTTAAACTTGTGGAAACAATTACTTTTTTCGCCTGAAATTCTCATTTAAAAACGAAATTTTTAGTACTTTTTCCTTATTTTATGGAGATTATGATTCTTTTTTTTATTTTAGTTCAAAAACCAATTATTTTCTTTGATAAATTTGCATAGGAAAATGCTCCAACCCCAAAATATTAATTTCTATCATTTGTAGAAATAATGAGAAAATTGAGTCCTTACTTAATAGTAATATGAAGAGTTTTAAAAAATGAAACAAATAAAACTTGATAAACAAATATTACAGGTGGATGAGCTCATCTTTTTATTTCAACATTTTTTTTTTGACATTCATTTCTTTAATTGCTAATTGCTGCGATAGGGAAATGCTTTCATAATATAAAATGCTTATCATAAAACTCAACTTCCACATTGAAACTGATAAAATTCTTCTTGACACATTGATTTTAGTCAAAATACAAGATATTTTTACATGTGAAAAATGAACTACTGGACAAAGAAAAGAAAAACTTTTAAACAAGTTGATAGATACATCCAGATTATTAAACAATCATATTCTACCAATGACCAAAAAGAAGCATGTCCTCTGACCCTATCCATGTCTACAGACAAGTGTATTCAGCAAACAGACACAGGAATCTACTGTTAGAAATTATCTTATAGACATATCAACAAACTCTGTAGAAATTCATGCAACAACAGGAAGAAATAATTTAAACTTTTTTGTAATAAAATATTGTAAAATTTCAAAAACTGAATTTATTCAATAATTTTCTCTCTTTTTTCTATGATTGTAAATGAAGCAACAAATGCATAAAAGCGTGTATAAGTCATGTTTACTTACTCTCTTTATCATTATCAATTTTTTTATTATTTTAGCAATAGAAGAGGATAAAAAGGCTGAAAGCACTGCACATTATGCACATGTGCAGTTTTAAGAAGTAAGTAATTTACTTTAGTTGTTCTGTAAATATGTCTCCTCAAAATAAATGCAATACAGAAAAGTTACAAAGGTGAACGGCTAGAAAAGTGATTTGCAAAATACACATATCTCCTGTCGGCGGTCTGCCTATTCTCTGACACTGGATAAACACCAATGGATGCCACCAGTGTACCACTGGTGTACCGATTTGCAAATGCTGGTGGCCTGTGATGGCGGCCACAAGCGGACCACTGCAGTCCCGATGCTGGTGACCCGCCGATGGCTGCCATCAGTAGACAGATGCAGTACCGATTTGAAAACGCTGGTGCCCCCCGACCCATGGCTGCCACAAGAGGACCGATGGCATTGCCAACGGTGGAGAGCTAGCGAACCTCTCGTGACTTGCTTGCTGGGAAACTACATGGTTTCCCCTTCAAATTGCCCACCTCGAGTCTACTGCACTTTTCTATCCTTCTCTGTCACGCTTCTAGTAGATTTATAACTGTTAATTACAGTGTTTAATTGATTGAAAATCGGGCAAAATGCTACATGAAAATAGCGGTAAAAACAAAACCAATAACGGTAGAAACTGAATGGAAGCGTTTAAACCAGGACATTGGCGCCCAAAATGCAACATTTAACATAAAACGTAAGCCTCTCTGCATCTTCATCGTTTCACTCGACGTTTCTTCCATATATATATATATATATATATATATATATATATATATATATAGCATAATGAGAAGCCACGTATACTTTCTTAATATGTATATATAGAAAATGTTTCAAATTGAAAATTATAATGTTTTATTTTATGAAAGTATTTATTTATTTATATATATATTTGATATTTCAAATTGTCCTCAATTTTTCATCAGAAATAACTGATTGTTACAAATAAATTAAAATTACTGTTTGTTAGCAAGTAGCGTCTTTCGCGAGACGCGGACGTCACGTGATATGGAACGTCACTGTTCGGATATTCCTAACTTAAATCTAACTGTCATAAATATTAAAAAAAAAAAAAAAAAAAAATTTTACTATATCTATAGAAAAAAAGAAACATATTGGATTTTAAAATTAAATACACATAAACTAGGGTTGAATAGGGACTTAGGTGTTTTAAATCTTTATAAATATTTCAATAGTTAAGTTAATATGGTAAAAATTTTTTTTTTTTTTAAATATTTATGACAGTAAAACGTTCCATATCACGTGACGTCCGACAAAACAGTAATTTTAATTTATTTTGTAAAAAAACAGTTATTTCTGATTGAGGACAATTTGAAATATCAAATTATATATAAATAAATAAATACTTTCATAAATAAAACATTATAATTTTCAATTTGAAACTTTTTCATACATATATATATATATATATATATATATATATATATATATATATATATATATATATATATATATATATAGGGGGAGTTGCGTGTGTGCAACATTTTCAGATAGAATATTTCTGTAAAATAACAATATGAATAAAGAAAAAAAAGGAAAACTTATCTTAGCAAATTTTACAAACTGTTTGAAAAGCTAAAAGCAAAATCGGTGAAAGTAAAACAATTCTTTTCTGAAAACCCACTTTTAAGTAACACAATTTTAATATTTCTGTGTAAAAATAAATGTATTATAAATATTACATATAAATACATATAAATATTAGGTGTTTTTTTCAAATCTTATTTTCTCTCTCTCTCTCTCTCTATCTATCTATCTATCTATATATATATATATATATATATATATATATATATATATATATATATTTTTAGAGAAATTATTCAGAGCGCAGCAGAAATTTCTCCGACACATATACCAGAAATAGCTCCCACATAATAGTAAGACATTAGTGGGAATGGTGTTTTCATAGGGTTAATATACCATTATGTGGGTGTTATTTCTGAAAGGTATATGTGGGAATTCGCTGCTATTCAAAGTTTTATGCATATAGCAATGTATCTACACACTGTCCGTTGTATGGTTGCTTATTTTGGCCTCTGCACTATGTCTTAGAAGAGAGAAAGAAAAGAAACCTTCAAAAACATTTTATACCCATTTGCCTTTATTTTGGGGTTTCATACAATAGAAACACTTCTCATCTCTCCTGTAAAATCTTCACCGTTTCCACTGTGAGATTCATTAGTTTTCTATTTTTCGTTGGCAAATCAATTTAAAGTTTTCTCATCTGGCTTGTTGTGACCAGTTTTCAAACCAATAACATTGCTCAGAAAAAGAAATGTCTGAATCATTTTTACTTGAAAATCAATAACATTGCCACGAGTGGCAACAGCTGAGAAACACACACTTGCACAAACACACACACATGGGGTGCATACACACACATAATCACATGGATATATTATAACGCACACAAATGAAAAAATGTTAGAATTTTCTTTAAGAAGTATCATCTGTTTTCTTCTACCTTTGCAGACAACTGGATATCATTTGTAAATATATGCCACTTTGGAAAAACGTATCTCAGCAGAAAAATGAATATCACAGATACAAAAAATGCATGTACACGCGTTCAAAATCCTGTCTATACAAATAAACCCTTGCAAGCATGTAGATATTCATACAGACATAAGAAAATCATCAGATGTAAACTATATCTATAAAATGATTTCAAAATATTAACACTTTTAACTTAGGCATATTACTGACAAAGTGAAAAAATTCTATGATGTGTTTCATTCTTTGGGACCTCTTCGAACTATAGTAAGGATTTTTGTTTTTTGAATTACAAAAGCCTCCATTATTCTGATTATTTCATCCATTTTGCTAAAAGAAAGACATACAGAATTGACGTCTGCAAAAGAGACAATATCATTAAGAACAATTCGCCGAGAAAAATCCATAATCCTATCAACTAACTCCGTAATATCCACTATCCAAAACAACTTATCCAAACTAAACTGTATCAAAATAATTACAATCCCTATTATGGATTTGATCAGAATCCAAAAATACCCATAAATATAATAATTCTGAAGCAGATATATATAAAATAAATTCTCAGAAATGTTCCTCACAACTTGCAGAATCAGAAAAACGTGTATATGAACAAAAAGGCGAACTTAAACACAAATATGTCAAATGCATTAGTTAGGCATAAAAATAAATTCAACCCCAATTTTGATATAAATAACTCCCAATGTCTATGAATGCTTTATTATACAGTTCATCATCGTAAGAAACTGGAATATCTGGTAATTTCACTTATACTTGGTGTTTGTAATTATTAATTGGGGAAGTAACTCGAAAGGAAAATTCTTGACAGTGCCGCTATCGAATCTTATAAAAATATAAATGTGCGCTCCAGATTTTTCCGACATCTTCATTCCCGAAAGAATGACTACTTTCTCAAGCCAAGATATGAATACAAAAATGTTAAAAAATAAAAGAAAGCGGTTGAATCCTTAATCGCATGTATTTATGAATATATAACACGCAAATTAATTCCAAACTAAAATAATTTAGATACTAATTTGCATAAAAAGTGAAAAAATCTGTTACACACTTTCATTTATTAGACACTGAATTGTATCACATCGTGTCCTCCATAGCTTGACTAACTTTTCAGCCAACCTTATTGATATTTATGAGCGTTCGTAAACTAAAAAAAATTTGAAAACCCAATATCATCTTTGCTCTTATATATAAATGCATATTGCAAAAACCTTGCATTTGCCTTGATAAAGTCGCTCAGTTTTTTTGTCTTTATTCATATATATATATATATATATATATATATATATATATATATATGTGTGTGTGTGTGTGTCCGCGTGTGTGTGTCCGCGTGTGTGTGTCCGCGCGCGTGTGTGAACTGCCCATCCTACACAATGTTTAATATCTAAAAAACATTAAACTAATTGAGTTTCTTTTTCCAGCTTTTCAGATGATACCTTTAGCCATCTAGTCACCATTTGTCGTAAGAACCATTGAAACCATTTGAGTTATTCAACTAGAAAAAGAACAGCTTAAAATCGTTCCATATAAGCCTCACTCTCCACCCAAAATAGCAATGCTGAGAGAAAAATACCATTCAGGCCTTCAGTAATGGTACCAACTTTCATATTCTGGCTTCCATCTTTAAAGAACGGTGTATGTTTTAAAAAGAGGAACAGTAGAGAAGAAAACAGGACCAGGAGGTCACAACAGGAAGAGGGATTGCCATTTCAACTTTGAGCTAAATAGATTAATTAGAAAAGATCCAATACAATACATACGACGTTTGGCACATGAGAGCGGAATTACAGCTATCACAGTCTAAAGTGCAGTGAAAAAGGCTTGAAAATGAAATCGTACAGGAAATCTGTGAGGCAGCTTGTTACCCCAGGACAGAAATATAAAAGATTAGAGAGGGAGAAGATCATCTTGAATAAGTTTGAAAATGATCCTTGAATAATATATTTATATTTGAACTTTTTTTTCAATCCTTCATGAGCTATGTTTAAATAGTCATGAACATGTCACTTTCGTTTTTTGGTTTTACACGATTTGGACATTTTTCCTGTAACACCCGTTATATATATATATATATATATATATATATATATGTGTGTGTGTGTGTGTGTGTGTGTGTGTGTGTGTGTGTGTGTGTGTGTGTCAGAAAAATATGGTTTTAAGGTATGCTATACATATCAGAGATAGAGCCTATATACATATAAAAGTCTAAACTTAGGTCTAAACAGAGCGAAAGCAATCAGTTTGTCGCCGCTCCGTGCTGACTTCACAGTTCACTTAGAGAGTTAATTTAATTGGAAGTTTATATGGATAAGAGAGAAAGATGAAGGTTAAATCTACACTTGAACAGGTTAAGATTGAAGCGATCGGCGAAATATCCTCTGTTTCACCTATGGAATACGGATAGAATGAGAATGGTTTGCTACAATATGTTTAGTATGGCGTGTACTTACTGGAGCGGGTATCTACCAGGGTTATATATCAAGCGATCATTTTCATCAAAGAAAATGTGGAAAGTAAAATTTTAAGTTTATTCAATAAAATCGCCATTGACTTCAACCACAGCCTCCAGACGACTTCGGAATCTCCTGCAACTCTTCTGGACATTCTCCTTGCTTAAGTTGGTGAATGCTGCCATAATCCTTGCCTTTAGTTTATCTTTGTTCTTTGATTTTTGTTGGTTTCTCGCCCCACACATAATAATCAAGGGGGTGGAGTCTGGGGAGTTAGGTGTTCAGATGAAAGGGGTGATGTGGTAGCAAAGATTGCCTGACAACCATGATTAGGTTCTCCTGCTTGCGAGGGATGTTGCAGAGTCCAGTTGCCAGAAATAGTGTCTTCCAGCAGCCACCCACTTGACCCAGGGCAGTACTACCTCCTTAACGCACTTGATGTAGGCGTCCGTGTTGAGTCTAAGGCCCTGTGGGAAGATGAATGGTGGCATAACGTCATCATTAGACTCATCCAACTCTTTCCGAAACGCTTGCACTGCCAGTCACTCAAAACAATGCACTGACACTCAAACGCTCTGAAATGTTTGTATTGGAGCACTTCCGAATGCCATGAATTACATGCCGTTTTCAAATTACCCAAATTACCGGTGAAGTGAATTGCGTCATGCTGCTATTTCTCTCACAGAGGGTGCCCAACTGACCTAAATATACAGCACAGTCAACAAAATCAAAAACAAACAACGCCTCCTTTATGTGTGTACGAGGGATTAGTAAATATTCTTATATTTTGTTTCGTTTTCCCTCATTCCGGTAGAAAGTCTCTGTATTTATTCACACGCTGATGCTTAGTCTTATATGCTTCAATGTTGTAAGCAAAATTCAAAGTAAGCTGGCATTTTGACAGATACCCGCTCTTTTTTGTTTAATTACAGTCGTTTGAGATGTGACAGGATGATAATGTCAGACAATTAACTTCCTGTTGGTCGTTATATATTGCTGATGCTTCTGTGATAAATAAGCATTCCTACAAATTATATAAATATTTAACTGATTAGTGCAGCAACGCACCAAGATCAAGGCATTCTAAAAGAAATAGTGGTAAACTGTTAAGCGTTCACACCATTCATCAATGCCCTGGTGACCCTATATAAACATGGACTGTTGGTTATCTTTGACTTGTAAAACGCACACACACACACACACACACACACACACACACACACACACACACACACACACACACACATGCAGACAGGCACACACACGCATACACACGTGGCTCCACCTGATATCCTCTAACATGTTAATAAGATCAGGAAAATTGAGTACTATTGCTACATCTGGGCAGGTACTGCCCAGTCTTTACGTCCCAGTTTCGAGAGTGTCCGAAAGCGTCCTTGTGGGTGATGAATTATTTTCCACCCTACAAGCCCATTCCCACATACGTCGTTCCATTGTTATTTCTATGGAAAGTATCCAGACAAACTACATTCCTTAGTTCCACCAGTTAACCAGTTATAACCCTCACGGCTAAAACCCACCATGCCACGCCCATTGCAGACAACCACCCTAATTCGCATTCGTGAAGCTTATTACCACGAACCTCTGATTTGTGGAACCGATGCCAAGAGTTATATATATATATAATACGAATGCATTTTTACTTACCGTTAGCCTAATTCTGCATTTCATGTACATTGCGTTTTATTGTATTTTATTAACCCCTTGTAACTAAATGGACTGCTCCAATATAATTACATTAATGTAAAAATATCAATATTTAAATTATGCAACGGTCAGTTTTAAATCAGCACCTGATGATTGCAGCGTGCATGAAACTTAAATTTTTGATATGGGTGAAGAACAAAAAGTATATTTGTTATTAATATAAAAAAGTATAAATCTGTTATTATACATCGAGCACTATTTATTAGTACCAGAACTCAATGTACGATATTATATATATATATATATATATATATATATATATATATGTGTGTGTGTGTGTGTGTGTGTGTGTGTGTGTGTGTGTGTGATGAGAACCAAACAATTTACCTCATACAGATGATCATTTCGTCCATGGGGAAAGTAGTTTTTCCCTAGATTATCAATGCAAATATATTTACTAAAATGAATAAAAACTAACGTTTCTTCATAGGAAATTTGAAAGGCAAAGGAAGGTAAGAAGAAAAAAAGAAAAAAGAAAGAATAAAAGGAGAAAGAGTAAGAATTGACCTATAATAGAAGTGGATGTTATATAGATATAGAGAGGTTAGGGACCTAATGGGGTTGTGGTGGAATCGGGTACAGATAAATTGACACTGACATAAATGTAACATATCAACACCTGTGCAAAGAAGAAGAAAGAACATCATAAAACATTTTATAGAGGAGCTTAGAATTATTATAGAATGGGGTTAAGAACTTAAAATCACTGCTTTTATAAAAAAAAAAAAGATGTTAATATTAAACAATTCAATACTACATCTTTAACTATACAGTAAACGTTAGAGTAAATAAATTTAAGTAAATTATTAATTTCATTTAAATATAATGAATCTCATCAATATAATACTAATAAATTTTCAAATACTAAGTTTATAATTTAAATTATATCATACTGATACTGATTATTTAAAAATTCTGTAAAGGATTAGATTTAAATTCGAGATATAAAAATATTTAGTATTATAAAAACAATTAAATATTGAAGGAGGTGGGTGAAGCAAAAATATTTCTTTTTCTATTTTTCTGTCGATTACTACCCTTAACTTCACTATGTTTATTTGTGGGGTTTAAGTAAGATTAAGTGTATGTGCAAAACCACTTTTCTGGGGGGCATTTTCGTAGGAAGGCGCCGTAGTTTGTTTTTTTAACCAAAGTACTTTCGATCTTTTCCAAGATCAGCTTCAGGGTTAAATTACAAAAACAAACTTATTGTAACTTATTATCTGCAGATTTTATCGCAATTACAATACGTTCTCAGCACGCGAGTAATTACGGCTGCCATTTCCCTAGTAACTAGTTTTGAGTTCAATGTTGTCTTTCTCCTATACTGGTTACCAATAAGGGCTGAAGATGCCATTCTGCCCTAGAATTTTAGTGAATTGGACAGTGTTATGCGATGAGAGAAATGGAAAAGAAACTTCGAGGACAGATCCCCCCCACTTCGATGGTTTTTGTCATTCTACCTGGTAGCCTCATTTGTCGTACATTTTGAATTATACCATACACACACAGGTAAGAATTCCAAATATTACTATCACTGATTGTTAAACTAAAACTCACGATTTATTGGCGTTCACATTTTCTTTATTTTCTTTTAAAAGGTATTTTGTTATAATATTTTTTTGCATTGACAGCAATAAATTCCATCATACATGAAATAATATTGCAAAGAGTTTAAAAACATTTTTCAGAGTGAATCCAGTTTTCGAGATGACTGCAACAAAATAACATTATCATTTCAAGTCAAATTTTCTCATGATTTTTTCCTCAATGCAATAAAATAACAATAAAGACATTTAAAATACTGAATGTGAATTACTATTTTTTTCTATTTCTAAAATAAAAATGCAATCAGTGAATGATTTTCAAGACATGTAGTCAGAGAAAATATTTCTTTATCATCATATGACGAATTTGTAAACTGATACATCATATGTTTTTTTTTCCTTTTAAGACAGGAAATGATCGGACCACAATATTTGGTCATTTATTCATTCAGTGATTTAGGAATGATTTAATAAATGAAAATTGGTGATCCAGTTATCTGTTTTAGATTGGCCATTTTTACATATGCTGAAATATATATTTCACGCTCCTCCTGTATCTATCTTTCTATCTATCTATTTATCTATCTATCTATCTATTTATCTATCTATCTCAGTCTGTTCATTATCTATCCCAGCCTGTTTATATCTATCAGTCTGTTTATATCAATCAATCTTTCGACCCATCTATCTCCATGTGTTCAAATTTTATCTATCTATGTATCTATATGTATATATATATAGGTATGTGTGTGTGTATCTATACACATATATATATGTATGTATGTATCTTTCTATCTATCGATATATATATGTAAATTACCCATAAATATAGCATGCATTAAAAGTATATATTATCATATATATATATATATAGAGAGAGAGAGATTAAGAGAGAGAGCGAGAGAGACAGAGACAGAGAGATTTAGATATATATATATATATATATATATATATATAGAGAGAGAGAGAGAGAGAGAGAGAGAGAGATAGATAGAGATTATATATATATATATATATATAAAAAGAGAATGATGCAATAATTAATAATTAAAAGATGATATGTAGATTTTTAAAACTGCCCCAACACCTTCTTTCTAAAGTGTATATTAGTCATTTTATAAGAGTTTAGCAGATAATCATAAAATAATTTGTTTCCCATATTAAACCTTTTTATCTGGTTATAAGGTAAATATTGTTGACAGCATTACCTGAAAATTCCGTGCAAGAAAATCAAATTGTTAGCTCTACATTTATAAAAGTTATGTAAAATCAAATACACATCCATCATCTACAGACATGCACACGCACAGTTGGCAACTGGCTTTAAAGGTAACGTTAGAATTAAATTTGTTTTTTGTTTTTCTTATAAAAAAATATCCTTAAGCGATCTATTAAGAACTGCATTAGATTTTGTTCAAAAGAATCATGTTGAAATCGTGCAAATCACTACTATTTCTACACATATTAATATGATTTTCTTAAAACTGTCAATTTCATTCTAGGATTTTGTGTATTTACATATATATGACGAGAAATGCTTATAAGACAGCCTTCTTGCGTGCAGAATTATCCAATGTTGTTGAAAATTTGGAAATAAAATATTCTGTATGTAATTTATGACAGCGAATCATGACTGTAATAATCGCAAGCAAAATGAAAGTTTCAAAGCTTCTATTGATAGTCGTTTGAGGGTTGAGGGGAAAAAAGTATCATTGAAACTCTTGAAGAGAAAAAAAAGAGACTGGGATAATACAGAATTGATAAATAGATGAGATCCACTTCTAAATCTTTTTAGCTGGTGTCTGACGCAATTGTAGTATATTTTCTTGTTTACTCTTCTCGTGTTACTGTTTTAGATGACTGACGTTGTAAGATAAACACCTGAAACTTTTACATGCAGATACGGGTTTCCTTTTCTTTGATGTTAAATATTTACAGGTATTTCTTATTAAATTAAAATTCTGCAAATCTATTCGTTAAAGTTAAATGAAGAAATGTTGATTCTGTATTCTCACTCGAAAGATAAATTGGTTCAGAGTCGCAGAACAAATAATGGAGGTTTTGATTTTTGAAAATTATTCGGTTGTCAGATAAATTCGTTCGTTTTATTCAATGTTATTTTAATTAACACTTGTTTGTTTTACCGTACAGTTTATGGCTTTTGTAATCTATTCTTCTTATATATATATATATATATATATATATATATATATATATATATATATATATATATATATATATATATATATATATATATATATATGCAAATATATATCAGTGGGCATTTATATATGTACATGTATTTACAAGCAATAGAAAAAAGCTCTAATATATGTGTATACCTGGGTGGGTGTGTATGCATATAAAAGTATTTGTAAGTGTATACATAAAATCACTCTCTAGTTTCGATGAACTGAATTAAAATCCAACAGACAGAAAACATCACTAATGTAAGTATATATATATATATATATATATATATATATATATATATATATATATATATATATATATATATATATATATATATACAAATGTAAAAAAAACAACGATGAGTCAGATTTCAGCGTTCAAAACATAGGTTCAATACAAAATTAGAACAATAAATATTTATTTATTATGCAGTTTTACATTAGAACATGCACATACCCACTACAAAACTGGACATCTTGTTTCAACGTTAAAATTTTTCGAACGTTTCGTCATGTGGGAAATTTAGTAGCATCGTGATTTCCCTCCTGATGAAATGTTAAAAAAATTTAACGTTGAAAGAAGATATACAGTTTTGTTGTGGGTATGTGCATTTTCTAATGTAACACTGCGCAATACACACACACACACACAAACACACACACACACATACATATATATATATATATATATACTGAACTCTCCAGTCATTTTTCAAAGTATGAGGTTTAAGCAGCTAGACTATCCGCATATGTCATTTGATTATAATGGTGTAGACTTGTGCAGAACTAACTACACTTTTTGATAAACAGAACAGGTGCACAGTCTACGACAAGGTCCCCAAACAAACCTCAACACGTTTTGAATTCAGAATTGTCCTTCTTCTAGTCTATTCGCCATCCATTCTTTATAGGGTCGCTTGCTAGTTACCCATAGCTTGGGAGAGAAGAGATTCATTCTTACCTTTCTCAAGGTATTAGAACGTAAGCGAACATATAAAACAAACCAGCAAGCAAATAATCAGGAGGAGCGCCACTCTCTTGAGTCTGGGCATTGGATGTGATAGGATAATATAATTTAATTTGTTTTCCGGGCCGCACTTATCCTCAGAAATCGCAACATATTTTTCTTATCACTGACGATATTCAGTCACCCCCCCCCCCACAAGGGTGTCATGTGGCACAAGGCCTTTTTAACGTGGGCATTCCCGAGCCATTAGGCTCGGCCAAAAATAGCCCATTTGAACCCGTATAAACGGGTTCAGGGCCGGTTTTACCTCCCCGAAGGAGACTCCGCCCTTCGGCGTAGCCTCCTCCGGGTTCCTCCCGCCCGTAGGAAGAGAGTTTAACCGAACAGTCGGTTCAAAGTTGAATCACTTATCACTGACGAAAGCCAGAGAGAACAGACGCTCACTGCGAAAGTTTTTCCACTTTATTTCATCATCTTCCAAAACAAATCTTACAACAAAGAAAATTTATAGCAATTAATAGAGAAATTATACCTGGCGATCACGAATCTCAGCTCAGGGATCAATTCACTTATATGTAATAAGTTCTTTTCACCCGTTTTTTACGCTTGTTTACATTTGTTTTCTACTAAGTTAACATTTTCAAATAGAGCATCTTGACGTGAAACAATGTAGCTAGTCTCGAAGATTATGATGGCTGTAATGTGTTTAAAAATCACTGCAATTTAATACGTTTAGCTTACAGCGTAATTAAATGTTATTAAATACAAAAAATGTTAGGCGCTTTAAATTGGGGTAATGATAAGTTTAATCATCTCAAGTTAAAGCGCTTAATCTTTTTAGTATTTAATAACCTTTAATTACTCTATAAGTAAGCGAAACGTATTAAATTGTATTGACATCTGAACATACTGCAGCCATAATTTAGAAAGAATGTGTTGGGTCAATTTTAAAAATGTACATATCTTCTTTTCTATGATAATTAATTATTGAATTGTTAATTGTTAATGCTATAGCGAGTACAATCTCTATAACATTTTTAGACATATATCATTTTAAAATTAATATTAACTTAGAATTTCCGTCAGTTCGAATACTGCTTGTACGGATAGAGGCCTTTCTTGGAAGATTGAAAAAAACTAATTTTCTTTACGTTATTTTTTCCATTTTGAGTTCTACCAAACCAAGAAAACTTCGTCAATATTGGGATTTGTATTATGTCTTGATCTTTGGTCACGGATAGAAAAATTCATTCTGCTCCACGTCCGCTCAAGTTTGGATTTTTACGGCAGACAGTTCGAAATGTGGTATTCTCTGTTCCACTATCTATCTATATTTCTGTGATAAGGTATTATGTACATTATTTACATTATTCGGACTATTGTCCTCATGTTTGTCGCCACATTGCAGTGGAGATCTTTCAGAGGGAAATTAACAGGAGATAAATGATAACTGACATCCATTAAACGTGGAATTAGAACAGTCTACCCCAGTGAGCGAAATAAAGAGTTCAGTTCGATATTCCAACAAGCTTAAGAAGGCCGGAGCATACAACGGCCGAAATGTTGTAATAAATATGGCGACAAAGATGAGGACAAAAATACGAATAATGTAAATAATGTCTCTGTTCCACGTTCTGATTATTAAAGTATGAAGAAGTACATCGTTGTCCCAGACGAGATGTATATCAAACCGTATCTGTAATCACACAGAATCACAGGATGGATGTCTTGTTTGAATTCACCAAATTGTAGCTTCACTAAAATAGTCGAATCGACTCACTTGGCAGGAGTAAACAAGATTTTCATGTTAAGAAAAGCAACTGTTTTGTCGTTGCTGTTGTGAAACATTATTACATGACAGGGGAAATTTTGGATTTTTACGGCTGATTCTTCGTTGGATCACACGTGCAAAAAGTGGATATTACTGATTTGGTCTTTAGGATCTTTGTCTCAGTCCATTAATTCCATGATGCAGCCTTGGCAATTTCTGGATACTCTTTTCTAGCACCAATTTGAACCTTGCAACATGACCACTACTCCCACAGATTTTTACCGTCATTGCGCATCTGAATATATGGATATTTTCAGAATGAATTCCACACTCAAGTATATACGAATGGCTAGCCCAATCCCGTAGTCCCCCAAAAGGACAGCTTCACTCTTCCGCTCCTCATCTTACTAAGGTAAAACAAGGACGGGATAATAAAGAGGAGAAATCGATTTCTCATTATGTCATAGAAACCCCATTTTTCCACGCGAACTTATTTCATGATTTAAACAAATAAAAATTATTTCTCTTAAATTCACCTATCACTCAAGTCTGAGGTTAGTTTCCTTAAAACTTAACCTGGGTTTTCGTTTGAATTGCTGGGATTTATCATTGTTTACACTATTGTCCTCATCTTTGTTTTTGTTATCACAACGTTTTGAAACACTTACACAAAATATTGTCGAAAGGAGACGAAACTCTGGAAGAGAAAGAATATTTTTAAAATTCGATGTTGAAACTAATTCCCCAAACTCAAACTACGAAGCCAAAAGTAATTCATAAAAGAAACGAAAATAAATTGATGATATTCTTTAGAAATGAAAAAGTTTCAGATTTTGTAAATCTATGAAAATATATTGATGCTTCGACTTTCCTAAAAGGCCAAATTTTTAAATCTTTGTCGAGTACAGAATTTGATTTCTTCTTTCATTCATTTATTTATTTTTGTTCAGATTTATCTGTTTACTCCGAATCAATTATTTAGTCGATTTGTAAAAAAAACTTTTATTTTCCTCTGAAAATTCCCTAGACTAAATTATATAAACGATTTCATTTAACACATTCATTCCGAACATTTGAAGACCAATTAGAGTTTAACAAATCAGTAGGATGTGTCACATGTCAGAAGTAGTTGTGCTTCCCGCGTTAGCATCATCTTCCTAAGCATGATTATCCGATGCTGGCGTAGCTTCGTCAGCATTTACACTTACTGATCGTTTGACAGAAATCAAAGATGATGATCCTCCTCCTTCTTCTTCTTCTTCTTCTTCTTCTTCTTCTTCTTCTTCTTCTTCTTCTTCTTCTTATTTCTACTTGGGTAATGAAACATATTATTTTAGACGGGATATGACTAAGCAGCATTCATAATTTCCGGTTGAGATAGTTTCATCGTTCCTATACAGTGACAATGTTTGGCGTGCCTTGGCGTGCGAAGATGTTCACGGCAGGAACACTCACTCTCAACCGAAGATTATATGGAAAATCCTTTCTCACGGAACGATAGATGTTCTCCCTCATAGCGCGCCGCCTCATTTCCTCTCGGTAAGAGATAGCAAAATCTTTGAAAGGCAATACCCGGGATTAAGTATCCTCACATCGATAAAATGGGGGAGCTCATTGTCTCCTTTTTCGGGTGCATGACTTTATCACATGAAAACCATCGAAAGCCTGAATGAACTGCAGATGCCAATTTTTGTGCGTGCTGTCGAGTATTGTCTTCTCAGTGGGGATAATTACACTTGCTTGCGTTATTTTTTTCCAAAGGTCAAATGTTTATCAAGTGATATATGATCGCCATTTTATGCTGAATTCGAAAATACCATTCATTGTGTTTGGTCAGGTCTGGTTTTTAAGATGTGCTTGAATACTTCACAACAAGTTGTACACAATAATAACAATTATTCAAAAGCCTGTGAACTCTACTTGTCACAGGTGATCGTGGGTGCCTGATTTTTTAGTAGAACATATAATGTCATATGTGTACCTAACTACAGTGCACAGCCCTACTCGCTAGAGGAGGCAGGTCTTATCCCTCATTTTACAATGATTTTAATGTACTGTGTCAAGTGTAAACGACGATCTGAGTGCTAATTTTGTTCTCTTTTCAGTTTGACATTTGTATTCCTATAAGAATGGATCGCAAGTGCAAGAATAATCCTGACAGGTTCTGTTATATCCTCTGTAATGTGGTTCTTTCTAACCGTCAAGCAAAAATCACTGACTTTATGAAGAACTGACCTATTTCGATTTCTTTGGTGTCAAATTAGGGGATCAGGATAAGCCATTTCATCCCCATGTTTGCTATAAAACATGTGTGGAGAACTTGAGATATTCGAGGAACGGTAAAAGGAAGAGTACGTTATTTGCCATTCCAATGGTCTGGAGGGAAGACCACAAAGAAAAGATCACATTACGGACTGCTATTTCGGCATGATAAATCTAAAAGGAATAAATCACAAGGACAAACACCATGTCCAATACCCCCGATGTTCCTTCTGTCATAAAACCAACCATTCATATCCCAGACCTTCCTGTTCCTGTGTTCCTGAGCGAGATGGTAACCTGGAATATAGCTCTGATTCCGAACATAGTGACATGACTGTTGTAGCTGGAGATGATGTAGCCAGAAGCAGACGACCAGTCAGTACCCTTGACAGAAGCAGACCTCAAAAATCTGACACAAGACCTGAACCTTTCAAAGAGGTCTGCTCAGCTGCCGAGTTCAGTCTTAAAGAGGAACATCTGTTGGCATCAGGAAGAACATTCTACTGGTATCGAGACCGTGAGAGAAAATTAATTTTTTTTTTTTTTTTTTTTTTATGTTCCCGGATAAGTCATCATTGGTTTATTGCAACAACATTGCTGGATTGATCAAATCAGTTGGTTTAGAGTATGATGCTACGGAATGGAAACTGTTTATTGACTCATCCAACAGAAGTCTCAAAGCAGTTCTTCTAAATAATGGGAATAGTTTGTTCATCTATCCCTATTGGGTATTCAGTACAAATGAAAGAAACTCACAACAGCATGGATCATTTATTGTCTCCTGTTAACTACCAGGAGCACAAATGGTTGATCTGTGGAGATCTTAAGGTGGTTGGACCGGTCTTAGGGTTCCAAGGTGGTTACACAAAGTATCCTTGTTTTCTGTGTCTCTAAGACAGCCCGGCCGATGACCAAAATTATGTCAGACAAGAGTGGCCGTTAAGACAAGGGTTAAAATCTGACTCGCATAACATTTAATCTCGCCCTCTCGTTGAACCGAACAAAATACTGCTTCCGCCCTTACATATCAAGTTAGCAGTAATGAAGAACTTTGTGAAGGCAATGGAAAAGTTAACACAGCGGGTTTGCTTCCCTCCAGGAGAAGTTCCCACGGATAAGCATGGAGAAAATCGAGGTTGGTATATTTCAAGGTCCTGTGTTTGACTAATCACTGAGCAAAGCTGAACTGTCCGCCTGGAAGTCACTGAAGTCAGTAGTTACAAACTTCCTGGGAAACCACCAGAGTTGCGGAATACGAGTAGGAAATTGAAGAGCGACTGAAGAGTTTCCACCAACTCGGGGCACGAATGTCAGTCAACCTTCACTTACTGTGGTCACACTTGGACTATTTTCCAAAGAACTGTGGAGATTTGAATGAAGAGCAGGGTGAGCTCTTTCGCCATGACATTCGCATTATGGAAGAGCGCTACCAAGGCCGGTGGGATGTAAGCTTTTTCGCTGACTACTGCCGGTGCTTGAAATGAGATGCGGTGGCTGCCGAGCACAAGAGGAAATCTCAGAAAAGACCTTTCATCTATGAATAGCTATTTTGTGTAGTTTTCAGTTTACTATGGCATAATGCTACCTTTCTGCGAATTTGTTTAATTCATCAAGAAAATAGAGTTATAATACTGTTCTATACATTTCAAGTAAGAGCTTGTATTTCAAAAGTTTGATCTGATTAGAGAAAATGAGTATGATTTTTGGATTCAGCATAAAATCAGCTATTATATATTTGGCCTTGTAAACATCGCAAACATGCCTCATCCAACCAAAATAAACACTTAAAGTTATTTACTTTCCTAGACTGAACTTAAAGCATAAAAAAAAAACTTTGGCACTTAAAAGTGGAATGTGATTATGAAAAATTAAACATTAGGATCTATTTAAATAATATTTGTCTTTATTAACTTTCATCATTCAATCTTAATGCAGAAAAATGAAGAAAAATGTTACGATTAGTCAGGAAATAAAGTAAGAATTAATGTCAGATGAGATAAAGCTATTGTAATTATCGGAAAGATTTGTTAAACACATGGAAAGAAAAAGGCAGTTAAGGTCGGGGATTTTATTTTAATTCCTGTGACCGAACAATTTTGTAAGATTCGCAACCATAAAGGCAATTCATAAATAAAAACATGTTCATTTTGAAACAGAATTGATGATAGCGAAGGTAAAAGGACGATGTTATTATGAGCTTTGCTGAAGCAATATTTGTATTTTTAAATAATTCAGTTGTATTTTAATAATTTACTTGTACTTTTATTTTTTTCGAATAGTTATTCGCCAGACTTGAAATAAATTTTGGATAACGATTAATAATCACCATCATCATAATCATGATCATAATAATCATCATCCTCTTCTTTTGTTATTTGCCTTTCGGACGTGAGTAATCATTTTGACCTTTGTCCGAAGGAAAACTTCCTGTACTTTGTAGCATTTAGCATTGATTGCTTTTTACTATCTCTTCTTTGCTCCTCCAATCATATATACAAACTCTTTCGGTAGTTTACTTACTGTCTACATAGAAGTCAAAGTGCTGTTGACATTCTGGTTGGACAATCACTGAACATGAAATCATAAGACAAAGAATATGACTTAGGATTCTGAGATCAAATGTTCAATAGTGGTTGATAAATATCTACTGTTAGAGAACTTATATATATATATATATATATATATATATATATATATTATAAAATGGACAAAGTCCGACAATTATTTAAGACATTTTTTTTATGTTTATACGTTCTTTTTATAGATACAAATATTTAAGTAAATGCACTGTTTATAATAAATAGTATTAACAACATTTACGTTTATAATGTCCGAGAAATTTTCATAGAAAATATGCGTCCTCCGACAGGAATCGAACCTGTATCCTATAAGGAACCATCATATAGCCTGACGGGCCTTAACCGATTGGGCCACAGAGGAGCGTTCGGTTACATTGAATGAGAGAAAACCATGAGAGAATTGTGTTTAAAGGCAGTAAAATCGACCTGGCTAAGCGAACGTTCCTCTGTGGCCTAATCGGTTATGGCATGTCAGGCTAAAGGACAGTTCCGTATAGAATAAAGGTTCGATTCCTGTCGGAGGACACATATTTTCTATGAAAATTCCTCGTACATTCAGTTCGGTAAATCTTGTTTATACTGTTTATTATAAACAGAGCATTTCCTTAAATATTTGTATATATAAAACAATGTATAAACATAATGTCAATATATATATATATATATATATATATATATATATATATATATATATATATATATATATATATATATATATATAAAAGACAATTAATGATTGTATGATAGCATAGTTAATATATTTAAATTTTGTTTTTGCGGGTTATTTATTTATAAGGGTTTAAAAACAAATGAATTTTGAAAAATATGATGGAAATTTTAAATTAAATCCTGTGATTTTTCGGAGTTTTTAAAATACAACTTGATAAGCGCCAAAGATTCCTCCCGGAATTATTTTTTTCACTCTTTCAAGTACTTCAACGAAAAATTTTTATTTGTAATTCTGTGTAATAGAGTGGTGGTTTGGATGAAAAATAATAAACTTTTAATGCTTTTCGAAGAAAAATCTTGACGCAGTTAAGTAGAAAAGTTTGATTTATTTGCTGAGAAATGAAAACAAATATTACACATGAATAATTCATAAAAATAGAACAAGAAGCAAATATGCATCAGATTAGAATCTCGTGAGATTTCATTCATTTCATCTTACTGGTGATTTTTTCCATTATGGACTTTTTTTATCCTGACAGGCGAAAGGCGAGAAATGGTGGCCCGTTTGTTCACATAACGAAGATTAGTACGGATTTAGACTTTGTAACCAGAACAACTACCAGCGAAATCTATGTTATCCTGATTTTTTCCTGATTTGTTTGCAAAAGAGCACCGAGAAAATCAAAAGCAAAACACTTAAGATTATATAATGTATACGGAAGCGAGATAACCAGTGAATATCTGGCAAATAATTGCGAGCGTTTTTCCGAAGAAATAACAATCTTTCCTGGTGTCAAATTGAGACCTGCGTCTGGGGAAAGGTTGTGAAAATAATAAAAAAAGATATAATAAATTAAATACTAAAAACGAGCCATCAGCATCCTGAAGAACTTCATTATTATTTCTTTCCTGTGGGCTTTTTATTTCTTATCATTTACCTTGTTTATATAATTCATCTTGAATTCTTTAAACATGTCTTGCATGTGCTTTATTTCTCTGTGATCTTAGTCTTGTTTGATAATTTGGTTCTTTTGCAATATTCTTGATTGACTTCCATCTTCATTAAGTTCTTGTTCTCATTTAGTTTCTCTTTTCTTTTTCTTTTCTCTCATTGCTTTCATTCCTACCTTTTAGTCTAGAAGGTTTTTCATGAGAACTTTTACATTTGTCTGCATCTTTTTTCTTTATTTTTCTCTCACAATATTGCTTCTGATTTTGGCTTATATTTTTTTTACTCTTCCAAGTATGTCTTTCGTTCGTTTGGAGTATGTATTTTATTATTATGCTTTTCTGTTAAATTTCTTTTGCCTGTTTGTATATCTGATTTCTTAGTACACTGCCAGGCAAAAATAGAGCAGACAGATCGTTTTGCTTCTTAGTGGAACAAAATTATCCGCCTTGAGAATCAGGATTCCAGATTTTTTTTTTTTTTTTGCCTGAGCTTGAACACTCATTGCTGATCATAGTTGAAAATGAAGAACAATACAATGCATTTACTTACATCTCTCTTTTTCCTTTCCTCTGTCTTTCTTCCCTTCCCTCTAACAATAATTTTATTCATTTTTCCGCTTTTTATTTCCCCTTCCTCTTTGACTCAAATCGCTGCCTTATGTCTGATTCTTTTAAATTGCTTATCTGTTTCGTAATTACCTCGAAATTTCTTTCTTTCTTATCACACCTTTATCCTCACCTCAACTACTTTCGTTTCTTATTAACTTCTACTTTCTGATCCTATTCTATTTCTTTCCTTTTATGTATCGATTTTTATTCATTCTAAATATATATATATATATATATATATATATATATATATATATATATATATATATATATATATAAACTGCTTCAATAACAAATTCATTGTTCGTCTTCGAATTACAATTTCTCGTTTCACGGTTAATTTTCTAATCGGACTTCCAAATATTTGAAAGCAATGAAACAAAAAATTCTGTTAAGCATAAAGAAGATATGTATGAAAATCTAGATTTTCTTTACTCTTCTATCAGAAAAAGTTTACTTTGCCATTCAAATAAAAGAATACTAAAAATGAAAATTTGGACAGAATTCCTTAGTATCTGGATATGTTATAAATTTCAGCTTGAAACAATTCATTGGTAAAAACTTATGCCTGTATAAATTATTTGCGAACTCACATTTAGTGGACTATAAATGAAAGTCGTTCTTCCGAGAAATTACGTGAAAATCGTAACATTTGAAGATTCTCATTTCGCTTCCAGACCTATCCTTAGAATTAATATGGCAGCTTCCAACCTGATAGAGAAGTATTAACCGCCAATTTCAAAAGTTTGATGATAGCTCCTTTAATTGAGTCAGATTCCTTGTTTTCTCTTCAAGAACGAGTTAGAGGATGGGCCGCATTTTTTTTTTTTTTTTTTTTTTTTTTTTCCAAGAGAAAAAGACATTCTAAACGGCCAGACGTCATATATTGGACCAAGCTCGTGCAGTATGTGCATGACATAATCAACTCTGACCGTATATAATCGATGAGGACTGTCGCTGAGTTTTCCCACTCCCAGATATTTCAGTGAGAATTTTCGCCTCGTAAAACCACGGTGGTCTGAAAATGCTAAGATTTCGATGATTTTCTCACTCACTTATCCCACTCCGTCACTGGAAATTATTCGGCAAAATATCTTTATTGGGGAAAATAAAATAACCAATACACATCACGTGTGTTGTATTGTTTAATACTATAAAATGCTTCTTTTTTTTCTGGCTGCGTAGCTAAGGCCATTTATAATATCAATACTGACCAAAATCAATGCAGAAAGTGCTTTCAGAAGACAGGGGAGCTGCTAATGCCGAAAGATGGAATAACGTAGATGTAAGGGAAGGTTCAGGTTGAAAGATCAGCCAAATTAAACAACTGTCAACTATAACATTTCGCTGTTCCAAATTGAAGTTTAGAATTAAAAATTCTGAAAAAGATTATCTGACATGAAATTAGACTTTCGATCTAATTTCTATAGTATTGAAACTGTTCTCTTGAAACGTTCTCCAGATGTATTCAAACTTTGTTAAACTAAATTCTTCTATTGCTAATAATGAATTCTCTGTTCCAGGCTATCTTCCTATTTACTGAAAAGGTTCTAGCGTACATGTGCATGACCTCTCTGTTTATATTCAGGAAAATCTCCCAATTGCAAGGGAATTATCTCTTGAGTCCCCCGTTGATACTTTCATGTGTTTTCAACTTTTGTTATTGTATGTTAGCTATCGTTTTTTTGCTTTACCGCTTTACTTCTTCCCAGGACTGTAATATATTAGACAACATTTTTGATAATAGAGAAATGGATCTTTCTCTACATCCATCTACGAATATTTTTGTGTTTGGTGATTTTAATGCTCATCAAGTTGCTTAAGCATTCTAATGTTACTAATACCGAGACTTTCAATTTTTCCATTGCTCATTTTCTCAGTCAAATTGTGGTTTTCCTTATTTGTTTCCCAAAAATCTATTCAACATTCTTCTTTACTTGATTTGTTCCTTACCTCCTCTCTTAGCTCTTGTAGAGCCTCACAATTCTATTCTCTTGGAAATTTGGATCACGCTGTAACATCTATTGATATATCTGAGTCATCTATTAGAAAAGAAACTTCTATTCACAAGACTTTTTTCTGTTACCAGCATACTGATTGGGATTTATTTGTGACTTTCTTAGAGATGCCATTTGGATTGATATTCTTAACCTTCCAATTGAGAATTGTGCCACAGAGATTACTTCTTCGCTTAAAGCTGGCAGTGAAGCTATTTTTACCTTCTCGCAAATATCAGGTGGAACTACAATCTTCTCATGGCAACAGTTGATACTTTATCCGTTATTGCTGAAAGAGTGTATTAATCATTAGATAAGAATATTGAAACTCGATTTTTTGCTTTGGATATGTCGAAGACATTTCACAGGATTTAGCATGCTGGTCTTCTTTCCAAGTTGAAATGTTATGATATTTCTGGTCAAATGCTTCAACTGATTCAGTCTTTCTTATCAAATCGTGAAATGAATGTTATCTTGAATGACCAATCGTCTAGATCTTTTTGCATAAATGCAATTGTTCTCCATTCTCTATGCTTGAAACTACCTTGCTCCAAATTTTCCTGAATGACCTTCTTCATATCTGTACTTCTCAAGTCTGTATATGAGCTAAGGACCAACTATTTATTTATGTCTTAATAGTATCGGTTTGATAACGCCAAATTGGCAGCCGATCTAAAAAATGAACTACAATCTCTTGTTAAATAGGGCAAGGAATGGCTTGTTAATTTTAACGCATCAAAAACGAAACTGTTCTCTTTTAATCGTTTGAGAGAACCCATTTTACTTCCCATCAACATGGCTGATGCTAATCTCCAGGAGAAAGACATTGCACCTTCTCGGCCTAACATTTTCAGCTGACGAGTAGTGGAAAGAATGTATTGATTCAAATAATAATTCTGCAGCTAAGGAAGTTGGTTGGTTGTGCTAGAAATTTTTCTCGCCAGTATCTATCTTAAATATATATATTTCGCCCTCACTTTGAATATTGCTGCCAAATCTGGTTTGGTGATCCTGCTATATATTTAGAGATCCTTGATAAAATACAAGCAGAAACTTCAATGTTATTGGTACTGACCTGGCATCTCTGCTTCAGTCTCTTTCCCACCGCCGTAACCAATCTTTCCCGTGTCTTTACTGAAAATACTTTCATGGTATTTATAATCATTACAAATTTTGACACAATACTAAATTGGCGGCAAGGTTTCATTATTTTGCAGTTGAAATGGCTATGCTGTTTTTTCTATCGCACTTGTCACTTGTGAAACTCTCATTCGGCTTTTTATTTATTGCCTTACCAGGGGTGAAATGATTAATAAATGCACACACACAGACACGCACGCACACACACACACACACACACATATATATATATATATATATATATAGAATAAAATATCTATATATATATATATATATATATATATAGATAGATAGATAGATAGATAGATATAATTTTGAGGCATGCTATATTTATGGGTAAATGTGATAAATATCAGAGATCGAGCGTATGTAGATATAAAGAGTTAAATATGTACACTGATCTTAACACGGGACAGTGACACAATGTTTCAAACTGGACCGCAATTTTTAGGCCCAAAGATTGCGTTCAAGCATTTGACAGTCTGTCACCACTCGGTGTGGAAAACAGTGTGACCTTTTAAATCTGTTTATCTGCATATATGTGTCTGAAAAGTGTCATGTCGTGGATTAGTGAAGAATGTATGACTTTTCGCATTAGGAGTCAGTTTTTCATTCGCATACAAATTGTTTGAAATATTTGCAAAAATTCTTAAAAGATAAGAACAAAGCAACTCGTTTGTGTCGAGGAAAACATCACATTTAATCAGTCAGCATATTATATTTTGGAAACTGAAGGAAAAGATACAGATATTCCATCGCATATCTAAGAAAATATGAAAGAAAGAAATGCACATATCCACGCTTATTGGTTTCAATATATATATATATATATATATATATATATATATATATAGTGTAACCCGGATATAAGAGAGTTGTCGGGACCGGAGAAGAAATCTCTTATATCCGGGTTTCTCTTATATCCGGGTTTGGTCTATTTTATATACATTAACACAGGCTCTAATTTGGGACCAGATAAACTCTCTCTTATATCCGGGTTTCTCTTATATCCGGGTCTCTTATATCCAGGCTACACTATATATATATATATATATATATATATATATACATGAGGCAACATAGTCTTACTGTGTGCTATATTTATGGGATAAAGTGCTCAATATCAGAGATAGAGCGTCGTGTGTAAGTGCTGACTTCAATGTTCACTTTTATGTATATATATATATATATATAATTTTATGCAATACATATATATGCATAAATTTACACGTAGTGCTTCTGTACATAAATATATATATGTTATATTTATATAATTCATGCACTGATTAATATATATATATATATATATATATATATATATATATATGCAGTTATTATTATGAAAGTTATTTAGAATGTGTTCCCGTAGTAGATTTTCTATCACTTTACCCAATAATATATAAGTCTATATTAATAAGAAATAATGACGGATAAAAAAAATTGAACACACAAATATATATGATTATGAATTTGGCTTAGATAGCTAGCTAGCTAGCTCGCTAGCTAGATAGATAGATAGATAAAGAGTAACCAATATCAGAGACAGTTTCTAATTACAACATAAAAATGTTGATAATGAAATCAAAACTACTTGCTGAGTAGGTGTTTTCACATGATGCGATATACACTTAAGGCGTAGATTTTTCTGGCGACACACCCTACTCACCTCACTTCTTTGAAACTTGTGAACTTATACTAAAGAATCACAAAATAATCTAACACAAACCACATCAGTTGAGGACTTTCAAAGCGAATAACAACTAAAATTAATATCAAAAGTCATAATCGAGATGTTGACATTCCTCACTACTACAAACAAAACGTTAGGAAGGAAACGGCCTATCATTTTGAGAACCTATTCTACTGAAAAAATGATTTAAGAAATAGATTTCATAGATTTCTACTGAAAGTAGTACTGCCTAATCGAGCAATGAATCTTTTATGGGACCTTACCCATAATAACATAATGGACTCTTCCATACGTAATAAATACTGCGCCTCAAGAGGAAGTAGAGAGTTCATTCCGAAGTCGGGAGACCGGCTGATCGGTTGAAATCTCTGCCTTCGGGCAGGGAGGAACCCGAACGAGGCTACGCCGAAGGGCGGAGTCTCTTTCGGGGAGGTAAACCGACCCTGAACCCGTTTATACGTGTTCAAAGGGCATATTTTTGGCCGAGCCCACGGGCTCTGAGATCCCACGTTAAACCGGCCTTGTGTCACATGATGCCTTCGTTGCGGGGAGGGTGACTAAATACTGTTCAGTCTGAAGTCTGGAGTGAAGTCCGTCGGGAGTCTGTCAGTCAGTCAGAGCGAGCGAGTCAGTCAGTCGAGTCAGAGGCAGTCCGAAACAGAGTCGCGTTCAGACAATTACTACTAAACCTGATTGTTCGTACTAACACTTTCTACTTCTCTGTATATATTCCTGTTTGTAATATATCTGTGTTATTCCATATCCGTGTTTGAGTTCTTCTTTATTGGTTCTATATTGGACTATCACCATGGTACAAGGAACCGGACCATTACAGAATGCTAAATATATTCTCTTAAAGAAACGCGGCTACTATTAGCACTATCATATAGAACAAACACATTTTTTGATTCATCGTTTGCTTATTAGAAATGTTTTCATATTCGTTTAAAGATAGCAGCCAAACGCGGTCCTTAATATCGCTATCAAGACTAATACTTTTTTATGGAATTTATATTATACTGTAAATTCTTTTGTTATTAACAAAAATCTAACTACATTTGTAGTGCCTTTTTTCAGGAAAATGAGGCGTTCATGCCTGTATCTTCTCTTGTACTGTGATCGTGTGAATACGACACATTACATTGCAGTGCACAATAGCCACAGATTCTACCCCTGAATATGAACTGTCGAATACTTGGAGACTCTTCATTACAGTGATGTTTACCCTGTAACATACAGTAGAGCCACTCGAGGTAGAGCGTTACAGAGTCAAAATACAGTTTATGTGGATATATGGGGAGGTTAATGGTTAACTCTAGACTTGTACATGTTATAGATGCACTGATCGGAGAAGCACCCCCTTGAAATATATTATAAATGTACACGTCTTAATATCGAGGAAGCAAGGTAAATTTCTCAGAGGTTAATTCTAAATTACCAAAACATAATCTCGGTTGATTCTATAAAGTCAGAGTATATATTAGATTGATTCTAGATAATCGTTGGTCAATCTAGTTCAAAATAGTCATACGATAATCGTGGTTGATACAAAAGAGTCATTGGTTAATCTGATTCAAAATAATCAATGGTTAATCTAGCTTGATTCAAATAATCAAATAATCATGGGATAATCTAGCTTGATTCAAAATAATGATAGGATAATCTACAGCGCTGTTCGAGTGACTCACCTGATTTTTTTTTTATTAAAAATATTTTTTGTCTATTGTTTTTGGGGTTAAAATAATTTTTAATCTTAAAAGACCCCTTCCCGACCACCTAGGAAACATTTTATTCATCCTAAGGTATTCTATTGATGATTATAAATTTGGATATAAATGAGATTCAGGAAAAAACTCTGTGCAAAAAGTGACTCAGATATTCTAATGATTAAACTGATAAATTTAAAGAGCTTTTGACAAAATATTGAAAGCTATTTTACAATACACTCTAGAACAACTTAAATTAAATCTAGAGTATTCCAGAATATTCAAGAAAGCCTCATACAGTATAAAAACTGCTTGAAATAGCCACTCAAGTCACTAACCACATGAAAGGTTACAAACACGCATCAGAACCACTTAAGGCATCTATTATTACTCTCTCAAAAGTAGGTAAATCTACGAGAGAAATTGCAGAAATTACTATAACCTCGCACTCAACTGTCTCTCGAGTGCTTAGGGCACATAAGATGCCACACCTGCTCCAAGGAAGTAAACAAGGGACGAAAGAAAAACATTGATGATAGAACTGGCAGGGTAATCAAGAAATAGTTGCGAAGAATAGGACTATAACTAGACAAGAAATTGCAGCCAGTCCTGCGAAGAGCAAGGTGTTAGTCTTGCCTCTTCAACAGTCCGTCAGAACAAGGTTACAAATTTTGTTAGAACAAGGCTACAAATCTTGTACACGAAGGTTTAAGCCGCTAATAAGCAAAGCCAACAAAGCCAAGAGACTTGAATGGTCTTACTATTACAAAAAATCTCACCGTAGAAGACTAGAAGAATGTTTTCTTCTCTAATGAAACGAAAGTTGAGATAAATTCAAAGGATAAGTTGAATCGCTTTTATCGAACATCACTGTAGATTAGTTCAAAATAATCTTGTTAGATTAAAAATAGTCATTGGTTAATCTAGGTTGATTCAAAATAATCATTGGTTAATCTAGATTGATTCAAAATGGTCGTAGTATAATCTTGGATGATACAAAATAGTTCTTGGCTAATCGAGGTTGATTTAAAATATACTTAGGATAATATAGATTGATTTAAAATAGTCAAAGATAATTTTGGTTAAATCAACGTAGTCACTGGTTAATCTAGATGGATTCAAAATAGTCATGAGATTATCTTGGTGGATACAATATAGTCATTGGTTAATCTCTGTTGATTCAAAATAGCCATAGTTAGTCTAGGTTGATCTAAAATAGTCCTAAGTTAATGTCAATAGTTCTTTGGTGTATTTTACTTCATTAGAATTTGCCAATTTTCCTTAACTGTTATCGCAGTAGCAACCATACTGTCATAGATAAAATAACATTCTCCAGGAGAAAAAGGCTTTAAGAAATCTACATCTATTCTGTATCAAAGTATATTGGTGTGTGCGTATGTTTGTTCAACTTAAACTCCAAAAATCCAATACTGCTATACCCTTAAAATTATATACATTTAGGTTCAGCATGTTCCAAGGGAGCTTTTGAAAAACATATAAGCGAATATTAAAACATGTCTATGAGTGATCATTAAAAAATATAGCAAATATAAAATATTTTGATAATTTTAAGGGTTCCAATTTAAACCCAACATCATTATATTATATTCTGTTAAATAAACAATTATACACCTAATGAATATATAATGAATGAAGTTATGAATTGTATACTAGTCCATACTGTTTCTAAAAGGACGATTTTTAAATCTTATTACAAAAACACTTATCTATTTTATATGAAACACCCATAAAAAAGCTAACATTTTAATAAAATTACTAAGCAATTTCTATTTATTTATGTAAGCACCACGCTTCAATTTTTTTAAATAAGCAGTGACAAATAAATCGAATTGAAAACGAAATGATTGAAAGAACTCAATGGCAATATTTTATTTAACAAAAAGCATTTTTCTTAAAATATTTTTTGCGTGTCTTTCCTCACAAAAACAGATTTCCACTTTTATCCATTAGAACAACATAATGCGTAAAATATTTTTTTTAAAAATGAACATTTATTGGATGAAAATGAAAATGTATTGATACATTTCATGATATGCGTACATTTAAATCCAAACTTTTTAACAAATAATTTATATTTATTGTCAATGAGTTCAAAAACAAATTTATGTGAAATATTGCATTTTACACATTGCATTATTATTTTTATTAGCAGTAGTATTAATAGTAAAATATGTTAAAGTTTTTATAGAGATTTTTTCAACATTCTAATTGAATCATTATTTACACAGAATATAAAGAAATCTCTTTAAGTAGAGAAAAGCAATTTAATAAAAGACTTTCAGGCCAAAAAAAAAAAAACATTGAAATTTGCAGGAAAAATCGTTATTTTCAATTAAATGTAAAAAAGGCGGCATCCAATTTATTTCAAACAGACGGCGCTGACTTACAGCTTCCTTCAATAGTCTTCAGTTTTATTACAAGAACTAATCATCATCATTATTCATATTCATCATTCAAACATTTACCATATTTATATACTTTCATTTCTTGATTATCGGACCTTTAGAGGACTTGACCTGTAGGAATCGATAAAATCGCGATGGCTGTCATGATTAATGGTGTTATTTTGCTACAATGCCTATACAATTTTATTCATCATATTTACATATATTGTCATAATTTTCTGAATATTTTAAAAGAGCAGAATCTGTGAGAAATGGCCCTGATTAATGTTGTTGTTTTTTTTATATTTTACACAGGTAATATAATTATTTAAATAGGGACAAAATTACATTAAATTGTAATGAATATTGTTGATCAGGAATATATGCATTAATGGTATTATTGCGATATAATAAACAGTAATTCCACAGCGACTTTCTAGTTACAAATGTTGCAGACCCATTGGTAAGGAGCTAAAATTATTCTGTGTACCATTATTTTAATAATTAGGACGTAGAAGAAACACGGATTGACAGCAAAATATCCTCTAAATATTCTTTGCCGTGCTGTGAACGGAAAAGTTTGTATGCAGGCAACAATTACTCGCAAAGTGGCAATAGCTATCGATACATCAGCAGACTGACAGTTACACCTCAAGCAGCCAATATTGTTGGTTCGCTATGTTATGAGAGAATTTTTTTCTCTCCAGAATCCATCTTACATATCTATAAGTCTCCCAATCACCGGTGCTTAGAATATTTCTGTCACATGGTTCAGAGCCTCTGCTATTTACCTTGAGCTTATTAATAAAATCAAAAGAAGAATCAGCATTATTATTGGTGCTCATCTGGCACTTCAGGTTCAATCACTTTCCTACTGCCATAAGGTTTCCTCTCTGTCTTTTTTATAAATACTTTCATGCTAATTGTTCATATGAGATCTTCTCTATGGTACCTCGACTGGCGTCAAGGTCTCATCAATTTACAGATGAGCTCGCCAGATGTAAACGGAAATTCTATGCTAACAGTTTCTCTTCTCGCCGTTCTCGTTTGTGGAACTCCCGCCTCTATGTCAACTGTAATCTGAAAACATTTAAATGCAATGTCAATTACTATCTACTGTCTTCCTGATTACAATTTCTTCTTCCCACTCAGTAATGTTTCTGCTTCTAATTCCTTCACACCCTGTAACCTTTTGTGTCTTATCGGCTTTACTGTTTTGCATAGAGTGGTACCGATTACAAAATATTCTTCCTACCGATTGTGAGCCTGCTGATTATCCGACTGCGAAATATAAACAGTGTAAATGACGCACAGACAGTTTCATAAGAGAAAAATTGAGATAGTAAAACATAGATATCAGTATAAAGTTTGGAAACATTTTGGGAGGGCCCAGGAGGACGAAACATTCAGCAAAGTAGAAATAATATGGAAAGCTTCGCTGGTCAAATATTGATTCAATAAAATGGCAATACTGAGCGCTTGTATCCGTCTATTAATTCCTACTGGGGGTGGGGGGGGTCGCAAATCCCAGTTACAGATCCCTGTTTTAACCTATGTTTCTTAAACACATACGGAGGCAACATGTAGTTTATACTCATGTATATTACAATTTCTTTAGAGAAATTGCATAATCTGTCGTGATCAACAGTTTGAAATCCTAAGCCACGGTGACTTGTAATGCTGTGTTCCAAGAAAGCTACCAAGGCGAGATTCGAACTCAGATCTCATAGTTTGAACGCGTCCTTTCTATAATGTTAATAATGTTAATAGTATTATTATCCGTTTCTTTAAAAGTAAATATTCGCCATTCAATGACCCACTATTGACAGTTGAAATTTATAAAAGTTAAAAGACTTTATCATAAAATAGTTTTCTCAAGTTCAATTGTGGTTATTACTCTTTCCATTAATGATTGGAGTTTCCTTCCTAACCTTATATTTGACGTAGTTTGGAATGTCAGAATCTTGATTATGTCTTTATTTTCTCTTCGAGTTACATTTGATATCCATTTTAGTTGTTGCTGTTGTTCGAAGTCCTTAAACGACCTAGTTTTTCTTATTTCATACAGTTCTTCCTTTCTGAATCTATAGCGCCAGGTTATAAGTTTCGAAAAAGTGTGGTCTTCACGAAAACCCACAGTTTTCACTCGCTCAAAGAGATTTTTAACCACGGTTGTATACAGCTGACAGCTTAAATATTTTGAACAGATTTGGCGCATAAAATCTCTATGAAAGTTTCGATCTGAGAAAGCTATTTAAGATCATGACTCGAGTTTTCAAGCTAATCTTTTGATTTTATTGCATTGTACGCTGTTGAGCGAAATTAAATCTAAAGCACCTCATTCTCTGTTCAATTTCTTCATCGCATATGAATAATTTGTTATACTTAATCCATAAACCTATTATGACTACAAATGATCTATACCCCGGTTTATGGTATTTACTAATTCCGTATGCTGAATTTTTATGAAGTATTCAGAGTAGTTGTGATCACTTCTTTCATTTTAATTCCAAATTATTTTCTCTTTTGGAAAAGGTTTATTTTCAGTCCTCTTTCTTGAAATACTTGATTGATGATGTTAACGTCTCTAACAAATTTGCAAGAGTGCTGACTGAATTCATTACAGATAATTTCGTTAAATACGGCACATATTAATGGGAACATAATTGATAGCAGATAATTTATATTGGATTAAATCTGCAATAAATGATAAAAATTAAGAACATAATCGAGGTAATAACTGTTGAAAGGTAAAGTTTATTTGGTAGCTTCTTGCAATGGGTAAATTGTCGCCACCTTATATTTTTAATGTCGCGCATGTGCATTGCATGTTTGTTTTTGTTTTGTTTTTGTTTTTTGTCGACTCTACAGTATAGTAGCGTTAGTTGGTCAATATCTGTGAGAAACAATATCGCAATTCATTCCTCCGGAAATTTGGAAATGCTGTAATGCTTGTCATTCGTGCCGAAAGCTCCAATACGAACATTTCAGAGTGTTTGGGTATCAAGCTAATTTCAACGCAGAGGATTCACGAAAGAGTTAGATGATTACGAAGTTACAGCAGCTCAGAAAATCTCTCTGACCGTTGTGATAAGAAAAGAACTCCTGAATTTGTTGGTAAGTGCCTCAGAAACCTGCATCAAGTGTTGTAAAGTGTTAGTGATGACTTGGGCCAAGAGGGTGGCTGCTGGAAGACATTATGTATTGTAACAGGTCTATGCACCATACCTCCCAAGCAGGAGAACTCCAGTCATGGCTATCAGACAATTTCTGCAACCAAATCACCCCTTACCTCTGGCCACCTAACTCCCCAGACAACAACCCCTTGATTATTAAATGCGGAGTGCAGTTGAACGAGTGAGCAACAAAACTCTTTGAACTGAACATTCACCAGTTTAAACAAAGTGACCATCCAGAACAGTTGCAGGAGATTCCGAAGTCGTCTGGAGGCCATGGTTGAAGTCATGACGATTTTATTGAATGAATTTACTCTTTCGTATTTCAAGATATTTTTGTGTAATTTTGCTAAATATATATGTTAAAATGTTATTTCCATTTTTGCGTAACCTAAGTTACTCAGGTAATTATTTACCATATTTGGGAAGCACTTTTAAGTAAACATGCGCTCTATAAACCTTTAAGAAGAATATTAAATATCAGTTATAGTACTATGACCAACATAGAAAATATGATTAACGGGTGTAAGCATGGGGTGTAAGCATGGGGTGTAAACATGCTTTGCATGGAGTGGTACCGATTATAAGATACTCGTCATACTCATTGTGAGCCTCTCGATTATCCGAATTGAGAAATATAAACAGTGTAAATAACACACAGATATTTTCATAAGAGAATGTGTTGACGGGTAGACCCATACCTAATATAAATATGTGCAATAGTTGTAGAAGCGATGGCTGTTCCTTAAAAGGCAGCTGCGTGACTGAGAATGTGATTTATGGAGCTGAAGTCAAAGTAGTCCTCCTCCCAATGATAACTTATATTGGAGCGACTGAGAACACATTCAAAAAGATTTTAACCATGTAACTTCTTTCAGGTTGATAAAATATTGCAATTGCCCCACCCTTTCGAAATATGTTTCGAAAATAAAAGACGAAATGAACCCTTATCTAAATATAACATGGGATATAGCCAGAAAGAATAAAGGGGGCTGGGTAGTAAATTTTGTAATTTGTGCCAGGAAGAGTATTTTGATATTCGCAGACCCACGTTCACTATTAAGCAAGAGAGCCGCTATTTTTGACTAAATGTCTACACATCAAAACCTTTAAATATTCAATAAGAAAACTGGATTAAATATATATATCAAATATAGAGAGCCATATTTAGTTCCACCGGAAGAAAATATGCCTCTATATTTCAGACTGACACGACGATTTAAGTAAAACTAGAATTTGACCTTACGATCCTTCTATTCGAGAGTGAAATTTAAGTAGCTTGGATTTTATTGCAATTTTGTATGCTCTACTTTTTATTATGAGCTCCACTGTACATTGTAATCCTTGCCTTAAAGTCATGACATTGTGATTTAGAAATTGCTCGCTTCTTAAATGCTGCACGGTTGTTTTCAAAATTCACAAAGAGATGGAAGACGCTGACAGATATTGTACAGCCGTAGACAAACGTAGACTAACATAAGCTTACTAACATAAGAATACACAAGTGTGTAGGAAATACGCACAAAAATCATTAAGACACAATGCATAAAGTTAATTAAAAGATTTGCTAACGGGTTGAACGTTTCAAGACACTGGATTCGAAAAATTTAATTGAGCACCTTCGATAGAACTCGTATGTGATGCGGAGAGAACACTGCATGTCAGCAAAGGAAAAAAGATAATTGTCTGACCCGTGCAAAGTGTTTATGGAGAAAGTTTAAACACCGAATGTATGGATGGCCTGGGTTTTTCTTTGATGAGAAAAACTTCGAGGTGAATCGGGCATTTGGAGGAATTGCAAATGGTTAAAAGAGACATTAAGTACGTTCTGACACTCATGCTTACAAAGTGTCCAACAACATAGGTTCTGGGTGACATGAACAGCGGGGTATCTTTCTCATTTCTTTCCTCAGGTTAAAGATCAATGCTGACTATAAAGAGGTGTCGGAGAGGGTTGTCAGGCCTTGGATAGAGAACATAAGCAAAAGAAGACCAACAAAAGTCAGTACCTCATCAGGCCAAGACGCCAATGAATGAGTTAGAACTCTGGAGTACCAATAATTAGTACAAAGTCCCAAATAGATAGCTCTCATCTGATTCGGACAACATTTCAGACTTTGCATTGAAGCAGTCATCGATGGTGTAGCGAAGAAAACGGCGACTTACCTCATCAAACTAAATGACAGCGCGTCGCGTGTATTCTACGACGGAAAAAGTGGCGAAAAAGAAAATTACTTATCAAACAAAAGGGCACGTATTCCGCATGACATGCTGAAAATGGAATATTTGAAGCAAAAAATAAGTCCGTCGCAGGAGTTGGTATAAAAGTATTTTGATATGCAAATTACTGAACATCCTCTCCCAACTGTCGACGAACGAAAAAAAAATGTTCGGCCGATAAAAGCAGTTGGTGTTCTCGAATCAGCGGGGGGTGATTTTGCCTGCCACGTTGGTTGGCGAGGGAGTTATTTTTCTGACTGGTTGCCTGCATTGTGATTTGTGAAATAGTACTTGCAAATCGAGTTTTCAGCATCTTCTTTCTGTGCCTGATGTTCGAGTCTGAACTTAATGATTTATTCTCTGTGACGTGGAAATAATCTGTGACAAACATTTCCTTTGCAATCCCAGATCGCTTACAAATGGCAACAGCAAAATCATAGATGCGTCAAGAAGAAAGTCTCAAGATTATTCAAGGCAATTTTTCTCTCATAACTCAATTCGTGAAAATGTACTGAAAGAACTGAGCAACCCTGTATTTTTTCTGTTCTTTCAAATTTACATTCAGATTTTTTCGCTACTCCCAGATCATGTTTGATTGATTATATCTTTTCTATTCATATATACATGTTTTCATGACGAGGCACAAGTTCTCTTTTTTATTAATATCTAGAGACTGAAGTCTCTCCTATTAATTTGCTGTCTTTGTGTTTTTTTATCAATCTGTACAGAATGTTAAGGTGCATTTACTTATAAAAAAGATATTCTTAGATGTTATCAGTACCTTTCAAAAAACTTATAATTATTTAATGTATTTATCTTGACGCCATTATCAATTTTGAAGAACCGAGAAAGTTAGTACATGTAACAATAACCCCTAACATTACTATATTCCTTTTAACAATTATCATTCTTCACCTAAACGCTCTCATTCTTAAAGTTTTCATGTCTTTAGCCGAAGTTCATTATTCTTCCTACATTCACATTATATATATATATATATGTGTGTGTGTGTGTGTGTGTGTGTGTTTGAGTGTGTCTGTGTGTGTGTGTATATCTGTGTGTATACACTGAGAAGATCTCAAATCGTAAAGATGCATGTCAACATGAAATTGATGTTTATGTTCACACTGTTTATATCATCATCTACTCCATTCCTGATATTCTATACTCTTTCCATGTATATATTTCAAATATGAAACCATATGAAACATCTAATTATCTATCTATCTATCTATCTATCTATCTATCTATCTATCTATCTCAGCCTGTTCATATCTATCTATATCTATCTATCTATCTATCTATATATATATATATATATCTATATATATATATATATATATATATATATATATATATATATATATATATATATATCAGTCTGTTCATATATATTTATCTATCCCAGTATGTACATATCTATCTATCTCAGCCTGTTTATATCTATATCTATCTATATATATAAATATAAAATTGAACATTAAATTCAACATTTAGAGGTGACAGGATGTTTCATGCTAGAGGCAATCGTCAGGCCACGATATTTATTACTGTGTGTACAGCAAATGTGGCACAAGGCCAAAAGAGGGGTCGGGGAAAAAGGACGGTCATCATTTGTCTTAATTTTAAACTTAGCTAGCCACAAGCACTGACCCAAACATACAAAACAATAATCCGACCACCAAAACACCACATTCATAATTACCTTTCTTACTACATCCACCAAAATACCTCATTGTCTCAATGAGAATCCTAATTAACCCCTTATGTACAAATAATGTCTGTGGGGGAGGGATAAAATATAACAAGTAAAAGAACCCCAATGAATATATACAATATGACTTAAAAATTATTTACATGAAACTAAACAAAATCATGTTAGCAATATAACCCCCTCCACAAACCCTAAATGTGACAGTAAAATCAATTAACTGAACGAAATCGACACGGGACTTTAAAGATATAGAAAAGCTATAATAAAAATATTCATGCCAAACACTCACCCAAACATGCATTAGGACACAACAACAAATACGAAAAAACACACCCTCGAAACGAAAGGCGTACCGCATCCACCAGAGAACTGAAAACACTGACCACCTAACGAGGGATGGGATGGGGAGTTAAACTAAACGAAAAGAAAAGGGGACAGAAAAAAGGGGCGGGGGCAATGAGCAAACACACCGTCGCTAAGTTTACAGAAAAAGAAAAGAAAAACTAAAAAAATCAAAACCAAAAATCTACTCTAGCCTAAAACCAGGGATGGGTTGTCCAAGTTCAACACAGGAAAACAATATCCTGATGCCTAACTGGCATCAAAATGCCACTCAAGGTCAGCCCCTTTTACTCGGCACAAACGCGCAAGTTTCACCCACCTTTTGACAAATTCTGATGAGGTGAGCCGCCGCCTTTCCGTCCTAATCTTGACTTTAAGCTGATGCTTAAAGAACAAGATCAGTTGGGAATTTCTCGCCATCATAGAATTCCTTCTGACGCGTCGTCCAAATCATGACTATCATAACACCTAGTAAGCAACAGAACACATAATGTTCAGCCTTCGTCATCTGCGGCACCACATTGCTACAAACAGAAATGGCCTCAAGGACAAAGGACTTTCCTGCGCAGCATGCGAACCATGAGGCCTTCAACAAACCTGCACAACGGCACTACCTCCCTGCATTGAAAGAAGGCATGACCAATGGTCTCGACTTCCCCAACACAGCGCCGGCAGTTTGGAGAATTCTCCAAGCCCGTCGAACAAAGTCTTTTGCCGACTCAGAGGGCTCTACGAATCACCAGCCAGGTGAGTGATGCTTCATCGTTATTGAGGCATTTCAACCCAGGCGCCCAAGGCCATATTGAGCGAGCCTGCTGCCTCGTAAGACCCAGCTCGCCAATCAGACTATCCTGAACAGTCCCACCCTGACTAACACTTGATACAATGCCCTACGAGACAACGCCTGGACATTGGAGAGGACATCCGTTGCCCGTAAGAGGCGTTTCAGAGCACGACGACATTCGTGATAGAAGGAGCATTCGGCTCGGGGTCTACGGCGGGCCTCCTCCTCGCACGAGTGCACACTTCTCAGGGATGGGAAGTTTCTACCGGCGTCTTCCTTCCAGAAGGCTCCCTCTTCATTCGATTCGCGACACATTCGGTCTAGGAAAGTGATGCGAAGCATATGTTGACGAATCTCAATGCTAGGAATATCCAGACCGCCCTCAGCGGTATGAAGGCAACAGATCTCCCGCGATACCATAGCGGCCTTGTCTCTCCACAAGAAAGAGAACAAGAGCCTTACTAATAAAATTAGTGGGGTAAACGGAAGTGGAAGTACAGAGAGTCGGTACAGGAGAATCGGGTAGATGTTTGAAACACATACTTCCGCCCTCCCCTTCAAGGAAAGTTTCCTCCGAGACCACAGATTAACCGCGATCTCGGCCTTCTCTCGTACCTCCGACCAATTCATTTCCAACTGGAGATCCGGACTGAACCAGACGCCGAGTATCTTGACCGGCCCATCCGTCCAGAGGAAAGATCCGGGAAGAGAAACTCCCTTCCACGCACCCAGCTGCAAGCCAACAGACTTATCGCGGTTGATTTTGGCCCCTGTCACCATCTCATAACCACTGATCTTTTTGCTGACTTCGTCAATCTCGGCTCTGCTCGACGCAAGGACCGAAACGTCCTCAACATAGGCAGAATACCTGGCTGAGGTGGTAGCCCCAGGCAGAGAAATTCCACGCATTACCGCATTCACTTCCACCAGCGCACCGGTGGTCACATACAAAAGTCGGAACCAGGAGCGAAAGTCGGCTCCGAAACCGGCCGCCTAATGGACAGCCTGCAGAAACCGATGGTCAACCCTATCGAAGACCTTGGATTGATCTATATTGTTCAGCGCGGCTTCAGTGTCGACCTGTTCTAAGATCAAGCGTAGCATATGAAGGTTATCCTGAATAGTCGTGCCCTTCACAGCACAAGTCTGTTCGGAGCCAATCAGACTAGACAGGACAAGCTGCAAACGGTTGGCTAAGATCTTCGCCAAAATCTTTAACTCGGTGTTTAACATCGTTAAAGGGCGAAAATTCCCTAACCCATCCCCACCGCTCTTGACCTTACGCAGCAACTTGATCAGACCCCTGCTTCATCCAGTGGTTGAAAATCAGTTCCATCAAAGGAACGAAAACGGGCGACTGCCTCAAGTAAACTTCGTAGGGAAGACCATCTAGTCCCGGAGATTTATCCAGACCAACCAGCTTCAGCGCTTTCCAGATTTCCGACTCTGTGATGGGACCCTCGCACCTAGCCGCTTCAGTTGCCTCGAGGCAAGGAAAGTCGACTAAAGAGGCGTCGAACTGAGCACAGCTCAGACCGGGCTCCCTGGTGAAAAGATCCTGAAAATAATCTCGAAAGGCCTCGCATATGCCCGCGTTTGTAGTCACGGTCCGCTTATCCGGCAATGTGACGCACGCGATATGTCACTGAGACGTGCTCCGATTTTCCTCTGCACGCAGTTCTGGGGCCATATTCGTCGCCTCAGAGGACATTCTTTTTAACCTAGCCCTAACTACCAGAGCTTGATCCGTCTTGATAAGCAAGGACGTCAATTCTGCCTTAGCTAAGGCTATTTCCCCACTAACACGGGATTTCACGGCCCGATCAACTTTTTCTTCTAAAGCTGTTTGTGCCGCTAATCTATCTAGATTGAGTCGACGATTAAAATCGGCAGCAAACATTCTAATTTTAGATTATAAATTACCCCACCAGGTGTCCCTAACTCCCCCCCCCAATCAATTCCCTCTGTATTATTAGTATCAGCTGGTTCCGGAAACCCTGCTCACCAAATAATGAACAGTTAAATTTCCAGTAACCAGCCAACCTAACCTTAGGCTTATCTAAGTTTACACGGACCCGGACAAGCCTATGATCCGAATAAACTATATAAAGAAAACATGGACACCCTAAGAGCCCTACATCGACTCTCTTAACTAAGACTCGGTCAAGGTAGCTAGAAAGCGTTCCAGGAGCCAAGTTGCGCCTATAAAGTCCCGAAATGCCTTCACATCAGGATTGTTAGTACCCGGTTTTTGCCCTATACGATCTATATCAGGGTCAAGGACGGCATTCCAATGTGTATATATCGATGTCTATGTGTATGTAGAGTGTATTCACATTTATCTGTGTGTGTATAAGTGTTAGTTTCCACGTCTCCTTTTTTCATAAAGGGCTGTAGAGATGTTCATGTATTCCCACACCTCTCCTTTTTTTTAGTGTGTGTGTTTGTTTGTGTGTGTGTGTGTGTGTGTGTGTGTGTGTGTGTGTGTGTATCTAATTATGTCTGGATGCTTATGTATTATAATCTGATTGTGTTTTTGTTGTGTCACACGAGTTTAAGACCATATTCACAAACTTTAAAATAAAAACGGAAAAGAAGGGAAAAAGAGAAAAAATATATATACATGTATTATCAAATGACCGGATGTATTGTAGCGTCTGGTCTTCTCGAACGTAATTTCAATGAAGAAATGAATTGAATAAACACATATATATTTTTTCTTTTATCAATAATTTTGGAGTTTTAAACTTAATAGTGATTAAATTTGGTTTTTGAAAAATTGCCAGTTTTAATTTTAATATTAAATTTTATCATGTAAATTTATAATTATTAGTTAGTATAAATTTTTTTTAATATTACACGTATTTAAAGATATGAATAGCTATTAGAGCAGGATTTCGTTGTCAAGCTTTTGAATCTTTCTATACTTCGTTTTTGATTGGTTATTCTAGCTTTTGTAACAATGTTTCCCAGTGTAGGATCGTTAATTAATCTGAAACTTTTAAAACCATTTATTTTATTTTCAACATCATCACTTGATAAGACACAGAGTGTGTTGAAACAAAATGGCTATTTTTGTAGTGATTTTATAACATACTTATGTTATAATTTTTTTATAAAAATAATTATATCTGCTCTACTTTGTATTGAGCACTCTTTTAAGAATAGTAATTGTTGGTTATTGGAATTCATTCCGTGTATACCAATTATATACTTTGGTATATATATATATATATATATATATATGCGTGTGTGTGTGTCAATGAAAGACTACGAAAGAGTCCTAAAACATAGTGGATTCCAAGCAACACTAATATACTCACCACAGAAAACAAAAAAGGCCAACAGGAAAAAAAATATCATATGGTTCAACCCACCGTACAGCCAAAACATAAAAACAAACGTAAGAAAAATATTCTTCAAACTCTTACACAAACGCCCCTCCCCGGAATCAAGCACCTTAGACAAAATATTCAACAAAACACAGTAAAAATCATCTACATTTGCACCGAGAACATGGCACAAATAATAAAAAAGCACAACAGGAAAACTATCAACAAACCACTCGAACAAATTAAATCCACGTCTAACTATAGAATAAAGAACGAATGTCCCTTAAACGATAATTGCTTACAAAACAACGTAATATACCAAGCCACTATAAAATCGCCAAGTAATGAAGAAAATTTATATATAGGAGTAACTGAAGGACCCTGGAAACAAAGAAATTATTCATACAAAACATCTTTCTCAAATAGTAAATACGCGAACAGCACAATGCTTTCTATGTATATCTGGGAAATTAAAAACAAAACGCACATCACACCAAAAATATCTTGAAAAATAAGGAAAAAATTATCAGCCCACAACAACCAATCCAAAACTTGTAAACTTTGCTTGGTGGAAAAAATAACTATCATTACCTTCCCAGACCAAAATAAATTATTAAATAAACGATCCGAGCTCATCTCAAAATGCAGACAAGAAAGCAAATTTTTACAATGTTACTTAAAAATCGAAAACAGAGAACAAAATATATGAACCAAACAAATTACCATATCACACCAGTTAAAATAAACGAAATAGAATAAATAAATAAAAAGATAAAAAACAAAATCTATGAACCCAAATAAAGTAAACAATAAACAAATTAACAAACTATTATGACCAAAATTTTAGTTAGACTATAAAAATCAAACCAAAAATCGGACGAAAAACATCTATAACTGTTATATACCGATAAAAATACTACGTTACTTAAAAATCGAAAACCGAAACGAGTAAATTAAAATATACAGTATAATAAACAAAATAAGTAAAATATTCTAGATTAATCCAAATAAATAAACAAACTAACAAACCGATCCTGATAAATTAACCGTTAGAAAAAACAAGTAAAGATAATCAATCCAAATAGATAAATGAAGTATAAACAAATTAAAAACTCCTCTCGCCAAAATAATAATTAGAATAAACTACCGCAATCAACCCCAAAATTGAACAAATAGCTTTAATTATCTTCCCAAGTTAAAACAAAGCTATTAAATAAGCGATATAAATAAATTTTTACTACGTTAATAAAACACCGATTAAAATAAATAAATAAATATATAAGATAAGAAATAAAAATAAAAAATAAAAATACATAAAAACAAGAAAAATAATCTAACCCAAATAAATAAATAAACAAATAAATGACTTCCGGCAAAATAACCGCCAAAAAAGACTACCCACAATGCACCTTTGACCCGTATATATATAGCTGAGAAAAAAAACAATATTCGTGACCTGACGATTGCGTCAAGCATGTAACAGCCTGTCGCCTCTAAGTGTTGACTTCAATGTTCACTTTTATATTTGCACACGCTCTATCACTGATATTGAGCAATTTATCCCATAAAAATAGCACATCTCAAGAGAATATTTCTTCATATATATATATATATATATATATATATATATATATATATCAGTCTCTCATATCTATCTATCTCAATCTGTTCATATCTATCTAATTATCTATCTCAGCATGCCTATATCTATCTATCTATCTATCTATCTACCTATCTCTGTTCATATCTATCTATGGTAAACATGAACCTTTGCACAAGCAAATAAAACGGGAGGTCAATAGGACCGTTTTATTTTTACTACCTTCACTCTTTGGCAATGTTTATTGTTTTAAATAAGCGATTATTACAAATGTAACAAAATCTAAACAAATAGAAAGTGAACATTTGCTTATTCTTGAGAATTGACAACAAAAATAAGAAACATTATTTATTTATCAGATTGTTTATATAGACTATTTATTTATTAGATTGTTTATTGGAATGGTTGGCAAAACATCGGCTATTTGCGAATTTATTCAAACTTTATAAAATCGTAAATAATAAGGATTTACTTATAATTGACTCATATACTTTAATAATTTAATACATGTTTATAAATGAAAATTTATTTTCATATTTATTTCTTCATAAATTGGTAAATGATAAATAGTGCATTGCATTAGTCTTAATACAATTAAAGCAGTTTGATGGGAAAACGCCCTTTTGAAATTATCTATCTATGTGTCTATCTTTTGTGTGTGTGTGTATGTGTTTGTGTGTGTGTGATTATGCGTATGCTGATATTTTGTTAGCTAAAGAAGACAAAGAAATAGATAAAAAAAATTAGATTCTTGTAATTCCTGGTTTTTGCGATTTGCTAAAATGCTTGAAATATTGAGCAGCGTGTGCGAAACACTATGCAAGTTTAAAGTACTGTCTGGAATTTTCTACCTAGATGCCCAGTGAATCGGAGCCGAGATATTTTGAGTATCAAGTTTCAAGATATTTAACTGGATTTGGTACTGTTGCGAAAAAAGCCGCTCTCAGAAGATATCAAATTAAGAAAGACAAAAGAAAAAATACGAAGATCGAAAACTTCTAAAAGAAAAGAGTTTTGTGAGTTTACGGTGAAAGCCGACATTTTTTTTTCACTTTTTTCTCTCAAACTAAAGCAACGCTGCCAATAGTTCCAGACCACAAAACTCGCAAAGATAAAGAGAAAAAAAAAAGAAACGTTGAAAAATTCTAGAATTTACATTTTGTTCACTTTAACGAGACGGGCGTCTCATTAATCACATTATCACATTATAATGATAACTTTCCTCTAATTATTTTTTTAATATTTTGATTTTCATCAAATATTGTCATTACAAATGTATCTATCACGTCAATTGGTTGATAACATAGCCTATTGTACATGCACAGTCGAGCATAAATTTATGTTTCCATGCACACACTCACACTTACAGATACGGAGACACACACTCAAACACAGTCACGCACGCACATAGACAAAACACACAAACACAAACACATACACTCCCAAACATTGCAATGCATCAAAAATTAAATCTAAAATGTTTTATTAAATCCAATTACTAAGGACTGTCATTTTCATTTTTATTATATTTTTACAATTTATGAATAAGCTGCTAAACATCCGAAAAAAACAAATGGATTAAATGTCCAAAGATTAGATAAGTTTTTGTTCGAATATTTCCAAACATCTTTGGTTATTATCAGTAACGTTAGCGTTAATCAGTTTTTATAGATAAAAGTGTTATTGCCTTCATTGTGGCATTTTTAAAACCTAGTTTGAATTTTAAAAATATGTTTATTGTATAAGTAACTCCATTTTTCAGAAATGTTCCACAGAGATTGAGACCCCTCCCTCTTCGGTGATCTTCTTGTACGTGCGCCCTATCACTTCAGAACTTGAGTGATGATAGCGCTTCACAGCCTCCTATCACTTGTACCCCTTACGAACGTTCATCTTGTTGCCAAGACACCCCTATCTTGTTCCGCGATCCATTTGCATAAATATATCTGATTGGTGGTCCCCAATGCTTTCTACTGTTTCTCTTCCCCTCCTCCTCATTGTATCAGCAATAAATTTCGGTTTTCTTTTTCTGATTCTGAATATTTTGTCCTTTTATAGTTTGGTTTCGTTTATTTTGTTTAACGGCATATCAACCTCAATGGGTTATTTAATGCCAACAACATTTTTAGGATACATTCGTATGAATAGAATATGTATTCTTTGGTTTAGATTGGTTTGGTTTGGTTTATTTTGTTTTATGGCATATAAATCTCAGTAGGTGATTTAATGTTGACAGAATTGTTTATTGTTGGTAATATTTTGTTTTGTCAAAAATCTGTTTCTGGTAATATATTTCCTTCAAAATTGTATTGCTGGTAATAATTTTGTTTCAAAAAAGTATTGCTGGTAATAATTTTGTTTCAAAAAAGTATTGCTGGTAATAGTTAACTATTTGCCCATAGCTGGGAACCCAATAAAGTGCCCCCCCCCTGCGTCAGGGTAGACCTCAAAACACCAGCAATTAAGAGGCGGTTCCACTCTCCTCGAAACTTCCTGATCAGAGGCCTTGCTGATGGAAGTAGTTTAATGTCTTACCCAGGACGCAGATGTAGTTTAATGTCTTACCCAGGACGGTCCTTTTATGTTTTCTTTCTCTTTAAGATTTCTTCGTTGCTTAGATGATGTCATCATTTATACTACGAATCCATCTGTAGAACAACAACGCTGTTGCCTTCAGATTTCTCATCTGTGAGAATATTTTACAGCATTCATAGCCATACCAGAGTATAGATACTGCATAATAGTTCAGCACTAATTTTTTTTTATTTTTTTTTTGTTAAGAATATTTCCTGATTCTTAGTTCTTTTTTTTAATTTTTGCAATGCATGTTTCCATAATCTAATTCCGCCTTCAGATTTCGATATTACATATTCTATCTTTTGTTAAAACGCTTCCACGAAAGTCATTATTAGTTATTTTATAAGCGTTTTTAATATATTTTTGGAATTTTTAAAATGGTATTCTAAATTAGGTTTATATCATCTTCATTAGTTAAATACTTTCGTTATTGATTTCGGAATGTTATACTGTACCAAATTAGTTTTCATAGTCAGTAATAGTAGCTGATTATGTTTTATTGTTATTTATTTCGATCAATTTGGCCAATACTAAAAAGACAAGATAAAAAGTTGCTATTTTACATTCTTATTTCATTTACGGCAAGCAAATATAAAACTATGACTAGGACGGTCCCGATTAAGACACTTTCCCGAATTTCAAATTTTAAATCGCAGACATTATTTTATGTGTTATTGCCTCAAGAACAACAATCGTATCTGTCAGAATAGCAGTTGATTGCTATTTTTCGTTATTTTTCATCGAAGACAGATATGCTTCTATAACTATCATTCAAATGTTAGCTATTGATGTTTGCCTAGGCATGGAGAGTGTTGAGCAGATTTAAATTACTTCTCCTTTCTTCCCTTATTTGATTTTTTCCAAGTGTCGAGAAAATCCCACCCCCACAAAAAAAAGTCCAGAGACGGTGCATGCCGAGGAAACGAGCAAAAGTATTTGCCTTAAGTTGCGAAAAAAATATTTCGTTCTGCGACGTAGGTTAATCGTCTGATAACTTGTATTCAGATCCAAGAAGAGCGAAAAAAACAATAGGAAAACAATTTCCTTTATAACAACTTCAGGAATCACATGGTCACAAGATCCTGGAACTATAAAAAAAATAGTAGAAAGGTAACAACTTTTAGTGAGCAAGAACCCCAGTTATTATATTACACCATCCTTCACCTAAACCGTCAATTTTTCCACAGACGTTTATCATTTATTTCTTTTCTCGTTATTATGTTGACTACTCTTTCGTTCTGCATTTTCAATTTTACCTTTACAATTTCTCTCCCTATATCTCGTTTTTTTTGCATCACTTCTTGTGCCGCATTTTAATTTGATTTTTTTTTTTCTATTTCTATTTGTGTACTTTATTATCAGGATTTAATAAGATATGATACGAAAACCTATTTGTTCCTACACTTGTTTATTTTATTTGATAGTATTTCATTATTATATATTCTCTTTTTGCCCTCTCTTTTTTTTCCTTTCTTTCACTTTCACTTTCTCAGCACTCGACCATGTGGCTTGCCAATTTTTGCTACAACTTGCTGCACGTGACACGTCTTTCCCCCTCCCCAACCTATAACTCTCTTCATCTATGTTTACAATGTTACTCCTCTAACGACACACACTTGTAACAATAGACCGGCCTAACACTTTTACACCGACCAAAATTTTCAATGTAAGTTTATTTTAGTAAAAGTTTCGCACATCCAGAAATCAGAGATTTAGTTTTTGCTAATAATACCTATTTCCACTGGAAAATACTCCATCTACAAAAACATGTGTCGTAATTCACATTTCTCTGTTCCTCGAACCGTTGATGAAGGAAGGACACAGGCGTTTCCGAAAATTCCAAACATAAAATATTTCTCTCCGTGCTTCATTTCTGTCATATGGTTGATAATTAATATTTAATAAATGTTTATTGTACTGATTATATTGGTACCCTTTCGTTTGTTCTTATTTTATTAACCAATTATATATTTCTCACAGGATTAATTTAAACTATAAACAAGGCGATACTCAAAGGTATATATATATTTCCGCGTTGTGTACTGTAGGACGCGTCTGAGGAAGTCTAGCGCTGCAGTGGATTCACGAATGAGAAGAGTATAGATTATATTCTTGTCATTTCGCTAGAATATCTTGGCTCTCGGTTAGTTAGTTTCCGCTCTCATGATGGATGTAGGCTTCCTGACGGGACCGAAAACATCCCGAGACGAAATGTCGTATATTTGGCGTAGTGTTGTTGTTCTTCCGCCTTGTTTTCCCGCCAATGGTTTGGAGATGCTGCGGGAATCGTTTTGATATCCTTGAGAATCTGGGATTTTAGCTTTCAGTCGTTGAGATGATGGATAGGATTCATATTGAAATTAAATGATAGAACTCTAATTGTAAGTCGTCTCTCTTCGTCTCCTGGCAAACGTTATTCAGTCTGACATAGGATGCGCGGATGACACTCAGCTAATGGCGGACTCAGACAAGATAGCAAAGGAAAGCAAGAAAGAGGTGGATGATTAACTGAAGGAAAACTGAACTTATGCCGATCGTTAATAGTGTGGTATGAGAGGCAAAACCAAGTAGTCACATAAATGTAATTATCTAAGTAGTTTCATAATAGAAAACAGAAAATAAATGTCTATTCCTCTTTTATTAAAACGACATTTTCCAGGCCAAAATTGGGATCACGAATGTTGTAGTGGAATGGAAATAAATTGAGTATATTGTGAAATTTGATGTCGCTTTTGATGTCCGTATTTTCATTTGTTTCAATTTTGTAAAGTTTTGCCGATATATTTGAGTGAGGAAACGTTTACATTGTATTTAATTAATTTCTATTTCTGATCTATAGTTATATAGTGTTATATATGTTTTATATTCATTCATTTTTTGACCGTTTTCCATAATGTTTGTCATAATTCTTATATTGCGAGGAGCTATTTTTTTCCGAGTTTATTTATTAAAGAGTTTGATAAGAATACAACAAATTTCTTTTGGTACGATCTTTCATACTTTGCTTTTCATTCTTACTTTTGTGAATTTTGTCCTCATTTCCTTTGATATTTTACATGAAATAACTAAGGTAGTGGATTATTTTTCAAAACCCTATTTTTTTTTCATCGGATATATATACTTGGTTATGCAAAATTCATAGGGGAAGCAAGACAATTTTACTTTGGCCAAACGTGAAATACTGGCCAATGTTGATGGTGGAAATACAGAAATAGTTTACCTATAAATCAGTTTACTGCTATTATAGCGCTAATGATGACGACATAAAAAATATCATAAAAAAAATTGTCGCTCAGTTTCAATATTTTAACAATCTGCAAATAGGACTAAATCAACTCTTTCAATTTGAAGATTTCCCGTCGTTCTTTTCATGATTCAATACAATGAAATTGCTGCCTTCGTCCAACCGGCGCGCTTTTCGGCAAAGATACAGTCATTAGCTTTCATGACGTCAACACTTTTACTAAGGCGATGCTTAGATTCGCACATATTTGTTCAATTAATAACTTCATTAAACCAATACTAGACGAATTATTATTCTTTATTTCATCTTTCCGATAGCTGCACAGTCTGTCTAGACGCTTAGATTTTTTTACGTACAACACCTGGTGATCGTCATACATTTCACCAGAGGAGGGAGATCTTAATCCATTCCACCCAGGAGACGATAAATGTATGAAGTTAGCCAACCAAATGTCCCCACTGGCTGTGTAAATAAAAAATATTCTACATAAAATATTTACTTCACATGAATGACGAGGTATATAGATATCTTATCATCATCAGATTTAGATATTGCTAATCGACTGAAGAAGAAAATTATTTCCCAATTCTTGACTTCCGTGACTGTGTCTTTCTCTGACCTATATTGCCTTATCTCTTCATATTTTTAGGTTCTTTTTCTTCTACTTTTGTTCGGCATTAAGCAGTAAACAAAAATCGTTTTGTTTTCATCTGCTTTCCTTTCTCTTTTTTATTTGTCACACTCGCCTTAATTGTCGTCATTTTATGGCGTTGGATACTTTTAAAGTTTTCCTTGCAATTGTATTTTTTCCATTGGTGTTTTTACATATTTAATTTCCTTTTCAAGCGATTGTTTTGATTTCACAGATTTGCCCTCATGCGTTGCATCTACCATAATATATGTATTATATAATTTACATTTCAAACTTAATAAGATTTCTCTCCTCATACTGCTATTTTTATTAAATGCTTTACATCCAATCACTGTGTGCCGTCTTATTTAATTCTCACATTCTTATAGCTTATCCTCACTGGGGAGTGAAATAATTGGAATTCTAACAAATATCTGTTGGCATTTAGGGATGCTGGGATTCGCTGTTATTTGTGCTACATCGGATTGCTTCTCCGATTTTATATCGGATAAGCTTGGTTATTTCGATGTTCTTGTTCTGCTCTCCATGTTCTCGTTTAGTTCTTAATAAGTATTGCTCAGTTATTGCTTGCCCCGTTTCCATTGAATCTAAGGACATATTGCCCGAGATTGAACTCATCATTACAACCTCACCAGATTCCAGTACCAATGCTTAATCCAACAGGAACAATTCTGTGCAGACACTAAAACATAATCCACCAGCTGTTGAAACGTTGAAACAAAGATGAAGATATTAGTCCGTGTGTAAATAAAGTAAATAATGACAACTCCTCATCCACGGGTTCCAGGAACAAAATAGTGTATACAGTTAATGACATGTTAATCGTGGTTATGATTGAAGTGCATCTTGTATCATTAGAAGTTTAGCCAAGTATTATCATCTAGTAATCGTCTTAGATAATGTCCAAATTTATAAACTGGATACCCCTTTAAGAACTTTTCTTTCTTAAATTACATCTCACATAGACAACATCTCGAACTAACATCATGTACACCTACTAAACAAAACATAACATTCACACATCAATTCTATATACAGTTTCTTAGGTTCTACTTTTCGAATTTGATTAGTTCTTCATAACATTGTAAACATTACTAATGTTCCCAGTGAGTAACACGATCATTACCGTTCTTTATCTTTCCCCAGTAATCAGACCGACTAGACAGTTTAAGTTACTTGTTATGTCGATTTCTGCGATCACATCTTCAACATCTACACCAAGACTGAAAGCATTTCGATGGGGGTCACCTTTGGTGGTCTACATTCCGCAAAATACTCACTTAGGAAAAGAAAACCTCTAAAGTAATACGCCACATCAAATACATTGATCATATATTTATCTTCGCTAATAACCTCGCGAAAAACGAAAAACTTAAAATCCACTTTCGAAGACAATTTAGGCTTCCATTTCACCTACGAACTTTATAATGAAAATAGAACCTTTTCTATCCATCGATTTTAATGAAGTACAAAACAATATATATATATGTGTGTGTGTGTTTGTGTGTGTGTGTGTGTGCGAGCGGCTGTCTGTCTGTATGTATTAATGTATGCGTTTATGTGCGTGTATGTAAATAGGTGTGAATATATTTTATACGTGTATATATAACTGTGTGCATGTATTTATGTCACTTTTTTCTTAATCTTATATATATATATATATATATATATTGTGTGCATTTTTATATATATATTGTGTCCATTTATGAATGTATATAAATATATATATATATATATATATATATATATATATATATATATATATATGAATATATACATATGGGTGCATTTATTTATATATGTGTATATATAAGTTTGTGTCTTTATTTATGTATGCATATATACATGTGTGTGTGTGTGTGCGTGAATGCTTGTGCATGTAGGTGTACGGGTGTGTATTTTTGTATATGTATATGCATTTGTCTGTGCATAAGTGTCTTTTTGGGAAGTCTTCACCACAAACTTATAGAATGTTATTTCAAGATAAACATTTAATTTAATTTTGTACATTTTTATTAATGCAACTGAAGTTTTGCGCAATAAACTTGACATTAACCAAACGATGTTGGTAAAATCTTTATTATATTTTTTTTATGATCGATTAATCGTGTTTTTAACAGATGAAATCTATACATATTAGGCATATTAATAATATCACATTTTACGGTGTGTCCTGTTATATTATGCAAAGCCATTAATACAAAAGATATAAATTATAAAATATTCATTTGAGCAACACTATATTCTATATGAATTAGGAAATTATTTCACTATATAATACGTAGCATTCTTGAACTTCTATAACAAATTTAACATACAGCATTGTTTTCAAATTACTTCTTTTATGTGTCGTGATCCTTCAGGACGTAGGCGATCATGACTCTCCATTCTCTCCTGTCCTTTTTAGCTCTTTATAAGTTTTGTCTTTTTGTTATTTCTCCTATACCTTGTTCCACCATCCATTTTCTCAAGCCCATCAAGTATGTTACGCACTGCTTTCCTCTGCTCCTCTATCCATTAATCTTTCCTGTGAGTATTAGATTTTACAAGCCCTCTTTCCTATTTGCATCCACCAGAAATTTCAACTCTCTCTTCCAGATATAACTATGTTCGGTCCATGATATCGTCACCATCTTTCTATACAACATTTCACTTGCTTCGTCTCTTCATCTTTGAGGAGATTGTCCAGCATTCACTGCCATACAGGAGGACTAATATCCCATAAGATTTCAATACTCTGGTTTTTTTGGAGTTTTTTTTTTTTTTTTTTTTTTTTTCTAACGAAATATTTCTGTCTTAATACTCTTTTTAGCATTTGGAAAGCATCTTTTACCATTCCAATACGTCTTCAGATCTCAGTGTCGCACTTTCCGTCATGTATTAGACCATCTCCCATACATTTAAACTTCTGTACTTACTTGATTTTAAGTCTGTAAATTGCATTTTGGGCTTATCCTTTTGCTGATAATTATGCATTTTGCTGTGTTGTAATGTATACTTAGTCCTTTCTTCTCGCTTTAATTAGCTACCTTCTGAAGGCTGTTTTGTAGTTTCCATTCAGTGCCTGCTATCAGCACTGGGTCATATGCATATCTTATATTGTTAAGATTGTGGCCGCTAAAAATGAATCCTGCTAGGAATTCTAGTTCTCTCAGAATTGCTTCACTGTACAATTTGAATAAATCTGGCGAGAAGATACATCCTTGTCTTACACCCGTTTCTATTTTTGTAGATCTGCTGAACTCATTTTCTGTTTGTGTTCAGAAGGTTTGCTGCCAGTATAGAGTGTGGATTATTTTAATGCCTTTCCTGAATATGCCAAGGTTACTGAGCAGCTCTAACAAGTTTTGTCGAACTCCTTTGCGTACACGCCCTTCTGCATTTCTACTGCTCTTTCTGATAGCATTCTAAGCATAAATATCGCGTTCCTTGTTCATGTGTCATTGAAAAACCGGCACTGTTCTTTCCCTATCTTTGGCTTGTTTCTGCTGCGCGATCTAGTCATAAGAATTCGGATGATGAGTTTTGATATGTGGCTCATTTGGGTGATCGTTTGGTGGAATCCACATTCGTTAGCTCCTAGTTTCTAAGAAAGTGCTATGAAAATAAATCTGCTTAGGTCTTCCGGTATATCCCAGTTATTGTAGATTGTAAATTATAATTTCTGTGATCTTGTCTATGGCGAAGTCGTCTAAGGCTGCTTGCATTTCTACTACAATTCTGTCTGTCCGTACCGCTGTGTTTTTGTTCAGTTTGGCCAGTGTTGCTTCCACTTTGTTTTTGAATATTTTCCGGTCCGTAAGTAGTACTGTGTATTGCCAGTTGTTCATTTTCATCGTGCTAGAGTTCCCCTATATATTCGTTCCATCTGTGAAGTATTTTTTTTTCTTTCTCTAATCGTGTTCACGTATTCCTAATTTGATAGGTCGTATTTTTCAACCTACTAGGTTACTAACAAGCATACACACATTTAACGACTGCATGTTGGAGTTTGACCAACTGTAAACTAGCTGGAATATCCCTTACCCGATTTATATTGCAATAATATTATTTTCTATTATCAGATATTTTCTTCTTCTTCTTCTTCTTCTTCTTCTTCTTCTTCTTCTGTGCTTTCTTTTTCATCTTCTTTTTCATCTACTGTTGATTCTTTGTCTTCTTTTTCTGATACTTCTTTTGCTACTTTTTCTTCTTCAACTCCTGCTGCTGTTCCTTCTACTCAGGATGCATCTTTTTCTTTTTCGTTTTTCTTATTTATCTCCTACTGCTTCTTCTACGTTGTTATCTTCTTCCTCTGTTGCTGCTGCTTCTGCTTCTTCTTATTATTATTATTATTATTATTATTATTATCGTCGTTCTGAGGCTGCTATTCCTTCTTCTTTTTTTCTTCTACTTCTTCTTTTGCTGCAGTTGCTGTTTTATCTGCTGCCCTATCTGCTGCTTTTTCTACTGCATCTTCCTCTTCCGCTTCTTCGTCCTCTTATTCCCTGTTTCTTTGTCATTTAATTCTTATTCTCCTGCTGTTAATTCTTCCTCGTTTCGATTCTACCTTCTTTTACTGCTTCTGCATCGTCCTCTTTGTCCTGTTTCTTCTTCTTCTTCTTCTTTTTCTTCTTCTTCTTCTGCAGCTGCTGCTACTGCGGCTTCTTCATTTTCATCTACGTCTTCATTTTCTTCTTTTGCTTCTTCTCCTACTTCTTGTACTACTGCTGCTGCAGCTTCTACTTCTTCATCTGCTTCTTCCTGCTTCTTTGTCTTCTTCTTCCACTGCTTCTTCTTCTTCGTCTTTTTCAGTTTTCTTCTTGTCTATTATTATTATTATTATTGTGTTATCTTGTTCTACTTCTTATTCTTCTTTTGCTCCTACTTGTTTTTTCTACTCCTACTACTGCTACTTCTCCTTCTCTTCATTCTTCTTCTTCTGCTGCTGCTGCTGCTGCTTCTGCTGCTCATAATGATGCTTTTCTCCTTCTGTCACTGATTCTTCTTATTCTTCAGCTGCTACTTCTTCTTTGTCTTCTACCCCTCCTATTTCTTCTATTTCTTCTTCTTCTTCTTCTTCTTCTTCTTCTTCTTCTTCTTCTTCTTCTTCTTCTTCTTCAAATGATGCTTCTTTTGATTCTTCTCCTAATTGGTCTTTCTTCTTCTCCTCCTTCTTCTTCCTAATATTATTATTATTATTATTATTATTCATCTTTGTTCTACTTCTGCTTCTGTTGTTTCTTCTTCGTCCTCTTCTTCTATTTGTTCTTCTTCTTCTGATGCTGCGCGTTTTCTTCTTCTTCTTCTTCTTCTTCTTCTGTTTCTTTTTTATGCAGCTGCTTCTGCTTCTTCAGCTTTTTTTCCTTCTTCTGCTTCTTTTCTTCTGTCCATGATTTGCCTTATTATTTATTTGCTACTTCTTCCTCTTCTCCTTCTTTGTTTTCTTCTTCCACTGCTTCTACCTTTTCTTCTACTTCATTTATTTCTTCTTCTGCTACTTCTGTATTATTATTATTATTATCGTTCTTCTGCTTATTGTTCTTCTTTTTATTATTATTATTCTGCTTTTCTTCTTTTGTGTTGCTGCTGCTGCTAGTTCTTGAATTTACTCTAAATATCCGCATGAATACCAATAATTTTACTGATGACAATACAAGCCAAAAATATTGCTTCACATTAACGCCGTTGTATACTATGTTATCATGGATAATTATTGGCAGGATGGATCCTATCTCTAACCCGATATTTCACTTTATACTGCTGACGTATAAGTAGGAGTTGGATTCATGTCTTAATCAAACTTACTTAATTTTCTATATGTTCTCTTTGCACTCGAATCTCTATCTTTGAATATTTCTTCTTGCATTCGGAAGCAAGGCATTTTTTGCTTGTTACATCGTTAAATGTTTTCGCTCACTTTTTATCAGTTAAAGTCAGATTTTCTTCTGATCTCAACAGGCTTATGTAGTTGTCACTTTGAAACACCAGTACAATTTTTGTCTCAAAACGTTAAGCAAACTATGTAAATTCATATGTTTGGGCGATACCAATGAAATAGTAATTTGAGTAAATGTTAAATTCTAAAACGTCTATGCGCAAAATAATTACCATATAGATATATTCTAGCGTCATACCGTATTAAATATATATATAATAATAAAATATGTTATAATAAATAGGTTTGTATTTATTTTCTTTTTTTGTGATGAGCAATTATCAGTATGGTTTAATTTCATTTCAGTTATTGTTTTCATCTTCATTATTGTAGATGTCATTACACATTCGGACAAATATCCCTTGTCCATTATTTTCACTGTCCTGGGATATCAGTTGATTAACATGTTAGCTCGTTCTTTTTATGTCATTTATTGTTACTTACTGATAAAAGCTTGAATTCATGGCCACTATATGTAAAAATACATCACTGATATCTTTATGATAAAAGGAGTTAATTGAAGGATAGACTACTCTCTAGGACATACTAATCTTTTTAAACAGTTACGAAAACAATATACACTGGTTCACCTGAAGAAAATAAGATCTGATATCACTGCGATAAAATAATATAATAATCAATAGATATTCCATATCAGCCTAAATAATGGTCACCTGAAGATAACCAGATGGTCTTACCCGAAATGTTCTTGCTATAATGACATTTATAATAATCAAGATTAGATTAAAAGAATAAATTTAATCCTCGATGAATGTTTTTGTTTAAATGTCATGTCTCTTCTTAACAGAAGTTTTCATGGCTCCCCACATCTTCTTTTCTTTAACACGTGTTAATTATATTTATTTGTTCCACGGTTTTGAATTGATAACAATTCTCATAAACTGCAACACAAAATCATAAGTGAGTTCACTCGACGGGATTATTTAAGCACAGATGCACGCAGAGAGAGATGGAGTGATGCCTTTATCAGGCGTATTAGTGTGAAGTGACTAAAACAGATTAAGCCTTGATGATTTCACTTTCCGCTCCATTAATCCGTAACTCTAACCGGACAAACCTTCTGGTGAATGCACACACAAACGCACACATACTTACCAGCACACACATAAACATACACACACAAACATACATGCATAAACATGCATACAGAAGTACATACACATGCACACATACATACATACACACACACGCACATTCTGGTATACATCCTGGATTTTTTTACAGTGCTGGAATTTGAATCACTCCAAAGAGACAACGTGTGTAATAGTTAAAATGTGCTAGACTTCACCGGAAAAGCATGTATTAAACATTTATATGATTTCATACTATCTTGTACACATATTAAAATATATATATATATATATATATATATATATATATATATATATATATATATATATATATATATATATATATATATATATTATACAGACAGACAAACCCACCACGGTTTCACCATACCGGTAGGTTGTTTGTCTGACCCTTTAGGTTTAACTAGGTCTGCTCTATTGTATTGAGCACTTTATTTAGTTATTTTTCGTATCGGTTTTTTCTTCTTTGGGCTTTGAGACGATTATTTTCGGCTAACGTACATGTACTTGGTTCTTTCTTTTTTTATATACCTTTTTTGTTCCTTTGGTATTGGTTTGATTACTTGCAAATCAAGACACCGAAGACATATATATATATATATATATATATTGAGAAAATACAACTAGTTATTCGCGTAAATACTACTAGGTATTAGGGACAATACAACTAAGTCTTGGAGAATATACAACTGGATATTAGAAAATATACATTTAGTTACTTGAGAAATACAGCTAGGTATTGAAGAAAATACAACTTTGTATTGGAGAATATACAATTTTGTATTAAAGAAAGTATCGATTTTTTTATTAAGCTGTTCCTTGATCTAAGTTTTGAGCCATTTTCAGTGTGGTTATGCGGACATTTAAACAAATATATTCATCATCAAAGATAGTGTTCTGTTATGTTGACAGAGAAGATTACTATGCGACTAGAACGGACGCAGGTCGTAAATTCTTGATATGATTCTATGACGTCATACTACTTGAGAGACCGAAATATAAAATACAGAAACATATGTCTGAATGCAAGGTAATGTGTTGTGACTAGTTTGAAATGTAATTTTGCTGAGTGTGGGCTGCTTTGTTTAATGCAGATGGTCTCCAATATCTGAAGGGTATTTTTACTGTGTGTTTGTGTGAGTATTGTTGTGTTATCAACTAATATCTGTCTAATATGTGCATGGCTATATTTTTCTAAGAAATGTTGTTTAATAGAACTAAGATCAGAAATGTGACAGGTAAGTCTACTGTAGTGCGTGGTTGTAATAAAACCAATAAATGTAATGGGTTTATTTTTAGTATTACAGGTACAATTTTAGAACGGGCTTGTAACTTGATCCACTGGATTGTTTTTGTAGAGGATTTAGTTGTGTGGTTGTAGGGTTATTAGAAACTATTAGTTTAATTGTGTTAAATGCTTTATAGTATATCATAATCTTAACATTACTATTAATGCGTTTAACATTTCTACCTATTATGTTTTTGAGTGTTGCCTCAACATGTTTGTAAATATTATGCAATTGATTACAATAGTATAAGTTAATAGTGTTATGTTTATTTTGATGTACACTATTATTATTATTAATATTATCAATTTTGTTATAGGTAGTATTAAGTTTATTGAGATACATTTTAATTCATTGATCAATGACGGAATTAGGATATCCATTATTGATATGTGTTTGTTTAATGTTATGTAATTCTTTATAGAATATAGTTTTAGAAGGAGATATCATTTGTGTGAATTAGATTTTTTTATAACGGCTAAGTTATATCGTTAGGGCTATAATTAAAAAGACACGAGTAAACACTTTGAGCTCTGACCACCGCTTTACCGGTGCTAGAAAAAAAATGGCGTAATGCCCAGCCACCAATTGAACAGTGATAGAGAAAAATGACGTAATGCTCAGCCACTGGTTGAATGGTGGGTAAACACTTGTAACTATTTTTATATCTACTGTGGAACATTACATACCAATTATTTGTGAATTTTGATTCAGGAGCTCAGTAAGAAGGGTTCAAATTGATCAGGAATGCAGGACTCAAAGGGTTAATGCTCGTGGGTTTCTGATATAAAGAAGTAGAAAATTTATGTGTGCTGAAATTGATAAATACATCAACGAATGGAATTTTATTATTAATATTAAGTTCTAATGTAAATTTTAGGACGGAATTACTTTCAAGCTAGTTTTTAATTTGTGTAATTTGAAAAATATTTTTAGCTAAAACGAAAATGTTATCTATATATCTTACATATACAGGGTGTTTATTAGTGTCATTAAGTATTTTATTTTCTAAATGTGCGAAACATTATATTTTGTTTTCACCATTTACTACTCAGCAGAATTTTTAAGATTACCCAAATTTTCAGCTACGTTAACACACGTTCTAAATGTTAGCTGAGCACTTTCTAATGTAAGCAAAATACATATAGCTGTCTGTATTTGAAGAAAAACGTATTGTGACATTACGACAGTATTTTCAAATGTTTTGTATTTATTTTGAAGTAATTTACACAAAATGTCAAAATCAAAATCATATATGTATTGAAAGGATGTCAGAAATTGAAAGAAAACTACTCTCAAAAATAAATTAGAAACTATCGCAAATGTTAACAGAAAAAATAACTGGAGCACCAAAAGTTACAAATTCTACTGAATATAAACACTTGAATATTGAGAGTCAAAAAATCAAAGAATATCTGATGCAGTGTGTTATGGGGTCTTCCCCTTTTCATATAAGTGGACTCTACCAGTGTTACTTGGAGTGCTGCCGTTAAATACTCAGAGTTAGACAGTCAGTGAGAGAGGATATACGGAGAGAGAGAGAGAGAATATACAAACGGAGATAGTGTGAGGTAACCTCTTGTAGAAGTCAGTTACAAGTACGTAGACTATAACGAAGTCCTACTTCGAGACTGTATATACCCATCTGTATTTGCTACTAACCGCGTTCCTGGACTTACTAACAGTATTACTCTTTGTATGATTGTGTAAATACATTTTATTTCTTATATTTAATTATTGCGTTTGTCATTCCTTGGAGACCGAATTCATCCACAGTGTTGACAGGTGAATTTCATTTCACTTAATATCAACCAATGTCAATCTCAAGTGTGAACTATCGAGACTTAGATGAGCGTAGCTCAAGTTGTGAATAGCTTTCGATAATATTTATGGAACGTGAATAAAAACTGATATGGACAAAAATGCATGTGTATTGAACATTGAAAGAGTAGGAAGATATATTGTGAACAGACGAGTCTAAATTTGAGCGTTTTCATAGTAAGATGAATGTGTATATAAGAAGAAAGTCGGGGGAAATAATGCCAAGAATTTGTGAAGCACTAATTAACACAGGCGGTGTTTTTATTGATGAAAACAAAATATGATGCTGTTGTATGATTTATATTTTTTATAATTATGTCCTTATTTTTGTCAAAATCGAATCAGATAGTAGTTTTTGAACTTTTATATTTAGAAAAAATCTCATTCTAAGTTGTGTTTTTTAAGCAGTGAATCCGTCTAATCAAGGAAAACTAAAATTCTATTGTTCGACAAAGAGAGAATAATTAATTATAATTATTCTAACACACACACACATAATATATATTAAATAAAAACAGACCACTTTAAGGTTCCATGTAATAAATTATTTCACCACAGCCCTTTTAAAGGACTGCGGATCATCAGACTTTACTTTCAAACAAAAAATGAAAAGAAAATTTACACATTTTTGACGGGCCGTATTAAACATATTTAGATTAACGAAGTGAGGAAGTGATGGGGGAGAGAGAAGACATGAGTGAGTTAGCAGATTGACACATTTAAACGGTTAACTTAACGGAAGTTATATATTGAAATCGAAGGGGTAGAGAAGAAAAACCATCGAGAGAAAAAGAGGGAAGGAAGTTAAAAGAGAAGATGTCACGAATTTTCTTTGTAAAAAAAGGCTAGAAACAGACACTGTTATTTTGCTTTACATTGAAAGTGTTATTTTGGGGTTTTATAAAGATTATAATGTTTGATATAAATTTGAATGTCTCTAGACTGTCTATATATATATATATATATATATATATATATATATATATATATATATATATATATATATATATGGGGAGATGTATGTGTGTGTGTCTGTGTGAATTTGTGTCTATGTACAATCATCAATATGTTTTTAGAACATCAATAAAATAAGACCAGTTTTGCTACGCGAAACAAATGTGTAAAATGTGAAGTAACACAAAATATGCTAACTTTCATATTTACTTTTCATCTGTGATATTTTGTATTGTATTTTCTTCTGAAGAAAGCTGTTTCATAGATGTGTCCAATTTGTTTTCATAAAACCAAAGTTGTGTCTTTCTTGTCGTATTTGTTAATTATTTTCGCCATTAAAAAGATAAACAGGAACTATTTTCCATATTTGTTTACTTTAGATTAGCTGAGTCATTAAGTCTTTGTACTTTTGCATTCTTTTAAAGATTTCCCCGGACGTCTATTGCTCCCTGTTTTTGTTTTTATCTGTAACCGAAGCCTAATGTAATTTAGATGAAATCAGATAGAAAATAGACTCGATTGTCGCTTCACACAACCTACTAAACATTCGACCTATATATAAGTCACACAGTAACATTAACACTTGAGTTATTAGATGTACTATTTTTCACTCAGGCAAGAGATCACAGCTCAATAGTTCAAGTGTTGATTTCGTTCCATTTTCCATAAAACCTCAGTAACTACCTTATATAGGTTACTGTCGGAGCACTATTCACCTGGGTCTTTTATCTTTCGCAGCTAATATTATCTAGAGAATAAAATCAGCTATTTTAATACTTTGTAAGGAAATAGACCTTCACCATTTAATAGATTGAGAGGAAACTTTTGACAACACAATTTGCTCTAATATTAAAAACTTACTCATTGTAAACTTTTGATTTAGAGACTAGCTGTATATACGGCAAGACTGATTGCAATAATATGTAAAATTAAATATATTTTATTTATATAAAGTCCTGAAAGTACTTATCATGGATTTATATCTGCCATTGTCTTTCAAGAAAACTCTTTCTTACATCATAAAATACTTCTTTCAGAATCAGTTTCTTAGTTCGATATTTTTACATTTAGTTCAAAGAAAATTAGATTTCACTTACTTATTATCTTCTACTTAACCTCTAATTTATCGGCAATTCAACTTTTGTTTTTGTCCTCATTTGATTCAAAAGCCCATTGCTGAGTTTTCAAACACTAACTTTTTCAAATTTTTCTATGGTCTTAAGATAAAATATTTCTTTTTTTTTAAATCCACATCCCATCTCAAATATATACTAGTTCTTATTTACTACTTGAAATACGTTTCAGTCATCCTTTACTTAAGTTGTGTTTTTATGAAATATAAAGCGGAAACAGTATCAAATATATATTTAGTTTTTTTTCCCAAATTTTTATTTCAAGTTAACTATAATTCCAAAATATTCTTCATCTTCTTGCTATCATTTTTTCTTTGATTTCTGGGGTCTACTCATTTTTGTCTGGGTCCCAAGCAGAGGCTAAAGTTCAGAAATAACATCATGGCATTTTCAACAGAGCATTATGAATAAAACTAAGATCATACACGTTTTACATAGATAAAGTAAGGTGTAAGCTGTAGACATAGTAAGGTGTATGCTGTGAATACAATATTTTTGATTTCTTTATGGAATTGTCTACTAGGAATCACTTCATTGTGTCTATAGGAAGCGTTTCCAATCAATCTGAGTGCTCCAACTACACATCGAATTACTGATGTTCACAATACCAGCTTTTGGAAATTGTCACATCAAGATCCTTGCATTTTGATAGTTTTCTGAAAGCCTTCAAAGATACATTACAATCTGCATGGACTGCCATATCTCTACCAAGGCACATTCTGATTGTGTGATTTTGATCACGATGTCTGGGTGATTAGCTTTGATTGTTCTGTTTGTGTGCATTGTAAAAACCCATAAAAATTTATACAGGCCCTATCTCTGTATCAAGGTCTGGGTGATGATCATATCAGTTTCTTATAGTTTCCAAGGAGACTTTGTAAATTAACAAAATCTTTAGTAGCCTAGAATGTGGCAAACTATCAAAGGACTTAACAGTAATCTATCCAAACTGTGCTGAGATTTCTACCTTTTTTCCTATATTTTTCCAGGTACATCTTATTAGCAGTTGATCTTTCGTCAAGCCAGACGTGATCAATATGGTGGATAGGCTTGTTAGGAGCCTTTTATTTTTTAGATAATCCGTTTCATCTGTTTTTGGTAGGAGACATTTAATAGCGTCAGTGATCCTTTCTAGGATTTCATTAGGTTTATTAATTAGCTTTATTGGTCGACAACAGATGATATATTCCAAAATTAGGTAACGTGTCATTTTTGGTGATTTCTATTTTGGGTTTTTCTTAACGCTTGCCTAAAAGTATTCTTGGTTGTATTTTTCCATTCTTGCACAGGCCTATTCTTTATTCTTTCTTCTTTTCATTTGATCTACTTTGCATTGGAATTATATTCCTTTGGACTTCTCCAAATATGTTCCCAAAATCTCTGCACTTCGTCCATCGAATGTGGTTTTATTTATATGCCTTTCCAGTTTCCCTTTTGCCACTTCTTCAGTCCTGTTTGGAATATCTTATTTTGACGGTAGAACCTACAACGCTGTGCCTTTAACTGCAGTTTCTGTGTAAGTATTTCCTTAATTGGTGGAATTTCATTTAATGATTAAATTATATATTTACGCTTCTTTTGTGTTTTCGTTGTTGAAACATTTGAATTTCTTGAAATCTCATCTGGCATCCATTACATCTAATTTCTTTAATTTCTCACTTTAATTTTGCCTTTCAAATTGGCACTTTTTCCTGTTGTTTATTCTTTTATTCGCCTTGACATCATTATTATTATTATTATTATTATTATTATTATTATTATTGTTGTTGTTGTTGTTGTATAATATTTAGCATTGAATGATTCATTTATATTAAATTCCATCTACAGCTGAGTTTAAATATTTCTCTTTCAGCAATTAATATTGCAAATACTTGAAACTTAATGCGTTATTTTAAATGTGTATATTTCGATCTTATTAAATCTAATCCAGTTATTGAAAATATACTTACTTCCTTTGAAAGATCAATCTATTTAGATCGTTTCTATTGTAGAATTAATCTTTCTTCACACATGGGAACTGAAGTTTATTGCTCCAAAATGATAAATTACAGAACGCAATGATAAACTGATGCATCTAATAAAATTCGTACATCATATGTTGGATCAAATGTGAAGCATTACAATGTCTATAACTTAATATTGAATGATAAGAATTTTCTTCATTTCTCAAATGTTCTGGGGAAGGATACGTATATCTGTGATGAAATGTCGGTTTACGAGAGGCCGTTTTTCTGGCCTTTCAGTCCACATGTGTCGGTTTTCTTCCCAGTTCCGCACGCAAAATTAAAAGCTACGTTAATACTTCCTGATTCTATTCTATCTCAATTTGATTATTTTCTTCGTTATAGATTTTATCTCTCCATGGACTCTGCTCTAGCTTCCTTTTTTTCATATTTATCAAGCTTTTTGTACCGCTCACTCTATCACTATATTTGTGTGTGTTATTAATTAATTCCCTTAATTTTTTTATCAATATGTCTTATTATCTGTCACACACACACACACACACACACACATACACACATACACACATATATATATATATATATATATATATATATATATATATATATAGCGGAATATACGTGAATAAAGCGAAGAGATAAGTGATCTTGAACACAGCTCTACAAATTTAAACATATTTTTATTATGCATTAATTTTCTTCTTTCAGATTCAAAGAAATTAATTATATAGATTCTCATCAAAATACCTTTACGGAAAATATTTCTATTTGTCTTTTTTACATCGCCACAGCATATTAGCTTTAGAAAATATGTGCCGAAATAAATCGCGTATTTACGTAGTTTTATCTATGCGTATAATTTTCTAGCAGTCAGGAAAGCCAATAAGCAGTGAACTGTATTACGTCTGCTGCATACGTTTGTGAACAAATTCAGTACCTATATTTTGTGTTTTCTTTATTCAACATTGCTAAGCCTTTTTAGTAATAAAGTATACTGAAAATAAATATGCAAAAATGTGAGTAATTAATTAATGTTTGAGAATTTCAGCTTTTATAACAAACGAACGACACCGGTCAGAGTTTAATTGAAAAAAATAACTTTATGGTTAATAGATATTTTCCCCGTTTTTAAGTATCTATTTTAAGCTGGGAAAATATTGTTGTTAATTTTATGGAGCCCTTACATTTTCATAGCAGATAAATATATAAGATAAGGAGCAAATTACGAAACGATTATACATTTTGCATATTTTACATTATTGTTTCAAGCTTCATCTGAAAATGAAATATGGGCGAGAAAAAAGGTTTTTACCTCAGTGGCCTTAGAATAGGTAGCCCAAGAAATACATTTAAAAAGAAACCTTTAGAATTCTTCACTAACCACATCATTTCACATTCAACACTAGTAAACGAGCGTAAAACGTCTATAAGTCCAATAGCGCAGACACCATAAATACTTCCGGCAATAAAAACACAAAATACATAATCTTATCCTCCAAAACACTATCAACCCTATTTGAAAACACTGTAGTTATCGGCCACACTAAGATCTTTAAAACAACCAGCAATACAATTAGAGATATAGTTAGGAAAACATAGATCCAACGCCACATTACATGACGGAATTTATGACAAAATGCGTGCAGTGTAGGAAGAGCTATTTTGACGAAAAATCTAGAAATCTAAAAGTATGCGTCTACGAACATAAGTGATATGTACATTTGGACAATTCTTTAAACTTTCAGAAACAAAAAAATAAGCCATAAACACATAGAAAGAAATGAAAATATAAATTCGATTTTGCAAATACCATCTTTATTAGGAAAAAACATAATTCAGTAGGAAATACTTAGATGGAGTTCTAATAAATATTTTACTATCTCTAAACATACATCAAACACACTTTATTATTCCACCAACTTTTATAAAATCCATGGTTAAAGAATCTAAGTTATGTCTGCCGACTATACTAACGGGTATAACTTAAATTTTTTTCTTATTCTCATAGAAATAGATCCCCAATTCAACATACGGGCAACAAGTAAAAATAGATGGAAATGTTTACAGAACGCACAATCGAGACACAAACGAATACCAATTATCATCCGAATCTGCACAGACAAACTAGAATTATGATACTGTTATGGAACCTTACCCATAATAACATAATGGACTATTCCATATGTAATAAGTACTGCGCCTCAAGAGGAAGCAGGGAGTTCAGTCTGAAGTCTTTTTCTGACTTTTTTCTGATCAGTCTCGTTGAATATTTGTAATTACTGTCTGACGAACTTGTTTGACCCACGAGGATTTGCTCCAAATACTTGACGAATTTTCTTGCTTGACGAACTTTATTCGGCCCACCAAGTTTTTTCTGTTAAGTTATTGTTTAAGTTTCATTTTTTATTTTTTTTCCATTTCTTTTGTTTGTTTTATATATATTTTTTCTGGGCTTCGGCCCATATTTTTTATTTTATTTTAGTCCGGTTTGACAAAGTCTTACCGGACGACTGCTTTTTTATTTCTGTTTATTTCTTTTCAGTTTTTCGTTTTAAAAATTAATACAGTTTAAGAAAAGAGAAAAAGAAAGCTTTGTTTTTATTTCCTTTTTATTTTATACTCTCCTTTTTTATTTAATTAGCGACTTCGGTCGCATTCTTTTTTTTGGTTTGAATAGTTTGTATTTCCTTTGCGTTTAATTTATTTTATTTATCGGCTTCGGCCGCAAAACTTTATTTTTTTCATTCTTTTTCCTTTTTGTACTTTTTGAATTTTTGACCAAAAAAAGAGAGGAGTTTCTGTTTTTGTTTTTTCTTTTATTTTCGGCTGCCTTTGGGCGCCATTTTTTTTTTTTTTTAAAAAGAAAAGTCTTACCTGTTTATTTATTTTCTTTCAGTTTATCTAGTTTGTCTTTTATTTTATTTTGCTTTTAGTTTTTCCAGTTTATTTTTAAATTTTAATTTCCTGGGTTATCCAGGCTTTCTTTTATTTGTTTTTATTTTTATTTTTTTTTGCCTTCTCCCAACTCCTTTCCCGATTTTTTGGAAAATTTTGATAGAGACACGCAGGTGGTAGTCTCCACACTTTTTTTAATATGGCCGACGAAGCCAGTCGGTCAGGTGTTAAGAAGGACCTGTTCGGGGCGGCTGCTAAAGCCGACCCGCCGGATAAATTAAAATCCGTAAAGAAACGGGCAAATGCTGCCCCAAATTTAGATGACAAGGATGCTAGTAGCACAAAAAAAGGAGAGACCAGGCAGGTCTCAAGACAAAACGGCGAGGTGCCGAAGGAGGCACAAGCTAAGACGGCCGATGAATTGCCGTCTTGTTGGAAGTCCCCCCCCCCCAAGTTGCATAGTGAACATGGCGGATTTCTTGGAAAAGGCGAAAGGTTATGCCCATCTTGTAAATAAAGATGGACTCGTCGAAGATGTCCAGGAGCTCGATGTGTTCTCAAAGAGAATGGTGTCAGTTTTCGTGGTGGACAAGCGAACACGCAAAATTTGTCGCTCCACGAAAGACATAGTGATTAAATCACTTTTATCCCTGGGGATAAAACCCCAAAGAGTCATAAAGGGTACTGGGTTCTTCATGTGGGACATTCTGCTGCCCACGACAGAAGGTTGCCTGGCTATGGCAAAAAAGAGTTAATTACCAAGGACCTAATTCTAAGAACGGAATATGAGGGTCGGCGAAGGACCAGGGTGGCCGTTTTTGAGGTTCCTCCTCAAATTTCGGGAGAGCACCTGGCTGCAATTTTTATGCAGCTCGGCCAAATTTTAGGGGCTCTCTCCGACAATTTGAACGGGGGATGGACTTTCGATATTATGCTCGATAAGAAGGTCTTCAAGTCCGTCCCCAACTGTTTGGAGTTAGGCGACCGGTTTATGCCGGTCATTGTGACCGGTAGGAAACCAACTTGCTGGAGGTGTGGATAGATTGGTCACCTTTCCTCCTCCTGCCCAGGGAAGAAGGCCCCTGGAGTTCCGGTCGCAGGCGACCAAAATCCCCCTTTGGCCGAGAATGTAAAATCCGCGGCTCCTGTAGTGGGCCTAGCTGCGAGTCGGACCGGTGCAGAAAATCCCTCGGTTGGGTCCGTACCCACATTACCCCCTAAACCGACGCCTTCCACAAGTGTGGATAAGGAAAATGATGACGGGGGGATGGCGCCTCGTAGTTAGAGGCAAAGGGAAGACCCAAACAGCGGTTCCTCAGTCCAATCATGACCCCAGGGAAAATAGCACCTACAGCCCCATTCCCTCTACCAGCTCTGAGGCGACGCCTCGGCGTCTTATGAAAAAAACGCCACAGAAGCGCAAAATTTAAATGAACCAAGCTGGGAGAAAATCTTAGACCTTAAAAAACTAAAGGAAAAACTGGAGACTAAGCGGGGTAAAATCAAAAATCGCTGGGGCACCGGGACCCCATCCTCTGCCCCATATCTCCCCTTCTCCATCTAAAAAAACTTTCACTAAGCCACCTCCGCCCAAATCTGTGTCAAACTCTCCCGTTAAGAAACTTCATTCATCAAAACCTTCTCCGGTGAGGACGCCTTCTGCGTGGACTCCCTCAACAACTCCTAATGTCCCACCCATGTCACACCCATGTCAACACCCATTCAATCTCCACAAAAAAAAAAGGTTCAGAAGCCCAGACTCACAAATAGTCACTGACAAAAAGAAAAAAAAAGATTAAACCACCTTATCTCCCAGGGGAAGACGCCTGCTGCGTATCCCGGGACCAGGCAGAAAGGGTCTTCAGGCAGACGAGGAACCCAAAAGACCTAAAAGTTCTATGGCACTTCAGGCAAATAAATGTCATCGATGTAGAAAAGCCCGAAAATTTCCCTTCTGCAGGAGAATGTTAACGGTAATAAGAACTGGCCCGGGTACGCGGGAGATTTGGGGCATGATAGAGGAGGCCCAGTCGTCTCTAAAAATGGTGCCCTACTCGACCCAGAAAAAGACGAAGCAAATCAAAAACTTAAAGGGAGTGTCCCCGTTTTCCTTCACCTATCCCTTTATAGGGCTCTCAAATTAACCTACCCTTCGGACATCGGCGGCTTGTCTCAAGATGATACCGTCGAAAGTGAGATGGCGTCTGGATCTATGGGACGATCTGTCGGTGTCCTCACCGCAGGCATGTTCTATCCTGAAGGATAACCCTAATCGATTTCACAATAGCACTCTGGTTAGCTACTTTGAATATCCGGGGCCTGAGGTCCGAGTCTCGCAGGGCGAGGGTCTCTCGTGACCTTCAGCGCCTCAGGGTGAATGTATGTTGTGTGCAAGAGACCCGGTTTTCTTCTCATGATCGTGAGGACATACTGTCTAAGGGGTTCTCCCTTTATTCAGCATGTTTTGATGGTCGTTCGAGGGCTGTCTCTTGGCTAGTGAGCAGGTCTTTGAAGGCTGCATGTACCCTTGTCTTCGCGGATCCGGCAGGCAGACTTTGCGTGATGGATGTTACCATAAAGGATAAGGTTCTACGTCTCATTGGGGTTTATGCGCCCAATATCCATTCCGAGCGGCCTGCTTTGTTTCGGCAGATCGCGCCGTTCTTGACGACGTCTCGTCGGGTAGATTTAGCGGGGGATTGGACTGACGTCCTTGACCCCGATATAGATCGTATAGGGCACAAACAAGGTACTAACAACCCGGATGTGAAACCATTTCGGGACTTTATCGATGGGTTTGATCTTGTCGATAAGTTCCGGAATGAACACCCTCGGGACTTGGACAACTAGTGGCAACTCGGCTCCTGGGACGCTTGCGAGCTTCCTGGACAGAGTCTTAGTTAGGAGAATCGATGTAGGTAGACTTGTGCTATGAAGTGCAGGACTATTCAGGATAACCTTCATATGGTACGCTTGATCTTAGAACAAGTCGACAGTGAAGCCGCGCTGATTAATTTAGATCAGTCCAAGGCCTTCGATAGGGTTGACCATCGAATTCTGGAGGCTGTCCTTTCGGCGGCCGGTTTGGAGCCGACTTTTGCTCCTGGTTCCGACTTTTGTATGCGACCCCCGGTGCGCTGGTGGAAGTGAATGGGGTAAGATCGAAGCCTTTCGTATTGTCTCGCTCCATTCGTCAAGGTTGTCCGCTCTCGCCTCTGCTTTACGTTCTTGCGTTGGAACCTTTCCTTTGCAAATTAAAGAGTCAGCAAAGAGATCAGTGGGTATGAGATGGTGACAGGGGCAAAGATCAACCGCGATAAGTCTGTGGGCTTGCGGTTGGGTGCGTGGAATGGAGTTTCTCTTCCCGGACCTTTCCTCTGGACGGATGGGCCGATCAAGATACTCGGCGTCTGGTTCAGTATTGATCTCCAGTTGGAAATGAACTGGTCGGAGGTACAAGGGAAGGCCGAGATCGCGGTTAATCTGTGGTCTTGGAGGAGACTTTCCCTGAAGGTAAGGGCGGAAGTATGTGTTTCACACATCTATACGATTCTCCTGTACCGACTCTATGTGCTTCTTCCACTCCCGTATGCCAGACTAATGTCATTAGTACGGACCTTGTTCTCTTTCTTGTGGAGAGACAAGGCCCCTGTGGTATCTCGCGAAATCTGTTGCCTTCATCCCTCTGAGGGCGGTCTGGGTATGCCTAGCATTGAGATTCGTCAATATATGCTTCGTATTACCTTTCTAGACCGAATGTGTCGCGGTTCGGATGAGGTGGGCACCTTTTGGAAAGAAGACGTCCGAAAACATTTCCCATCCCTGAGAAGTGTGCACTCGTGTGAGGAGGAGGCCGGCCGTACACCCCGAGCCGAGTGCTCCTTCTACCACGAATGTCGTCGTGCTTTGAAACTCCTCTTACGGACGTTGGATGGCCTCTCCGACGCCCAGGCGTTGTCTCGTAAGGCATTGTATCGTCTGTTAGTTAGGGGGTGGGGCGTTCAAGATGATCTGATTGGCGAGCTCGGTCTTACGAAGCAGGAGGCTCGCTCGATATGGCCTTGGGCGCCTGGGTTGAAATGTCTCACTAACGATGAGGCAGCACTCACCTGGCTGATGATTCGTGGGGCCCTCTGGGTCGGCAAGAGACTTTGTTCAGCAGGCTTGGGGAAATATCCAAACTGTCGTCGCTGTACTGGGGAAGTCGAGACCATTGGTCACGCCTTTTTTTTAGTGCAGGACGGTGATGCCGTTGTGCAAGTTTGTTGAAGGCCTCATGGTTCGCATGCTGCAGGGAAAGTTTTTTTTTTGTCCTGAAAGCCAGTTCTCTTTGTAGCAATGTGGTGCCGCAATTGACGAAGGCTGAACACTATGTGTTCTGTTGCTTACTAGGGTTTATGCGAGTCGTGATTTGGACGACGCGTCAGAAGGAATTCTATGATCGCGAGAAGTTCACCTCTTCCCAATTGATCTTGTTCTTTAAGCATCAGCTTAAAGTCAAGATCAGGACCGAAAGGCGGCGGCTCCCTTCATCAGAATTTGGCAAAAGGTGGGTAAATCTTGCGCGAATGTGTAGAGTGAAAGGGGCTGACCTAGAGTGGTATTTGGATGTCGGTTAGGCACAGGATTTTGTCCTAACAGGATTGAACAGAGGCAACCCATCCCGATATTAGGCTAATGTAGGTTTTATTTTGAATCTTTAGTTTCCCGTTTTTCTGGTTAACTTAGCTAGGGTATGCATGCTCATTGGTCCCTTTTATTTCTGTCCCTATTTTTCTTTTGTTTAATTCCCCATCCCTTCCCTCTTTAGGTGGTTAGTGATGTCAGTTCTCTGGTGGATGCGGGGCGCCTTTCGTTTCGTGTGTGATTTTCGTATTTGTTGTTGTGTATGAATGTGTGTGTGCCTGTGTGAATGCCTGGAGGTATGAATGTTTTCCTGATTTTTTCATAGTCCCGCGTTGATTTCGTCCGGTTAACTGATGTTTTTGGACACATTTATGGTTTGTGGGGTTTTTTATTACTAACACATTTTTGTTTAGTTTATTGTAAATATTTAAGTCATATTGTATATATTTATTTGGGGATCTTTTTAAAAATTGTTGTTTTATACCCCTCCCCCCACGAACAATATCTGTACATAAGGGGACTAGTTAGGATTCCATAGAGAATTTGAGGTATTATGGTGGACGCAGTAAGAAAGGTAGGAGTGAATGTGTTGTTTTGGTGATTGGGACATTGTTGGTATGTTTGGCTGCGTGTCTGGGACTAGCTAAGTTTAGAATTAAGGCAGAAGAAGACAGTCCTTCCCCAACCCCTTTTAGGCCTTGTGCCACATTTTGTATCATTCATACAAATAAATATCGTTCAGTCTGAAGTCTGGTGTGAGGTCCGTCAGGAGTCTGTCAGTCAGTCAGAGCGATCGAGTCAGTCAGTCAGTCGAGTCAGAGGCAGTCCGAAACAGAGTCGCGTTCAGACAATTACTACCAAACCTGATTGTTCGTACTAACACTTTCTATTTCTCTGTATATATTCCTGTTTGTAATATATCTGTGTTATTCCATATACGTGTTCGAGTTCTTCTTTATTGGTTCTCCCTTGGACTATCACCATGGTACAAGGAACCAGACCATAACAGATACCCATACACACATACATGCTTTACACAAATACTATTTGACAGGGCAGATACACACGAAGCATGCTTAAACAATGAAAAACGAACACAGAAATAAAAATACTAGAATTTTCTTTTCTCCGTCATATTATATTTTCTGCTAAAGCTCAAATAAAATCGAAATATCTTAAAACTTATAAGCCTCCCCACCGACATATATATATATATATATATATATATATATATATATATATATATATATATATATAAATTAAATGATTTAAAATATGGTTTCTTCGTAAACCACTCATAGTAATGACGTTGACCAATGTCCATCCTTGTATTAACGATAAATGGTCAGTTTGTTATCATGCAGAGTGGACAGCACGCGCTATGAGAAAAGAAACCGTACAACGAGAAGCTTTGATTTTCATTCTATATGAAAAAAAAATCATTCACAGGGAAAATATCTTAGCTCAACATTACTATGGGTTATGTACAATTGTTATGTGTAACAATTTTCTACGATGACATTCTGAAGATTTTCGACTCCATCTACTTCCAATTATCTTATTATTTTTAATTCCGTCTTAGTTGGTTTAAGACTTTTTTTTCTGCAATCTTTCATCGAATGTCAGCGGCATCTATCAGCAGTACAATTAGGAAAAAAGAATGATACTTCCCTGGTTTTCCCGCCATATTTCACTCTCGTTAAGTACATAAAAGAATATACTATTAACATCCTGGTGCCAGAGTTTCCCAGGAACTAATTCCTGCCGTGTGCATGAATAACCGAGGAAGATGATTCTATCAGTTAAATTGTTGACAGGCGCATCATTAGAGAAGTGGTCACCGTTAAATCAATACATGCATAGTATAATGATAAGTTTATTTTACTCCATTAAATTTTTTACTCCGATTATAAGGGTGCTGTAATTGTTAGCGGTTCTGAGCGAGAAAGCAGTGAATTTAGTTCGTATTCTAGTCAGGTTCGTTACATTCACTTTGGTGAAAGTAACCTTTGGAATGGTCTGAATTTATCTCTTATTGCCACTACTTTGGAGTGAATAACAACGTAGATTGGGCTCTTTATCCCTACCTGTCAACCCGTCTAGGAGAAGATTTACTATACATAAAATACCATAGGTAACCATGGCGTGGAACATACTATTCAGCCACCGACAAGATCAGAGGGTTCACAATAAATCTATAATCTAGACTGATATAGATCTACAACGACTAGGAAATTTTAATCAATCACAGTTTGAAATATACTTCAAAATTTTTCTTTATTTTGAAATAATTAAATTTAAAACCGGCAGACAATTAGTATATATATATATATATATATATATATATATATATATATATATATATATATATATATATATATAATAAGTACAATAAGTAATAACATGCTAGGAAATTTAAATTTAAAATTCTCAGCATCAGTTGTTCTGAATTTTTTTTAAAGGAACACTCATGTCCACATTCACAATTTGACAGATATTAGTCGGAAATACATCAGTGTTCCATCAAGAGAGTAATAAGCAAAAACTTAAAATACTGGAAGCCCTTTATATAAGAGAATTGTGGCCAAAAGTAAATAAAGTCAACTCCGAGTTTAGCAACAAAGTTTTCTATAAAACATACTAAATCAAAAATACTATAATTAAGTAAACTTTTAAATTTTTCTTTTAAATCTTTTTTAAAAATTTAAATAAATTACCTACTTTGCAAAGAGGTAAAAAAAATATTTTGAATATATGGTGTTAAAGGAACACACACCCATAGATATGTAACCCCTGAAGATGTTCTCAAATGAGATTGAAAGTACTTGAAAAAATAAAAATTATTTGAAAGAAAATCTTTTCTTAATCAATTTTCTACAGCCACTAAGAAATTAATCTATGGAGTTGAAAAGATTAAAAATAAAATAAATACACATAAAAATACATACGTCTAAATTATTTAACCAAACATGCTTGAATGAAAATACACTGCCTAAATATATATATATATATATATATATATATATATATGTGTGTGTATGTGTGTGTGTGTGTGTGTGTGTGTACAATATATATGTGCGTGTACAATATATATATACGTGTGTGTATGTACAAGATATATATATATGTGTGTGTGTGTGTGCGTGTGTGTGTTTGTTTTGAACGAACGAAAGTTCATCTCGGTAACAATTACCCCACATTACATGCTTTATCAACGTGCTTGCTGGTGATTTAATTTTATCTAACAAGGCAATTATTTGATGCCTTGATTCACAGACAATTTCCTTGTTTTATGATGAAAGCGATGCCGAAGGTAACATAAGCGCTGAGCATGAATTGGCAAATGTCTATTACATTTCAGTTTGAATCCATTTGTCTTGGTGATTAAAATTCTTCAGCGGAAATTGGTAATTCTTTGCTTAATACTACTTTTCAATCGCGTCGTCGCGAAAGAGTGTAGTTAATTTCTTACTAGTTAAATTTTGAGATTAATCTTTCAGGAACATTTCTAATATCATAAGTCGACGCAAAAGCCTCAAAGCGATCATTCATATTCCATAAACGTATTAAAAAACTCAGGCGTGCAATTAAAATTAAAACATCTGTTTACTGATTACGACTGCAAACTGATTTTTTTTTTTTTTTTTTTGTGAAAAATTGAAAAGTTCATATTATTTTTGTGTTATTTGCTATTTGGGCGTGTCCATCTCTACTTTATCTATCGCTATGCCAAAACCAATTGCTCACATAAATTCTCCTCCATGACTTGTGAGTGTTACATTCTCCAGGCTGAGGTGATTGTCGCATATTTATTGTTATAGAGAAGGACTAATATTACATAGCAGTTCAACACTCTTTTCTTTGTTTCAAACGAACTTTTCTTAATACTTTGCTTAGCTTTTGAAAGGCTTGTTCCATATCCCTATGATTCTTAGGACATCGGTGTCCCATTTTCTTCCTGCTTTATAATATTTCTTAGATATTGAAATGTTCTTACTTGATAGATTACAACATTTCCAATTCTTTGTTAGCATCTTATGCTGTTCCTGTTATTTTGATAATTCTAAGTCTTTTTAAAACTGACGTTTAGTTCTTTCTTCTTGCTTTCTTTTACTGCCATTTCTAGGAGTTACTGCAGTTTTCTTTTTGTGTCAAGACTGTGTCATGTGCATAACTAGAGGTTGTGCCTATCAATAAAAAATCCTGGTAGGAGTTCTAGTTCTCTCACAATCACCTTTTTTTGATTTTCTTCCAATCCCGAAATCTTTGAGCAGATTTAGCGATTTTGGCAGCTTGTTGCATATCTATGGGTGTGTTTTCCCTTAAATATTTTTTTTACCTCTTTGCAAAGTAGGTAATTTATTTAAATTTTTAAAAAAGATTTAAAAGAAAAATTTAAAAGTTTACTTAATTATAGTATTTTTGATTTAGTATGTTTTATAGAAAACTTTGTTGCTAAACTCGGAGTTGACTTTATTTACTTTTTGGCCACAATTTCTTATAAAAGGGCTTCCAGTATTTTAAGTTTTGCTTATTACTCTCTTGATGGAACACTGATGTATTTCCGACTAATATCTGTCAAATTGTGAATGTGGACATGAGTGTTCCTTTAAATGCCCCGAACAACTGATGCTGAGAATTTTAAATTTAAATTTCCTAGCATATTATTACTTATTGGTGCCTATATATATATATATATATATATATATATATATATATATATATATATATATATATATTAATTGTTCATGGTTTTAAATGTACATAACTACAGGTTATAAATCTTTAAATATATTGATAGTATCAATATTGATATTTTATTTTACATTAGATATAAAATAAAATATCAATATTGATTACTGTCATTATAACATTTGAAATAGAGTAGACATCGAATGGGATTTAACAACAACAAAAACTAAATTATAATAATAATAATAACAATAATAATAATAATAATAATAATTAACAAACGTGGTACCTCCAAACAAGCATAATGGCTGGAGCCCTGTTTACAATCAAGAAATCCAGAAATCCACAGATTCTGTCTTCCAGGGATTTCTTAAAGTCGGAATCTATGGAACTACTTATCTTCTCAAAAGGTTTCTAACAAAAGCATAGAAAATATAAACAATGTACATATTAAATATTACTTAACATTCTAATTTTTGCTAAAATGGATGATTATATTAAATTTACAACCGTACCTTATCCCAAATCTTACGTAATTACCGGTTAAGGTGTTGTACTGAACAGAAAGCGACATAGTTTATCATTAAAGGGGATTTAAAAGTTTTTAAGAAAACAAAGAGAGTGGAAAAGGTTATCAAGATTTGAAACGTGGGAGAGCACACCGGGGCGGAGTCTAAGGAAGTTAGAATTTGTGATGATTTCGTGTGTGGCCTTCCAACAGTGACAGACAAAATCCAAAAATAGCTGCGCAAAACTGGAAAATTTATTCGAACTGAGATACTTCAAAGACAAATAACTCCGAGAAAGTTTTTCCCGATTTACAGGAACTAAGGTCATTGTTTTAAACTGTTCCTGATTGTTAAAGTAAAGACGCTGCCCTAGAAAAAAATAAAATAAAAATAATAACAACAATTATTATTATTATTATTATTATTATTGTCAAATATGATAATGAGCTGAAATGAGAAATGAATGTAAGATAAATATACTACGGACTGTCGAATTAAATTCACAATGCAGAATATCAGCCACATACATATTTTCTGTCCCTGTAGTGTAATACAATTTTAACATCGTTAATTAGACCATAGTTAACATTAAGCAAATGGATGTCAAAACGAGAAAGCTTAAAGGTACGTTTCAGACTTTGGCTAATCGGCAAGGCTATTCCTTGGCCAAGTCGATTAAAGCACGTTGGGTTTAATGACGGTCTTCTTCTGTTCGGAGGGATGCATGTTCGAATCCTGCCGGAGAGGGCATATTATTCTTTAATAAGATTTCTCAAATATTCAGGCCCGTAGACAAAAAATAAATCCACATTTTAATGAATGAATAAAGGCTCTACTCAAATATATATGTATCCACTAAAAATAACGTTTAAAGGGATAAAAAATATGTCGGATTTATAAATACAAATCTATTAGATAAAAAAACTAGAACTGTCTTACAAAACGTCAACAATCGGTCAAAGATACCTAGAAACTACAGACGACTGAAGGATGGTACATGTCAAAGAATATGAACGAAAGAAGAAACTTCATTCAGTCATGAATTCAAAAGGTACTTTCAACTGAACAAAAAAAGTGCAAATAAACCGTACCTCACTTCTATTTTTTTAAGCATTTCAAGTAGCACGCAAGGGGTTATAGAGGATTTGCAACGAGAGCAGATAGGAATGATAGAGAAAAGGATGAAGAGAAGAATAGTGGATAGATCAAGGCATTTGAATAGTTGGAGATTATAGCTATCAGAGAAACAGGAATAGGGAAGGGAGTTCCACGGGCGAGAGGTGCTTGATATGAAGCTATCGGAGTAGAAAAAGCGGCTATATTTAACAGTTTCAACAGTGAAAGGGTGAGAGCGGGATGCCAGCCTCGTAGGACATTTTCTTTCATGAAGTCTGAGAACCAGCGAAAACGCTCATCGGAGCAATTACCATGAAAGTATTTGTAAAAAAAAAAAAAGACAGAAAGAGGCGACGGCATGCCTGGCGAGAGAACGACTGCAGACGAGATGCCAGATCAGGGGCCAATTGAGTTGCATAGCCATCTCTGGATCTTATCAAGAACCCCGAGGCAAACAGAAGGGCCTCCAGACCATAACAGCAAACCATACGGAAGAGAATCTAAAAGAGTCAAAATCAAATACAATGAACCAAATGCAGAAGTGATGTTAAGATAAACCTGTTTATAGTCAATACTCAACCTTTTCCAAATAAACTGATGTAGACAAGCCACATAACGATCACTGATTGCTTAGTACAGGGTTAAAGGCTGAAATCGAAGGTTTTATTTAGGGGGGCACTGGGCCAATTCTTGCTAAATAGAAATTCTCATGCAAACACACAGAAAAATTGTGTTAACGCCAAATGCAGATACTGTGATAAATATCCAGAAACACTTAACTCCCTTTGTATTAAGTGACACAGTGTTAGTACTTACAGAATATAAATGTATGACAGATTGTGACAATATCTGCACTGGAAAAAGAGATGCAACTTTTATGGGAAGGATACAACAAGGAATTGGTACGAACATCACCCAGACCCGGTTACAAATATAGGACCAGGAGCAATTTTATGGGACATTACAACGCGGAAAATCAAAGCTAATCTCCAAGAAATAGGGATCAAGGACGACAAAAGCAGAATATGACTTCTTATTGACATAGCAGTCCCTGTAGATTGTAATTTATTTTTAAAGATAATCAAAAATCTATGAAAATACATGAAATGGAAACCTCAAAAATATGGCAGATGAGGACATCAATAATCTCAATTATGTTTGGAGCTCTCCTTTTGATTGGAAAATATTCCGATAGATTCATTGAAGGTTATTGTGAGACCGGGAACTACCTACAGAATAGACTCTTCCAGGTCTATATTAAGTAGGTGACATAGCAATTTAGAGAGTGACAAAGAGTGACAGAGAGTAACAGTGACAGAGACAGTGAGAGTCTAGTACGACTACCAGTGTTGGACACTAACTTATAGTAAGCTCCGCTTACACTATCTCTGTAATATGTTGTTAATATATCTTTCTTACATCTAATCCGTGTTCCGTGTTTTACTTCTGTGGTCCCAACTTTGGCCCCACATCAAAGGTATACAGTCTAGACCAATGCCGTAAAGAAATACAAAATATTATTTCCACATGTACAGCTCAAACGTTACGAAGAGCTTTATCTATGTAAAATGTGAGTTTCTTAAGTTGTTTTATTTTTCTAAAAATTTTCAGTGAAAAAGTCTTGACGCCATTTCTGAGCTCAGGTCTATGGTTGGTACCCGGAAGAAAATGAGAATACAGCAAAAATCCACGGAAATTATAATAATAATAATTCGAAAACATCACAGAAATAAATAATGTCATGTATTCAACAGATTTAGCAGCTTCTGAAAAATGTAATGTCTCAAGAAAAATAAAAACCTAAACCAGAGACAAAAAAGAAACCACGTGAAAGGCAAAATCGAAGCGAGAAATCCTCAAAATCAGATAGAATTATCGATAGTAGATGAGATGACAAGAAATTCGAATGTTTCACATTGAAAAGCAAGATCAGGCGGAAATATAATAAAGCAATAAAAGTTTAGCAATCAAGGAAATAGTTAAACAGAAACTGCAGTTAAAGGCACAGAGAACAAGAGAATATAAAAAGTGTTGTAGGTTTTATCGACAAAAGAAGATATTTCAAACATATTTTACAGAGGAATTGGAAAACTGGTTATAAAAGTCAAAAAGTTACCATTTATTAAAGAAGTGTAAGAATTTTGGGACAATTTGTATCAACCGAAAAGAATATAATCCCAATGCAGAATAGATCAAACGGGAACAAGAAAGAATGAATGATAAACATGTGTAAGAATGGAAAGAATATAACCAAAAATAAAGTTAATAAGCAAGCTCTAACAAAATCACAAAAATGGAAATACCCATGAAATGACAAGGTATCCAACATTTGGCTCTATCATCTGTCATCAATACATAAAACTTTTATGCAAACATTATCAATGCTAATTAATAATCCCGAAGAAATTTCTGAATGGTTCACTGAAGATATTACATACCTCTCACTAAAAACGGGTGAAACAGATAACCCCCAAGATTATAGGCAATAACAAGTCTGTCAAACACATATAAATTGATCATGTCTGTCACTACCAATGTATGTGCTCTTTTCTCGATGCAAACAAAATTCTTCCCCTTAAGCAGTAGGGATGTCGAAATGGTTCATATGGTTGCAAAGATTTACTACTAAGAAATAAAATGATCGTGGAAAACTGCAAGGAAAGGAAAAATATTAGAAATCACAATACATCTTGGATATATTACCGTAAATTCCTTAGATACGAAAGTCAGCTCACACATTACGAAGAGCTTTATCGATGTAAAATGTGTGTAATCTTGGGTTTTTTTTCTTTCTTTTACAACAATGACCTTATGCCTCTGGTTGGGACCCGGAAAGAACTGTGTATGCAACGAAAATGAAAGGAAATAATACTAATGATAATGATAATGATAATAATAATAATAGCAAATGTTGTTTTGTAACAATTTAGTTCCAAAGGGAAATAAAGATGACTCTCTTTTGCTTCTATCTATATTCCAAGAAAATGATAAAAAAGATATTCTGTGATTAAATACCATTCCAATGATGAAACTAAATCTTATGGTCGTAAACAAGGAAGAAAGAAACTCATAATGGAAATGTGTCTGTACCAGAGGAAAACAGGAGATTCAAAAAATATATCGTGACATTTCTAAGTTACTGAATATATTTTCGAACCTAGCAGACTCCTACAGGTATAAACTGACCGACTAGAAACCTTTCTAAAAGACAGGAATCCATTTTGAATAAATTAAAAATTCGACTAAGAATTTAAACTCAACAGACTAAGAGAAATTTGAATAAAAACAAAATTAAATGATTTCAAGTTCCAGTGACAAAACCACAAAACTGGGAGAGTATATGAAATTCATGAATTTGTTTATTTAAGCAGAAAATTCTCTTTTAGGCATGTCAGATTAATGTCAAATTACAAACATTATGTTTGCTTATTTTTAGCATAATCCTTTCATATTCACAGATATTTTTCTCTTTATCATTGGCATATAATTTTCGGGATCATTTGATTGTAATACACGGAAAATATCCATGAATATTAAAGGATTATGCTAAAAATAAGCAGACATAATGTTTGTAATTTATGTAATTTACGTAATAAGACATGCCTAAATTCATGAATAATAATAGCAAGAAAAACAATTTTTTCTTTTTCTTCCTCTTCTTCTTCTTCTTCTTCTTCTTCTCATCCTCCTCCTTCACCTCATTATTATTATTATTATTATTATTATTATTATTATTATTATTATTTCCTTTGATTTCTGCTGTACACTCATTCTCACATCCAGCTAAAATATTGTCATATAATTTCTTACAAGTCATATTTAAACTGGTTACATTAGTGTAAACGTCCTTAGGTTCCACGTTCCTATTATTATTTGTTTTTTATTGTGACAAACATAAACTGGATAATCGTCAGGTGACATCTGTCGCTTTTTTCTAATCTCACCGGACAAGGATTCCTTCCCAACGAATCTAAATCCTTTAAACCGTTATTCTTTCTGTTTATTTTGCAAACAGTCGCTGGATGACGCTCAAGTGATAACTGTCATATATGTTTTCCCTCCCCGGGTGAAGTGTAATCTCCAGTAGACTTTACCCACTTCACCTCGACATCTCTAATATTTATGTTGCTTATCACCATGATTATTCTTTGGATAGGTAATGGAGTGATTTCTTGTTGCCTTCTCCACATTGCTTGTATTCAGACATCAACTCTAGTTCTCCAGTTGCCGTTAGATAGATCATTTTTCCATCCTACAATATTGCTAACCATCCTCCACGCACTAATTTAGTCGCCGATCATTCGACCGAGTTAATGAAGCTAAGAATAGATAATTATTGTTTCTTCATTTTCCATCATTGATTCTATTCATCAATATTTAATTATTTGAAAAGAAAAGCGAAAAATAAAACAAATTTCGAAGTTATCCAATTTAGGTAGCGTAAGCAGCGTAGAAGTAATGAATTTGTAGCTGGGGAGATAGATTGATTAAAGGAAGAAAAAAGTTAAAATTTTACTCTTGTAATCTAAATGTTTTCGTATGTCAAATTCAGTCTTGTCCAAAGTGATAATCTCGATGTCAATAGTTAATAAACTTCTGTGTCTTGCATATTCCCAACCCTGTCTCCTGATACTGACAAATCAAATTATAATTTGAAATTATCTGCCCAAATGATTTGAATCTCATGGTCGGCAGGTGGTCCTTTAATAGCCACGATGAGAGACCCATTCGTCGCTTTGTGATTACTTGCTCCTCTAATGACAGGTATTCACTCCATCGCCTGCTGGTGGGTACCTGTTCTCAGCGAAGTCAAATTATTAGATCTGACTTCTTATAAGAAAGTAACCCTAAACAAAGAGGCTCCAAGTTATGGTAGAAATACGGAAATATGTTGCCTGAAACTATCGAAAACCTGAGCAAGCGAATTGTGAAAAATAATTGACGCTTCATCCTTGAAATCTTGGATTGTTTAATTGATTTTCTGACTTCTTTTTAACAGCTTATCAAAACTTTGTTCGTTATTTTAAGCCAAAACATATTTTGAATTGTAAGAATAATAAAGTTTTACGAGGCAGTATTGTATTAACATTCTTTTAGAATGACAATGATTTATACAGATAAAAAGTTTAATTTTTAGCCATTGTTGGCGGCAAGACCGGCTCTAAGTACTGGAATCTCAGACAGTCGACCGGGGTGCCTTCAAGACCGAAGGTGCCATCATATCGCCATGTCTTATGTTTGGATCTTCCAAAACTAAAACATGAAAAAATATTTGCGGTCGTACATGACTCAAAATTCTTTGGATAATTTCCTAATAGAATCATAATAGATCATGCAAAGAATATAGGTGTAGAAAGTGCCATAAAAAGATTTGCAGAATAAAGTCTAGAAAAATGTTTCAGGTAGAATAAGGAATGTTTTCTTTTGCTTGTATTAAGTTTTATATTGAAATAAAATCTTTTTTCATTTTCAGTTGGTTTCCTTCTGAAAATTAAATATTATATTTGTAAAATCGCCTGGTAAGAGGGGGCAGCAACCCCAGTGTCGTCACCGGTTGGGAAAGGCGATGGATTTGTTTGCACTCACATAAATTACCACAATGATTAGTAGAGAGCATTTTTCTGAGAACTTTGTACAGAAAATAGGATGAAACGCGAGATTACGAAGCCAGGAAATAAAAGGAAGTATGTCTCTCAGAAATACGGAAAACGTAACACAAGAAGAAATACTTGAAATTAAGTCTATATTGGCCACCATGTCAAAATTTAATAAGATGTTAGGATCACTAAAGTATTAAAACTGGAAGAAAGTATATTATAAATTCTGAAAGAGGATTAGAATTAGTGATATAAGCTAGTTAATAACGCCACTGAGATCTACCGTACATTTATGAGTGACGAATTTGATATTCGACGAAAAGGCAGGAACAAGATGAAATCGGCAACAGCTGGTATGGATTTTAAGGCGGGAACCGCAACTAGAAAAATACGAAAGAAAATAAAGAATGAAAATAACAATAAGAAAATTTATGATGAATCATTGGCACGAAACGACGGCGAAATTGCAACTCATTTTCACGAGATAAACGCAAAATATCATGGCTAAAGAAAGCAGGCTTATTTATCAAACATGTACATAGAGGTAGAACGGAAAAAAGGAAAGAACAAAATTCAGCGTAATCCAAACTATTTCGGAGTATGTTGCGATGACAAAGAAAGGATTGAAGCAGGTAATCAGAATGGCTGATCAGAAAGATCAAGATTTGCAAGAACTATACCTAGTGACGCAAAGAAGAATCCTAAAATAAAATTGCCCCTTGGAAGGCATCTTTACATGATGGGATCTATGGCTTTTGGTTCAAACCATTTATGATTCTTCCTCAGAGACTAACCCAATCTTAACGCAAATGGATGAAATATCGTAAAATTTTCTTATAGAAAGGTAAGAAGAAATTCTGCCTTAAACCAGGAAATACCAGGAGAGAAACAATTTCATGTAACTACACACTGATGCCATATTTACCAATGAGGTGTAAAGTCCTAACAACAGAAATAACTGAATTTAGCTAATCATTAGAAACGGAAAACAACTCATAGAGAAATAAAAGTAATGACGAAAGAGAAAAAGAAGTAATCAATATCAAAAACAGATTCGATGAAAAAAGAAAGAAGAATCTATTTATACTATCAACATTGTTCGAACTGTTTTTCTCATTTTTATTGCCATATTCTCGACGTTTCTGACGTTGTATGCTCCGACCTTCTTCAGGTGGTATACGTTGGAATTTCTAACTGAACCTTTTATATAGTTCACTGGGGTAGATTTTTAAATTTTCTCCACGTGCCATGCCTTTTTTTTTGTGGGTATCTCAGTGTCAGTTATTTCCCGTAATTAACTCAACTCTCCAAATTTTGTTTTCTCTGCTGTCGCCAGGAATTAAATTTTGATGATGATTTTATGACTGCTTACAAATACCATTAGTCGGAATAGGATCAGACATATAACGACATGATGAAGGCTTGGCAATGGACTTGTCATTGTCAACAGCAATGGCTAAAATATGCATGGAATACTTCGAGGAATAGCATTAGAATAACCACCACTATAGCCAAAGCTATGGCTGAAATACTATATGAAACTTTCATATTCTGGCTCCAGAGATAGGTCCATCTACTACTGGACTATGCTAACTCAATACGACAATCGATACAGTTCACAATGGAGAAAGAAAACAGCAACAAACAAGTATTCCGGAATGTACTAAAAACCTGGAACATAATATGATTTCTAGAGATTCGTATACAGCAAAGCTAACATTCACTAGGAAACAAACTCCTACCTCCATATTCTGTAATGAAAGAGATCATCAGAAAAGACAAATCTGAATCACAGAATGTTTGAAGATATTGAAATTCTCAATATAACTATTGGATTTCATAGCTAAGTCAACTGTAAACTGGGAAGAGGAACTTTTAGTGCACATTACTTAGCAAAGGAAAAATAAAGACCAGTATCTTTCTATGTGATTCATTATCCCCACTACTGGTTGACTTAACAAAATATCGCTAAAATGCAATGTTAGAAACGGATTAAACATAGAGGAAGAAATATATATGAACCGACCAAGAACTACAGTAAGTAAAGGAATCCTAAGACATAGAGCGTGATTATTAATGATAATGAGTACTTCTTTGTTTATAGACGAAAGTTCGTTGTTGACATCTTATTATAACCCAAACCCATATATACAGGTTCAAGTGGAGAACTTGAACGACGACCATAAACATCCAGATCCAAATCTTTCTACAAACGGAAGATTATCAAACCTACAAAATATTTAATTATAGTATCTATTACTAATAATACTGCTAGCATAATAATACTTTATTAGAGAAAGTAATTTTAAATGGTTTTATAGTATAAGTACTTTGGAAATTCGTACAAAAGTACTGTCAGTGGTCAGAAAATAATCAAAACAATACTAACAAAAATGTAGTAATAGTACAAATATAAACTTTAAAAAAGTTGTTAACCACAGTAAACTTTTCGTAACAATGACGGACAAGCGAAATGCTTTCTGGTTTTATTACTTTTAAAGAATAAAATTACTATGAAATATGTATAATAAGCTTAACGTTTAAATGATATAGTTCTTCAAATTATATGGATGATACAGTTGTTTCAATTTTAAGTTGGTAATCTTTGTGATTGGATGAAGCTATGTTTTAAATAAAATTTGGTGTTTTCGTTCTTGGTTACGCACATATAAGGACAAAAGAAAGAAAACGAACGACATTTTGGAAACACAGTTTTAAAGTTTTCTCGACATGCCGATAATTTCCATCGATACATGCCTCTCGATCTTCTTCAATTCAATATTATTTTAGTTTTTAATACTAATTGAGCCAGGTTAATTTCAGATATGGTGATGAAATATCCAATTAGGAGCAGAATTAGAATAATTTGCGAGTCAAACTCTTCCCCTGAGGAGAATTACCATATAATATTTCTAAATATTTATCACACAATCCGTCAGAAATATTTTTTTTAATATTCAAGCTAATTTATGTTTAACTGCGTGGTGACATTTTTTGAATAAACAAAATATAATCAAAGGTGGAAGTGTGAACTGACATAAAGTTTTCCTCGAATATTTTCAGTTTCTAGAAATGAAATGTCAGCAGTTTTGAAGTTCACTATGACGTTTATTTAATTGCAAGATTAGTAGAGAGCATTGATACTTCCAACATGGCTATTCGAGCGCCGAAATCAGTTCAATAAGTCTGTTCACAAGTAAAAAGAATACCTTCCCAATCATTTATTACACCGTTCAGTAACAAGAATCTTACAATTAGTTGCATTTTGTTTCGCAAATCCAAAACTGTAATTCTTTTATAATTTATTAATGCCGCTTGCTTTCCATCCCGTTTTAGAGAAAAAGAAAAACACATCTCTGGAAGGAAGCTGAAATCACGAGAAATTGCAACGTCGATGTGAATAGATTCGTCGACGAAATATCGTTTAATAAATATAAGAGTGTAGCACGAAAAGACTATCACCAATTGTAAAATTATAAAATGCATTATAATGACTCCAGATCTTCTCAAATCAAGAAACTATATCACAAGAATTACAGTTCTGCACTTCCTCTGGGGCAGAGATTCTAGTACACACTGCATTACTTTCGAAACATTTATAATGAGGAGTACATGACTTCATTTCATAAAGCCTACGATATAAGGTCATATAATAATCGTTTAAATTGGATCAACTATGGAGAGAGATCCCTATCTATAAGTTATATTTTTTATAAATCCCTAATTATAATCGAACCTGGCATTGGTTTAGATGTCGAATACCCGTTTAAATTATCATGGGTGGATAACCTGATGATTCTTATTATAATGTTTTTCATAGAATGTGCCCTCTTCATATAAGTGGAACCATGTTAGATAAATGATAATTATTTTAAGAATTCTTATAATTCTTACGTATTTAATGACACTTATTGGATTTTAATTATTCAGCCGTAAATTGTCATTAATGCAATAGCATTCCCCTTTGTGTTCTTTCTGTTTTACTAATGCTGCTGTGTTTTTCGGATGTTGTCTTTTCATAAAAACTATTTCCCATTTGCTTTCACTTTACAACACAATAAAAAGAAATTAAAACCTTCTTTTACAATAACAATTAAAATTATTTTGCAATTACCTGAATTATACTTTGTGCATGTGTGGATAAAAGACATTTACTTATATCTGTGACGGTGTTGAGAATATCAGATTTCCCACCTGCCTAAAATTAAATACCAGGCTTTGTTTACTTTTTCGGCTTTTCCAAGTGAGTTTGATGAGAATATATTAAACTGTCGTGTAATTAACTTCATTGTCACATTCAGGAATTCTTCTCTTTAAACCATATACTCCTATCGTCATTTTAAAATATATTCTGGCCATTTTTCTGAAAGTGAAAATGTCCCTTCCGAAATGTATAATTTATAATGATAGTTTAAATATATGAGAAAAAATTAAATTGACATCACGTGTATATGGGTTAATCATTCAATTTTTTTAAATGTATTAAAAATTTTAAATCGAAACAAATGAAATAAAATCATTCTCTTAACGAAATAGTTTCACATTTTGTAATGATTTCTTCTATTGCTATGTTAGTAGGAATTATTTTCATTTATTTTCGTTGGCTGATTCTTCTATTAATCAAGCAATGGAATTACGAAAAATGCAGCCAAGTTCCATGTTGTGAGTAAACTCACATTGTATTTTTCATTATGCAATACATTATTTTTATTAGAAGTGGTTCAATTCATTATTGCTATTTTACAAAAACTATCATTATTTTTTATGCCCTGTTTTTATTTATTATTTACAATTCGATGCGAAGATTGTCTGCAATTTATTGTCGACATTTTGTAGGGGAGAATTTCCTACAATTTATTGACAAACTCTTTTAATTACACTTTTCCTTCAGTTTATTGACAAATTTTTAAAACACAATTTCCTTGAAATTTATGGGGGGGGGGGGACTCATTTAAACACAATTTCCCTGCAATTTATTTAAAAAATATTTTAATCAAAATGTTGTTGCAGTTTATTGACAAATTCTTTAAAACACAATTTCCATGCATTTTATTGACAAACTCTTTTATACACAATGTTCCAGCAACTTATTGACTTATAAACATAATTTCCCGGCAATTTATTGACAAGCACTTTTAAACACTTTTTCTTTAATTTGTTGACAAATTCTTTTGAGCAGAATTTTCCTGCAATTTATTGACAAACTCGTTTAAACGAAATGCTCCTGCAATTTATTAACAAACTGTTTTTAGACACAATCTTCCTGCAGTTTATTGACAAACTCTTTTATACACAATTTGCCTGCTATTTATTAACCAACTCTTTTAATAACAACTTTCCTTCAATTTATTGACAAACTTTTTTAACATAATTTCCTGGCAATTTATTGACAAATACTTTTATAAACTTTTTACCTGCAAACTCATTTATTTTTATCGATTAATAGCATCATTATTCAGGCTTTGTAACCGGCTGTCGTATTTCTTAAGTATGAACCCTTTTTTGTGGTTTTATTTTTTGTAATATTGCCCCGTACTTCTAAGCAGTATGGCTGAAGTACTATACAATAATTCCAATTCGAGTTCTTCATTTATTTTTTCGTTCTTATGTGAGGTTGTGACATATTCAAAAATTCTTAATAAATGACGCAATAGACTTTTTCCATAGCTGTATCTAGGATACCTTCTGGGGGATTCTATCTACTTTTGTAGTCAATGAGTTCAACCTTCATTAAGGTTTGGTAGTTTGCATTGGAAATCAGTTCCTAGAAAATCTCTTTACATCATCGTTGTTGATGTATTTTTGCAGGCTCCAGTCATCTTCAGATCATTCCTGGTTAAAATTTTCCTTATATGGTCAGTGAGTTCAGAAAGTTTAAGCGACCAGAAAATGCCGCGAAAAATAACTTTTTATGATGAATTCTCAAATGTACAGACGGTTTGTGTGAGGTTACAGAAAGACAATAGAAAAATAATATGATGTCAGAAGGATGAACCCACCAATTTACATGAATAACATTATTAAAAAAATAACATTTTTAAATTATCTACGTTTTTTATTAACCCATTCAATTGCCAGACCTTACGAGTGATTTTATGCCTACAGAAGTTCTGTTCTAGGACGCTCTACAGAGAATTGGAAATAATCAATAGAAATTTATTAAACTGTGTTTCTGATCGATTAATTTTTCATTTTACGGAGATTGTTAGTGTTACGTCTGTGTATTTCTGAATAGATATTCGTTTATAAGAATGCAGATATACATTACGGTCGTTTCTGTAGAACGTGTCGGAATTGAAGCCTCACCAAAATCTATAAAGGTTAGATTAAATGTATAAGAATTTCGATCAAGAATTAATACGCTCCAGAACATGACAATATTGGGAGTCTTGGAGCATACTGAAAACGATGCTGAATCTTTAATGAAACGTAGTTTCAACCAGACAATATGAAGTGAATACATGAAATATATGAATATGATTAAAATAAAAACAGCAACAATGATCTATCCAGAGAAATGTATAAAGTGTTCAAATAGTCAATAACCAATGAACCATAAAAACGATCAATAACAACTGATCCCTTTTTAAAATAATTATTATAATTTTAGGATGTGAAGGTAGCGTGGCAATTATCGATATCAGCAGACGATGTTCAAATTCCGGCTGAGACTGTTGCGAGAAAACTTATGAATTCAGCTGTTCATTCTTTTGATAATGGTAAAATTGTCGACTGGTAATCAGTAATTGAACAAGGCTAGTATGTTCAAAAGCTTCTTCACGATGACTTCCTGCTTGTAGAACCATCAACAGCTTTCGTCTACCCGATCACATTTAAAAAGTTGGGGTTCACTGGTGGTATAATTTTTACACACAGAAATAAATTGTTTTGTTGTTACCAGGTCGACAAGTCGAGAAGGGTAAATTGTCGCCATTTAATATTTTTCATTTCGTGCATGCGCGTTGTTTGTTTTTGATTTTATCGACTGTACAATATAAAAGGGTCAGTTTTGTATCGTTTGTGATAAAAAGAGCACTATGATGCAATTTACTACGCCAGAAATTTGAAAAAGGCATGCTGTACTGCTTGGTATTCACGACGAAAGCTTCAATACGAACATTTTAGAGTATTTGGGTGTCAATCTGAGGACATTGCAGAGCATTTAGGGGTCTAATAGTATTTACGAAGGTATTTGGAGACATAACTAGTGATGGCGACGTTATGTCTCTATTCGTCTTCCCACAGAGGATGAAGGACTACCTCAAGTACCTTGAGGAGGTAGTGCTGCCCTGGGTCAAGGGGTGGCTGATAGAAGACCATATGTTTAGCAACAGGACTCTGTGCCATGCCACACAAGTAGGAGAACATAGTCATTGCTGTCAGACAATTTCTACGGCTACATCAACCCTTACAACTGGCCACCTAACTCCCCAGACTACAACGCCCTTGATTATTATCTGTGGGCGCAGTTGTGAGAGAGACCAACAAAACTCTTTGTATCACCAAAGATGTACTGAAGGGAAATATTATTGAAGCATTTACCAACTTAAACTAGGAGACTGTCCAGAAAGGGTGCAGGAGACGTCTGGAGGCCGTGGTTGAAAATAATGACGATTTTATTGTATACAGTTAGTCTTTAGTATTTAAAGATATTTTTGTGTAATCTTAATAACTATATCTATTAAAATAAGATGTCAGTGTTACTTCAATTTTTGCGTCATTTAGACGACAATTTATTCATTGCACCCAGTATATCAGAACAAGATCAAATCGAAGCTATTGATATTAGTTTAATGGAAAATGTAATCATCGAGCGGACGGGATTGACTTAATTGTTTTGACGGCTTATCAACCATTTCTACGGAAACGTATTTTGGATAGAACAAATGATACTTATAGTTTACTCAACAAATAGTCGCTAGATTAAATGTATATGAATTTCGAGGAAAAAAATTAGGAATTTCCAGAACATGAAAACATTTCTTATTGAATTAACAGATTTGGACAATTACAATGATTTTTTTCTGATAAAGGTTCTACTGTTTAACTTTTACCTGGTGCAGATATATATATATATATATATATATATATATATATATATATATATATATATATTACGATAAACGTGCAGTCAATTTACAAATACATGAATTATTCATACAAAAACTAATGCAAAGGTTAATGATTTAAATGGCGAGACATCCATCATCGCAAACAATTCAAATAATATACAAAAACCTCTGAATCCGTTATGAATGAAACTTCTGCGCGTTCCAAAAACAATAACTCATTTTCAATAGCATTTTCGGATACAACAATACATATATTTTCGTTGTCCTCTTATTACTAAGAGAAAAAACAAGAACAATATCTATTCTATACCTGAAAGATGTCTGTAGGAACAGACGAAAAACTTGTAGTAAAAATAAGAACTAATACGGCAGAAATTTATATAAACAAGGGTCATTTCATTCATAACGGATTCATATATATATATATATATATATATATATATATATATATATATATATATATATATATATATATATATATATATATATATATATATATATATATATTCCCAAAAGATGTAAGTGAATGTAAAAAAAGAACCCGACTGGAATTCGAACTACACTCTCCGATTTTTCATTCTGACGTGCTTACCACTACACTAAACGCAGATTTAAGTTGGAATGAACAAAGCCTAATATCCCCAAATCTTGAAATAACAACGGTCTCACTGAAAATCAATAAGGTTTGACTTCTTGTATATGTAAATTAGCCGAGTTTCTTGGACAGTGTGCAAATAATGGATTGACCAGTAGTTGAATATCTCCCAAACACTCGGTTAAGATGACATGTACATTTATGCCATTCCAACCACTGATGTCTCCCAAATAGTATGGTCTACTGAATTTCACTCACAAGGATTTGTTCAATCGATAGTATGATTTTCAGTTACTTCTCAACAAGCCAGGTTCGTTTTCGCCTCCTCAGAACACCCGTCATGGTGAGATTCGATTACGACTTTTAATGACCGAACGCTAACCAAACGACTACAAAATATATAAGTTGCTTAGAACAGACGCAAAAGCCGTGTAAAGCGACAATTGGAAATTCAACGAAGAAGAGAGCGTTAATTAAATGCGTAATGATGTTGAAAATGTAGTCATAATATTCTCTGTAAAACGCAAATTGTATTAAATTGTAAAAATCTTATAAAATACATTTAACATTAAAATATCCAATTAGAAATACAATGAAATAACTTTTGGGGGATTCTTTACAATTATCTACAAAAGAATATATATGTATATGCATGTAAACTGAAAACACACAGGTCAAGTAATTAAACGAGTTAATAGAAAAGATATTACAAAGTTATTTTCTGCTTTTCAGTTGGGTGCCTGATATAGGGCGCATGTTGTAGTGCGAAATTTTAACAGTTAATTTTCACAGGGTTATTCCGTCATTGAATAACTTCCATGTGGACTGAGATATATATATATATATATATATATATATATATATATATATATATATATATATATATATATATATATATATTTTAGAATAGGTCTGGTTTGTTTAACAGCATATAGTGTCCTTAGGGGCCATTTAATGCCGAGCTGTACTTTTCTACTTTGCTAATTACTTAATTTGCTTTGCTATTTTTTTTAATTTTTTGCCAATTACCATTGCTGGTAATTTTTTTAATTTACTATGAAAATTTTCTCGTGCAATTCTAATATCCTTGTGGGTAATTCAGTTTGTCCGTCGTTTGCGATGATTGAAATGAATTAATGTGCTTGCTTTCGTCCAGTCTTCCACTCTACCAACTGAGCTGTCGCTAGTAACCTCTTATTCTCTCAGTTTCATCAGTACGCCGTCACGCCAATAATGCGCTCTGTCGTCTTCCTTCCAGACTCACTATTTATGCTCGCATCAGGGGCAACTACAATTTGCATAAGAGATTTACTTTTCGTTCGCCCGAGACTTCCGGTTTTATAAATTCAAGCTGGTTTGAATTCTTAGTCTTTTTTTTATTATTATTTTTTCCCCTGCACATCCGCCCGCGATCTTTCAACAGGACCTGACACGGCAAGCAAATTCGCTTTGCGGGAGGTAAGTCTTCTCGTTCCTCACAATCCTGGCCAAATATGTCAAGGTTACTAGTCATTTCAGCAAATGACTTCGATGTACTTTATCAAAAGCTTTTGAATCTTTATTGTTATAAAAGTCTGTGAACGTTGCTTGTGTGTTTGCCAGAATTCATATCTAGAGAGTGGTAGTAGAAAGATGTAAATTTATTATCGTGTAGGAAGTGGGAGAGAAGGAAGTGTGTTCGTCTCAGATGGTGACCTAATTTAACATACGGATTGTGGACATAAACGGTTGCGTTTATGTCCGCTTTTCACTTCTCTTTCTTTCCAACTCTCTCTCTCTCTTTCCACTTCTCTCTCTTTACACCATTCTCTCTCTTTTCACTTCTCTCTCTCTACACCATTCTCTCTCTTTTCACCTCTGAGATTTCGTGCTTATTGATATTTCAGCTTTCTTTAAACAAACAATATTTTAAATATTTAAAAATATTTTTTGCCATATTTAAAAAATATTTTCAAGTGAATATGATTTTAAAATATTTTTGGCATATTAAAAAATATTTTTACGTTAATGCGATTTAAAAATATTTTAAGTGAATAAGATTTAAAAATACGAGTTATTTATAGGGTGAGTTTTTTTATTCAATTTTCTTCAGACACTATTATAATGCTGGAATCAACTTCAGTGTTTTATAACGTGAACTGTCAGTGACCCAAAGGGTCACGGGTAGTCTAGTAATCTATAAAACACAAGTAAATATATTTCTGCATTTTTGTTGCTCTTTCTGATATCATTCTGTTCATAAATATTGCCTTCCTTGTTCCAGTGTATGAATATAATAAGAATGAATGTGAAAATGAAAAATTGCACCCAGAAGCAATTTTCGTGCGTCGTATCTGTAACATGAAGATGGATTTTGTCCTGAACTAAAACACCTGGTCTTTTTCTATTTCAGAAACAAATATTTCCCTTTCTATTGTAACATGGTCAGTTGTAATCGTTAATTCAGATCATGGCAATTCACAAAATATTTGTCATATTTGATGACCATTTAAAAAGTTTGAATTACATGAATAGATAAGTACAAATAATTAATTTTCTTTTGAACTAGGCCAAACAGGGACTATAGATGACATGGATTTTATCGCAGTATCATTCGATTACCCATCGATATTTTTTTTCCATTTGTGTTTTATGCCGTCAAACACGGTACTACGGAAGTACAATAAAATTCTCTGCGTTTGTTATGATTTTCTTAATTTTTGAATCTTATAATACATTTCTTTACTTAAATAAGGATTACTTCCAAGAAGAGAAAAATGTATGTTTAAAAATAGCCGTGATTTTTTACTTTTTTTTGTTCCAAAATTTTTCTAAATTTTATATATTACACATGACTATTGATGTATAAGCAATAAAAAAAATCCCAACATTATGCAAACGATGGATTTGGAAATTTTAGCATCAGTTGTAGAATGTATTTTATAAGTTATTTCAAGCAGCTCAATATTCATTCTATACTAGTTTGTACCGAATGCAAGTTCTGTCTGGAATAATCATGCCGAGGGAATCCTTTTAGTTATAAAATAAACGTGCCTGGTCAAATACCAAGTGAGAGTCTATATTTTGTGATGCGACATGATTCGCGGAACAAATTTGTAAAATTTGAAAAATAATAAACTAATACTCCTGTCGTACCAAATAACTGTACCGCGTGTGGGTGTGGGAATGGTTGTAAATAAAATAATCTTGTTTGTATTTACTACACAAGCGTAGAAAATGGAATGGAAGATGAAAATATTAAATACAATATATTTTTGAACATATACCAGAAAAATGAGGGTTTCTTAGCTCATACGCTGTGTATTTAAATTGCTTAGGGAAATTTATATATAGGCTAATTTTGGGTAGACTCTATTTAGAGCTGCTAATTCAAACCTTGGAATCATATATACTCTAACATGAATTTGGTTGTCTTGTCCTGTTGAGCACTTTTTTAGCTTCTGTACCATGACACCAGTTTCTCTTGTTATTGAGAACTTTCCAGGTTGGTTTTTTTTTTTTTTTGTCATTTTAGATCTTACTCTCCCCACTGTACGTATTTGGTCTACTTGTTAAATTGTACTCGTCCGATGGTATATAACGTAATCATCTTAATACTACAAGTTACTGTTTACCTTAAGATCGTGTGCAAACACATGAAACTTAAAGTAATGGTCAGTCATTGCCTACCTGCTTATTGAATCAATATTCAAATGCTCTGTCATTTTTATGGCATAGAGCACTTTTATGCCGGAAGGCTAATTTTGGGCAGACTCTATTTAGCTGCTTATTCAAACCTTGGAATTATATATATATATATATATATATATATATATATATATATATATATATATATATATATGGGTGTTTCAAAAATTTTATATCATTTCGCAATCTAATAACTTTGTTAGATCTCCTTCAAATGACTTCAAATTTTAATAGCATCTTTATGTTTAATGTTTGTTTTATGTTTTTATGTCTTTATGTTTTGTGTTTTTTCTTATTTGTATTTTTATGTTCTTTAATCTTTAATCTTTTTCTTTACAGGCATAAAAATGCCGTGTCTCAGGCGGTGCGCATATTGAACATTTGTGAAATCGTTCACATAATCCACATGCTTTTGAATTTCTCATTCAGATTTGGAAGAATAAATCTTATGATCTTCAACATTAATACTTTTAATTTCATTTGCCTTAATCATGTACTTTCTGTGATATTTACATCTCAAAGGATATCAAATTTTTTGAACACCCTGTATATATATATATATATATGTGTGTGTGTGTGTGTGTGTTCCATTTGATCTTTGGGGACTGCAGTGATTCAGTTCGAATGTGACTAAGAAACCATAACACTGCTGATGATACGGAAGTCAAAAACCATGATCCTTCTGAACAGAAATGAGAAGTGAATAAAATCTAGAAATATCTTAATAAATAAATATTTTCTATTTAATTATCAAGATGGTTTAATTCTTTTTTATACTATAAAGTAGCTATCTCTCCTTTTTCGCGGGAAAACAGAATAGCATAATGGAAAAGGCAACAAACTTGATAAAAACAAACTTTCATTGTCAAAATAATTATGTTATTATTAAAATGAATGACCAAAATATGTTTTACTATTTATTTATAATTTTTTAATCTTTCTAGCAGGTTCGAACATTTGATTCAAAATCTTGTTTTGTTTACGTCACCGGACCCGTGTAATAATTACAAAATACTTTTTTGCTGCTTTTTTCCGGTGAAAACGTATTAATTTGGAAATTCTTGCAAAAATCAAATAATTGTTGGATTTTAATAAATCTTTCAGAACTTATTCATAGATGAATGAAAGTATTTTTGAAATTTTTTGTTTTTGAAAATTTTGTCAAAAATATTTTTTTACATATGTTAATCCATGCTCCCGCTGATTTTTTTTTTTTTATTGGTTAAAAGTAGGACTCCTTGGAAAATGTAAATAACCTAATTTGTTTTTCAAACTTTCACTATTCTTACTGAAAATCTGATCCGAAAGTAAAAAATATAAGGAAACTAAGACATTATTTAATTACAAAAGCTTTTAATTGCTTTTATAAATAATTAGATTAACGACATTATTGTCTGAAGAAATAAACTTTTCTCGATGAATAATAAATTTGTAGAAGATTTTTTCATTTTTTTAAATTTTAATTATAATAATTCAAACGTCTATTTTTAAAATTATCATTTTTTATTTTTCACTTTAACGGTTTCCTATATTCATCTATGATAGCCTAAACATGTCATTATTATGAAAAGGCCATATGCTTGGATTGAATGGAAATAGGAAAATGTTTTTAACTCCTGTTAATTAAAATGTATTAACTATTAATGATTAAACATTATTTTAATTATTATAAAAATTTCTAGGTTAATGTGTTCATTTCCTTGCTTGCATATCTTTATTTTAATTTAATCTGTTATTAAAATTTTAAAATAAATTTGAGAAAAATTTTATAGTACTTTAAATATTTTAAGAATCTTCAAACGAAATTAAAAGTCAGTAAAATATTAGATAATTACAGGAAATATGTCAATTTGTAAAAATTACTAGGTAGTTAAAAACGAAAAAAAAAATGCGTTTCCTTAGATTTCGCAAATTTATGTCAATTCTGGTCATCCATACTAAATGTCATCACCTCTGAACTTATCTATACGTCAATAAAAATCAAAGATAATCAGGACCTGTTGTTAACAAATGCGTGTATATTATTTTTATGCTATAAGGAATAAATTAAGTTTGTTAATTTTACACAAATAACGTGTCAAAAATATTTTTTGGAAGATTTTTAAGCCTGATAAAATTGTTGTTTATAAATTTCTTGAAATTAAGAAAATGGCCGCTTTTAGGAATTTTTTAAAAAAATGTTGTTCTTTCTTTTTTTTAAATATTGAGATTCCGATTTATAAAAGCTAAAATGAGATCTTGAAGAATGAGTTTTCATTTTTAAAAACTAATTTTAAAACTTAGGTATCGAAGATTTATGCCAAAATTCGTGAAAGTTATTTGTTTCTATTTGAAAAGAAAATAAGTACAGTATGTTTTTAATGATTATCTGCCCTTATAAAACCGGTTCCTTATTACTGAGTGTGTGTATATATATATATATATATATATATATATATATATATATATATATATATATATATATATATGAATGTGTGTGTGTGTGTATAAATATGTACGTATTGAGTTTGTGTGCATATGTGAGTGGATGTTTTACTTTAGCACAGTCGTTATAGCACATTTCGTTAAAACAATTAACTTAGAAATCAATGAAAGATTAAATTTTCTCTTTTTTTACCTTGAACTGGTCACGGAGAGAATAAAATGAACTATCTGGCTTGAGCGTAGCTAGTCAACAATGAAGAATAAAATTTGTCACGTTTACTTACCTTAGGTCGAAAAGTTTAGACAGAAATTGGAAAATATATTTGACAAAAAAGTTTGAGCTCAGCCCAATTACGACTCCTATTACTATTTTGAATTCTTCTATTTTATTGACTTTTTCTTTTGTTTTATTTCTATTTGGTAATTCTCACGGCAGATTAATCGTGACATTCGCTCAAATTGAGTCTATTTGCTGTGTACATTTACTGATGTTGGCAGAGAAAATAATCTCCGTTGGTAGTTATTTGGGGATGATTTTAGAAAGCATCAATATATTAAGGAGGCTTATATTTTTTGACAAACTTTTATCCACTTCAAATACACGCACAACTTCTGCCATATCACGTTAAAACACCGTTTCACGTGCGACCACCGAAGTTAAGCCTAGTCAGTGCCTTGTCAGTGCCTTGTCAGTGCCTAGATGAGTAACCAGTTGGGAATAGCAAATGCTGTGAGTTAGGAAGTGAGGGCGGCGTAATGGATAACGGCACCGAATTGGATCTCGGGGAGTTCGAATTCTATTCGGTTTTGTTGTATTGACTTATGCGCAAATACTCTTGGAAAAAGTACAAATCCACCTCTTCTCCCACCCCCAACTATGGGTTAGTTACTAGGACATGCACCAGTAGATAATTATTATCTTCACCCACCTGCCAAAAATGATTCAAATCTAAAATTATTATTTTTCTGGCTTTAAATAACCTAAATATTTAGTATGATTTTTGTTCATTCGGTTGTTAGTCTTTTTTACGCTTAATTCGTTTAATATTCGAAGTTGTTCTTTTACAGAACATGTGATGTCGCACATTTGGTGAGGAATTGTCTCATTTCTTTTGTTTTCCGTTGGGTTGATTCGACAATGGAACTGAAATATTAATGCTTTCACTTCATATTACGTGAAGCAAAAGCCGTCATTGAAACAGAAATAATCAGGTAATCATTCTACGATCATTAATGGTTAGATTTTAGTTCCTTCAACTGTGGAAGCTCGCAGAACTTAAACGATTAGAGAAGATTAGGTTAGGATTCAAGATGAACAATTGATGCGTATATAAATCTTATCAAATACTTATTCTTCAGTTTCAATCCTCATTCTTTACTGAATAACGGTTTGATTCGTTGCAATGAAAAGCAACTGAAAGTAAGATGGCAGGTGTAAATTATTAATGGTTAAATTGGAAGTGATATTTTAAAAAATTAAATTAAAATAAAGAAAGGGTATGATAAAAGGAAATACTTTTTTTAAATTTTTACATTTTTTTCTAATTTTTTTCTTTCTTTACATGTCACAATTCGATCTTGACGTCATGGACAATGTCCCACAATACCTTGTAGCGTCAATTCATTTGATGGAAAGGCAGAAAAGACTTTCTGATTAAAAGAATTGTCTATATTCAAGTCACACCAGGAAAGAGTTTTATCCCTGAAGATCAAATGTTAATTTTTGAGATGGGTAGACATTAACCCTTTTAGGAAATTAGAAGCATTCAGATCCCCCAGCCATAAGCTATGTGTTTCTGTCAGAGATTAAAGGAAATTAAGTAATTATCTGTAACAGTTGTCTTTTTAATTTGACCTAATTAATTAACTGTGTCGAACTATTCGTTTGGGACAAGCTCAAAACTTTTAATGACGTGGTTTTGTATAATATTTGACAAATATGTATTATATCTATATATAATAACGAGAATAAATATTAACGACTTTTTAAAAAAGTCACTCATTTTCTTACTTCTTTAATAACGAGAAACGCCAGAGAAAAAAAAAGTACTAAGATTCATTATTTAAGTATTCACACAAATACACATACACACTTTTCATTCTTTCGTTTTTTGGATCTGGCGAAACTTTAAATGGCCAAATGCATTATCAAATCTATTTTTAAACAAATCTATTTTCACGAACATTTTCAATTGTCAAAATTTCAAAACTTTCTCGGGATTTTTATATACTAATTTTAAAAATATATTTTATTTTGCCCATAGTATATATATTTAAGAACATTTTAAAATGAGATATTTTTGTATTTTTTTTTTTTAAGTAAAAGATAAAATTCAAGTAACCACGATAGATTTTGTTTTATTTTGACAAAAAATAAGTTCATATACTGGATTTGTCTACATCAGCTTGTTTAGCACGGGCAGAGTATTGGCCGTTTTTGTATTTGGTATATTGCACATTTCTTTTTTATGTTTTTTTTTTTTTTTGCCGATGCTGTGGATGTATTATATTTTATTTGCACTTCTTCATCGACTTGAAATTCCCTATCGAATTTATTGGCTTCCTATATATCCGAATTAATGTGTCATATTTCGTTTATGTTCTTTGACACACATTACACTGGGGAACAATTTTAAATATAGTTTCTGTTGAGTTCGTTTTTTTTCATTTGATTTAGAGTAAAATTGGCATCCTGATTTCAGTCACTTTTCTTCTATCACGTCAAGTTTTTTTTTCCCCTACAGCCCACTCTCGGAATAAGCACAATTGTACTGAATTGCTGATAGTGCCTCTTTTTGAGATGCGGTCAAAGTGTTAAGAAAAGTAATTAATAAAATAATATTTTGTTTTTTGTTTCAATAATTAATAAATAATAATATTATTTTATTAATGTTGAATGTAACGTCATATGTAGGGGATTAACGGTCGGGAGGGGAGGGTGAAACCTGGATACCTGTTCAGTTACACGTGAGACAGTGCGATGAGAGGTTATCTGTGTTCATTATAAGTGAATCAAATTTTGCAAACAAAACATTAAATTCTGTATACAAGGTTCTAGCTGATGTTACTTTGTTTTTGTCGTTGTTTTTATAAGCTTGTGACTGATCTACTTATTTCCATTCTTTCATATCATGTCTACCTCAGCTAGTTTTCGTCACAAGTGCCTAAACAGTCCTGATTCTTTTTGTTATATCTGTGGCAGTTTCCCTATTCGGAATCAAAGGGCAAACATCAGCAGATTTGTCAAGGAAGCCTATTTCGCATATTTTAAAGTAAAGCTTAGGGATCAAGTCAGGTCTTGCGCCCCTCACAAGGTGTGGAAGAAATGTGTCGAGAGTTCACGAATGTGGACCAAGGGAACACGTGATAAATTGGCATTTGATATACCTATGATTTGGTGAGAGCCAAGAGATCATTACACGCACTGTTACTTCTGCTTAGTGAAAACTTAAAATACAAAATCGAGTATCGAAGTCTACCATCACCTATACGTACAATACCTCATTCAACTGAGATCCCATTACCAATTTTCGCTCAACTACCCTCTCTGGTGAAGAACTCAGTGACAGCCATGATGCAGATTTTGAAATTGAAAATGACTCAACTCCTAAGGGATTCGATCATAACGAGTTGAATGATTTGGCACGAGATTTGGAACTGTCAAAAAAGGCTTCAGAGCTCCTAGCATCAAGACTGAATCAGGAAAACCTGCTTGAAAAAGGAGCAAAGTTATCCTACTTTCGATCTAGAGAAAGTTCATTTCCGCATTATTTTCGAAGTGACAGTAGTTTTGTATATTGCCATAACATACAGAGTTTACTGCAGAAATTGAGAATTCTGGTGTGCAACTCATATGAATGGCGATTGTTCATCGACAGCTCAAAGCGTAGCTTAAATTGTGTCCTTGTCCACAATGAAAATTCATATGGAGCTGTCCAAATTTGCCATTCATGAACAACATGGAGACATAAAAAGAGTCATTGCGTTGTTGTTGCAATATCACAAACACAATTGAATCATCTCTGCTGAACTTAAAATGGTATGCTTCCTTCTTGGTCAGCAACACGGTTACAACAAGTACCCTTGCTTTATGTGTATGTGGGATATCAGAGCTCGAGAGAATCATTGGATGGAGAGGAGTAGGCCTCCAAGACCTGACCACACATCTGGCGATCACATGAGCCACTCGTTGACAGAAAGAAAATTGTATTCCCACCTCTGAACATTAAACTGGTTTTAATAAAGCAATTCGTTAAAGCATTAAATGAGCCCAAATATACCAGATAAGCTATTTTATGTTTCTTTATACGAAACGGGAGTATATTGTAGTATGCAAATCTGACGTGATATAGATAAACCGGCGTCATTTTTGGATTCAGAAGCGAAAACTTAGTGAAAAACGAGTATCAAATCTAAATCAGCGAAAATTGTGTTCCCCAGTGTTATCATCCAGTCTTCTGTAGTTTCCAAGTATCTTTGAAGACCGATTGTTGTAGTTCTGATAGAAATCTCTAGAAATAATCCTCTGTTGCTTTCAGATCTGGACATATACAGACGATTAACATCAGTCTTAGGATAATGCATGCGGTGGTAAGTGAGAAACTGTCTCGTTTTGACATCCATTAGCTTAATGTCAGCTATAGTCGAATTAAGGATGTTGGAACTCTATTGAACCACAGGGACATAATGTTTATTGTTCATATCCTATTTTGTGAATTCAATTCGGTATTTAATACCAGACGCAGTATTCATTTCTCACTTTCTCATTTATTTGGTTATGTTGTATTCCATACTAGATATTTATTGGAATATTCTTGCTCTATTTCCCTAATCTTTGTGACACAATTGAAATCTATTTAGTGCGTCTGTGTAATTCTCCCTTTCTTGAATGCTACTTCTACTTATTCATCTAATCTAAAATCCATACCGATGTCATTACGAAAACATTTTACAGTATTGAAGAAAACCTTCAACTCCTCATCTTTAGGTATAATGTGGTCTTCCACAGTTCCATGCTATATTTAAGGTAATTTTCTATAACCGAGAAAACATTGTACATTTCCAAAGCCTTAAGAATCTAAGAGTTTGGTACACTATCAAATGCTTTAAGGTAATCTATCCAAGCTGTGCTGAGATTTCTACCATTTTCCTGAAATTTTCAGGATAATTTTCTTTATCAGTAGTTGATCTCTGCAACCATATGTATTTCTTCAAATCTCTTCAGGGGATTAATGTTTTCATCGAGAAAAGTGTAAGTACAGATGACCAGGACAAACATGATCAATTTATGTGGTGTAGAAACAATATTAGCCTATAATTTTGGGGATCATCTGTTTCAACCCATTTTGGTAGGAAATATGTAATACTTTCAGTGATCCATTCTTAAATGACATTGGGACTATTAATTACCATTGATAAAGTTTGTACAAGAGTTTTATGGATTGATGACAGATGATAGAGCCAAAATTTGGGTACCTTTTCATTTCCTGAGGATTTCGATTTTGGGGATTTTGTTAGAGCATCTCTAATTATTCTAGGTTATATTTTTCCATTCTTGCAAGGTTTATCCTTCATTGGTTTTTGTTCTAGTTTGATCCACTCTGCCTTAGAATCATATTCCTTTGCGTTGCTTCAAATATCCTTCCTAAATATTTCCACTTCAATATATGGTGGATTTTTTTATACCTATCAGTGGTTTTCCATTTTCCATGTATAACTACTTGAGGTTCGTATGGAATATCTTATTTCGACGATAGAAGCTACAATGTTTTTCTTATCGTCTTGTTCTCTTTGCCTTTAATTGCAATTTCTGTTCAAGCATTTCCATGATTCGTGAAATATCATGTACTGTTTTATACTTTCGCTTGTTCTTCGAGATTTTCTGTGTTGAAGAATTTTATTTTCTTGAAGTCTAATCAGGTATCGATAATTCACATCTGATTTTCTCAATTTTTCGCTTTAATTTTCTCTTGTTTAATCTTTTATTTCTCATGACATTAATTTTTTAGTAACTCCAAAATTTGTTGCATGTGTGACATTATTTACTTCTGTGATGTTTTCCAGTTGTTTGTCCGTTAACAATGTTTTCAATGCACTGTTATATGTTTGCACACAATGTTTATTGAACTTTGTCATCTGAATTTTTGGAAGTCGGTCACTTTCTGACTTTTGTGTGAGAGTTATGTTCCGGATTATTTGAATGATGTGGTTTTTCACTTCAGTGATTTCAACACTGTTGTTTTCAAGGAATTCATTTTTAATGTCGTTTGATTCATCTTCATCGGTGACAGAATCTGAACCTGTGCCATTCTTTATGTTTCAGTGAGATTCTTTCGTTTTATTTTCTGAAAAGTAATTATTTCGTATCTCATTTATTTTAGTTTCTATCATCATAATATATACTTCCACTCTTGTCTCATTTTTATTTGGTGTATGTTTGATTATAGTTGTCTTATATTTCTTTTTATCTTATCTATTTCTGTATTTGAGATTCTTTTATTTCGAAGGATGTCCCTGCAGATATTGGCAAGCATATTATTATTATTTTAAGTCACAATAAATTCTCATCTTGACTTTCTGTGGTTAATAATGGGAAATATATGTATTCGCTATTTAAATTTCGATCAAAGTCAAAAGGTTTCTGAACTGATAATCAAAAACTTGAATTTAAAAATAAAAAATTATAATTTTTCTGATCCCCTCTTACTGATTGGTGTGCGTGTGGTGCGGGAGAGATATCTCTGAATGTAAATTATTATTTTTAATTAAATAAAAAATGTCGGTAAAAAAGTCACTTCCAAACAAAACTACAATTCTAAAAAATATTATTTATATAAGCACTAAATAAGAAATTATAATTTTCATAGTAGATCTGAATGTGAACGTAAGCAACAAGAAGGCCGGTGAAATAGTTGGCAAAATCGAACTAGTAACTTGTAATGATCGCGGAGAAAAAATGTGTCCATTTGTTTTCAAGATCTCCCAAGACATATAAGGGCATATAGAAACATAGGAGGAGAAATCAGACGAATAAAAAATCGACTAAACAACTACCAACATGAGATTCAGGAATGCAGTTTTACACTACAAAACATATCCAAGTGCCGACTGAGGAAGCTGTCACCTTTTAGTGATATTTAAAGAAGAGGCCCAGGGTAGCACTCAAATTACAATACGCCACACTCTAGAACGACACGATTCTAAAGGAGACATATATAGACAGTATGAAAAGTCGATACTAGGAACAAGAAGGATAATGAAAACTCAAAGTGGAACACAAGTGGGACATCACGATCACGTTAAAGGTAAAATAGACAAAAATGAACGGATGACAGATGAAATACTCGAGATGTGGAACGGATTATAGCACGCTACACAAAGATATAAGAAAGAAATACAGGCAGGCTAAAGAGGAACGGCTCAACGGAAAATGTGCAGAAATATGAAGAATGAGTATCACATATAAAGCAGATGTGCTTCGGAGAAATAACAGGACATAAGACAACGGGATATATAAATTCCAAGGACGAAATGCTGATATAAGAAAAAAAATACTTAAGAGATGGAAGGAATACATGGAAGTAGTCATCTCCAGCGGATGACGAAACCTTCAATACATAGAAATATCGACAGGGCAGAAATAGTAAAATCTGAAGTGAACTCTGCACTGGCCAAATTGAAGAGAAACAAAGTAGCAGGATCAGATAGAAGTGTAATAGACATGCTAGCATCCTTAGATGATTTAGGCATTGACAAGATTACAGACATAATAAATTAAATCTACAACAGTGGTGATTTCTTTCCACTGGGCTTAAGGTGGAAAGATAAACTATATGAGAACCAAGACAAAGGCGACACGAGACGTGATAAACTCAATAACTATTTTAGTAAAACTCACGCTCTTACTCTTGGATTAAGATAACTTGTCATAGTTGCGAATAAATATTTATTTCATTATCTACATATTAATATTTGATGTTGTCATTCTATAAAATTTATCAGGATTCTATCTATTAATAATGTAAACTTTGCTACTGCTTCCATTTTAATATTGCATCATTCTTTTATTGCTTCCAGTGACATTTACCGTAGTATCGCTTTTAATAATGAACCAAAAATTTTGCACCAGGGTTTATAAGGATCTTCTTTTGAAAAGGGGGTCAATAGACTGCTCTGAATGATGTCATGAACGTTAAGTCTACCATGTAAATATATTTTATAAGACAGGTTACCCTTAAACATGGTCAAAGGAACGAAAATATTTATCACCGTAAATTAAATAATGAATTCAATTAGGAATTCTCTTTAGATTAACTGGATCGATATATAACTGATGAAGACCTGTCGAAGCTTTTTGATAGTAACAACAAAGATGAAGGCAAAAGTCCGAATATAAATAATACAAATAATTTTACAAGAACTTACAATAAGTATGTGTATTTATCTTGAACATGCATCAGGTTTGAAAAGGCTCAAATTTAGCTGCACTCTTAATTTAATTAACTAGAACAAATCGTTCAATCGCTTGAAAAATGTCTCCGAACTGGTTTGTCTACTAACATTACTATCTTAGTCAACCTATGAACTACGAAATCGAGTATCGAAGTCTACCATCACCTATATGTCCAGTACCTCATTCAACTGAAATCCCAGTACCAATTTTCGCTCAACTACCCTCTCTGGTGAAGAACTCAGTGACATCAATGATATAGATTTTGAAATTGAAAATGACTCAGCTCCTAAGGGATTCGATCAGAATGAGTTGAATGATTTAGCACGAGATTTGGTACTTTCAAAAAAGGCTTCATAAATTCTAGCATCAAGACTGAATCAGGAAAACCTGCTTGAAAAAGGAGCAAAGTTATCCTACTTTCGATCTAGAGAAAGTTCATTTCCGCATTATTTTCGAAGTGACAGTAGTTTTGTATATTGCCATAACATACAGGGTTTACTGCAGAAATTGAGAATTCTGGTGTGCAACTCATATGAATGGCGATTTTTCATCGACAGCTCAAAGCGTAGCTTAAAGTGTGTCCTTGTCCACAATGAAAATTGATATGGAGCTGTCCCAATTTGCCATTCATGAAGAACATGGAGACATAAAAAGAGTCATTGCGTTGTTGTTGCAATATCACAAACACAATTGAATCATCTCTGCTGAACTTAAAATGGTATGCTTCCTTCTTGGTCAGCAACACGGTTACAACACGTACCCTTGCTTTCTACGTATGTGGGATAGCAGAGCTCGAGAGAATCATTGGATGGAGAGGAGTAGGCCTCCAAGACCTGACCACACATCTGGCGATCACATGAGCCACTCGTTGACAGAAAGAAAATTGTTTTCCCACCTCTGAACATTAAATTGGTTTTAATAAAGCAATTCGTTAAAGCATTAAAAACTGAAGAAGATAATTTCATGTCCCTCATTTTGGCATTTACTGGCCTGTCAATTGAAAAAAATCAAGGCTGGTTCTACAGCCGACCCTCGTTACACAGCAATGCTTCTCATGTATCTATGTTTAAACGTGAATTACTTTATTTTGAAGCATTTAGAATAGAGAAGATAAATAATCAAACAATTTTACAAGTCCTTCCAATTATTATCCTTATTTATTGTTGTGGTAGGATCCACCTAATTTGCATAGTGGAGTACCTACCATATAAATATGGTTGGTACCGGGAAGAGAGGAAGGAATCAAGAGATTCAACCAGAGACTCTGCTCGACTGCGACTCAGTCAACACATTCTCCAGGAACGGTCTTACCAGGAATATACAAAAGACTATATGTAAATATTGTGTACACTTTCTTGTTTCAATACATTTTGTTCTAAGTACATTTTGTGTTGCATTATTATTCCATGCATTAGTCAAGTTTCAACATTTATCTTAAACTAGCAGCAGATTTCAAAGTGACACAAGTTTAGGCGAATCATTTATTGAATTAACTAGAAAATATAAATGTTTTAGAAAGGATGGTGCCAGGGATTATTCTATCGCTTTACAAATCTGCTCGTCCTATCGGTAACTCTTACATACCGAGACACAAACAAAAAATATAAGCATTACACGAATGCATCCTGCTTAGCGATCAGAGCTTGCCTAACCCAGCAGGTACTTGATGACACAACAAGCAAATAAATGGAAATACCTTTATACTTTTTAGATCACAAGATTGGCACGCAGTAAATGTGTTCAGTTATTAATTGAAAAAGAAGGATATGACATGCATTACAATTTGAAAACACACCAAGACTACTTACACATAGAACATACATTAAAAATGTAAACGTATCATAAGGATCAGTTCAATTCTCTTATTTAAATTACGAAAATACAGATGTGGGTTTTGAGCACAGCAGGTTACAGCTGTAATATTGAGTACTTACTGGGTAAGGATAACTTTGCCCTAAACATATTCTCACGCAAGATAAATACACTTAGAGATAACTTTACGAAATAGGACGGCATAGTTGATAAGACATATGGGGATAGCTCCGTTAATTTTGAATAGGTTCAAACTCCGATACTTCGTTAATTACAAATAATTTCCCCACACTTCAACATGGAGTACGAGGCCGATAGAGATATTTTTTTAGCTCAAACGTAAAATTCAGCAGAATAAAATTATTTATAGAACAGAAATTGCTTCTGTCAGATGAGGTTGTGTATTAATCCAACGATGAACTACAGTAACATGATGATAATGGATACATAAGAATGAAGAAAAGTTCCAAATGAACTAATGTATTTTTTTCTGATGATGTTTGTTTCCGTGTGTTATAGGATTTCTATCCTATTTCAAAGTGTTTGGAAGAACTTACCTATTTTTTCCGTGAAGCTGTAGCATCGAAGGAAAGAGCACAACATGTCAATCTTTTCTTTTTGCTAAGATATCTTCAGATATTTCCGGGCCTTACCCAGAGTAAACAACTTTCAATGATATGTAATCAGACCGGTCCGAGTCTTTACAATACCAAATAACAAGTCTCAGATGGCCATCCATCTATTATTAGAGACATTATTCCTTAGAACAGCTGCCTCGCTGCAATTAGTAACAGATAACCGTACGAGGAATGAAAAAGTTGCGAGTTACTTTTAAAATAGCCTATGTGTCAACACCATTCTATCACAAAGCAACGGTCAGGTAGAACAACGGTTGCATGGGATAATGAACAACGATGTACTGAAAAAAAGAGCATGTAATTTGTCTATAAGCAGATTTTTGCGATAATTTAACATTAGCGAGTTGATAGAATTCTGGAGATAATATTTCCTTCATAATAATGATGAGCTGCAGAAAACATTCTGAATTTACCCTATATAGGAATAATTTGATAAAAGGTCGGAAACAACAGATAGAATGGTCTAACTCTTCAACTAAGTGTTCTTCTTCTTTTATGTATGGTGTCCCTTCAGGACGTTGGTGACTATGACTCTCCACAATTTCCAGTCCTTTGTAGCTCTTAACATTTTTGTTGTCTCTCTAAAACCCGGTCCTTCCATCCATTTCCACAAGTTCACGATGTAAGTTATATGTTGCTTTCCTGTCTCCTTTGCCCTCAGTTTTCCCTGTGAGTATCAGATTTTCAAAGACCTATTCTTTTATTATGTGTTCTAGAATTCCAGCTGTCTTATATATAATTATTCTTTTCGTATTCATTTTTCTTCGTTCTTACTCTCATTTTTGGACCATGTTATTCTCGGCATCCTTCTGAAGAACCGAATTTCTGTTAATCAACTCTCTTTTTCATCTGTAAGCGGATTTTTTTCCGCCTTCACTGCCATACTGGATGTCGCTTCCGCAGTCTGTACTTCGGTTTGTTTTGCAGCGTAAACTGCATTCCTGAATCTGTTATCGATAGTTATATAGACGATTTGGTTCTTCGTTTCTCTTCCTGGTCTTCTCCATGTCCATATATATATATATATATATATATATATATATATATATATATATATATATTAGTTGTACTTGAAACAAAGGTGTTTTACTACCTGATCATTCACAGTGCACCACTGAAGTCATTTCCCCCGTATTCATCAAATATTCCTAGCCCTAATTTGACAACTATTCACAATCTCTGCTCTCGCTAACTTTGGCATTCAAGTCTCATATGATGACTGTAACTTCTTGCGATTGCCTTGAGACTTAATGTTGTCTAGGGTACTGTAAAACTTTTCAATGTTTTCTTCTGTATTCTATGCTGTGGATGCATACACAACTATTATGGATATGTTGAAAGGCTCTCCTTTCAGTTTAATGCCAATAATTCTTTCAGATACTCGACAGTATACGAGAACATATTCCTTCATGTCTTGATCTAATATCAGTCCTAATCCTCTTTCATTTTTCTCTCCGTCTGAATATTCGATCCTGTGTTTGTTTGTTCATTTCACACACGTTTAAACTATTACCATGCATTCCGTTCTTTATATTTTCTAACTGGCCACACTAATTAAGCGTTCTTATATGTCCCGATAATTATTTTTATTTTATGCGAATTATATATGCACACTATATAATTATATTTATATAAGTACTATATAATGTTATATGTACAGTGATTGCATAAATATAATTATGCACGGTTAATAGAACCATAATTTGATGTGGGTGCCAAAGTTGGGACCACAGAAGTAAAACACGGAACACGGATTAGATGTAAGAAAGATATATTAACAACAGGTTACAGAGATAGTGTAAGCGGAGCTTACTATATGTTCAATACTGGTAGTCGTACGAGGCTCTCTATGTCACTCTCTGTCACTCTCTGTCACTCTCTAGAGTGCTATGTCGCCTACTTAATATAGTCTTGGAAGAGTCTATTGTGTAGGTAGTTTCCGGTCTCACAATGCCCCCCTTCCAAGAGTTTTCTTTTTGAAAAGGAGAGAAAAAAAATAAAACTTTTTCCTCTTGGGATTTACGTCGAGCGGTTGAGTAAATTTCCTTTTCTTTCCTGAGCGTCGCACTTCAGGAGTGACTTGGAGCATGTCGAGATCGAACTAGAGATCTTGATGCGTGAGCCACAGCTTTTCGCGAACCATCTGGTAGTTTATGCAGAATGCAAGCACCAATTCCGTACGAGCTTGCATCACTTGCGACTATGATGTCAAGACTAGGGTCGTAATGTGCGAGTGAGAGGTCTGAAGTAAGAGTTTTCTTGATCTTCTCGAATGCGTCTTGGCATTCCGGGGTCCATGACCATGGTTTGCCCTTTTTAAAAAGTTGGTTGAGAGGCCCTCTCAAATTTTGCATGTTCTTAATGAACCCTTGGTAAAAGTTAGCTAGGCCGAGGAAGCTTTGTAACGCTTGAACATTATCTGGGGCCGGCATGTTTCTGATCGCGTTGGCTCTTTCTGGATCCGGCAGACGACCATCTTTATTTATAATGTGACCTAAGTAATTAATCTCTGGTAAGAAAAAGTCATATTTTGCCTTCTTAACTTTAAAACCGTATTCTTGTATCTTTTCAAATACGTTTTTTTATATGGTTCCGGTGCACTGCCGTAGTTTTACTAGTAACCAGTATATCATCCAAATAGGCTGTTGCGTAGTCAAGGTCGCCCAGCATGGCGTCCATGACCTGCTGGAAAATTGCAGGCGCAATTACTCCAAAAGCCAGTCTATTGTATTTGTACAACCCTCTATGGGTGTTTATGCAGAGCAATTTGGAACTTTCTTCTTCCCCCTCTATCTGAAGGTATGCGTCCGAGAGGTCGATTTTAGAAAAAAAATTTCCACCATTGTGTTTATTGAAAATTTCTTCAGGTCTTGGGAGAGGATAGTGGTGATCTTGCAAGGCATCATTTAACCCTGTGGAAAAATCTGCGCATACTTGTATTTGATTGGACTTTACGTAGACCGTAGGTGCTGCCCACTCGCTGAAATCTGTTTTTGACAGAATACCTACTTGTTCAAGTCTATCTAACTCTTTGTTGATTTGCTCTAGAGCAGCGAAAGGGACATTCCGTTTCTTTTTGAATACCGGTTGTGCACCGTCCTTCACCTTAACTTAGCTTTCATTTTAGTACATTTCCCAAGGCCGCCAGAAAAAACCTGGGGAAATTGTTGTTTGAGTTCCTTTTTTAGATTTACCAAATTGGACGTTGTACTTTGTATCTTGCGACAAAATGTACTCATTGGGCAATCCCAAAGATTGAATTTTTCTATCCAATCTGTTCCAAATAAGTTAACTGAAGTTTTCAATATGTAGGCTTTGAGCTTTTTGGTAACTCCATTTAGTGTTACTGTAAGTATTACCTCACCTAAAATGTTAATCTTTTCGCCAGTTACGGATTTTGCTGTTTTATCCGTTTTTAATAAAGTCGGCTTGTTCAATTTTCGCCAAGTACGCCAGTTAATGGTTGAAAGATCGGAACCCGAGTCAAGCTGGAATTTAATGGACTTATTGAAAATATCCACAGTTACATATTTTCTTAAATTCCTATCGACAATATTGTCAGATTGAGCTTGCCTAATTTTATTTTTGGGTTTTCTCGTTCTGTTGGCGTACCAGCACGAAGTTAATGTATGCCCACTTTTATTGCAATTTTTGCAATATTTTTTGTTCTTAACTGGACAGAATTTCATCCAATGCCATTTATCACAATGGTAACACGGTCCGGGCAGTTTTTTTTAACCTATTTGGGTTTTGGTTACTGCGTAATTTAGGACATGAGATTTGCCTTTTGTCTTTTTGAGGGGAATAGGAGGTAAACTTACTTCTGATTTTATTAATCTGAGTCACACCTGATTCCTCGATAGTGTTTGAGTCATGCTTTACAGATATTACTTTGACAGTCCTCTGCCAGTTTTTGGAGAGCCAATCCTTGTTCGTTCTCAAGCTTGGTCAGTACCCGTCGTCTGACTTCGGCGTCTTCTGCTGATACTAGACCTTGTGCAAAAATCAAGCACTTGAAATCATCGGCAGTCAGTTCGGCTAGTTTAAAATCATTACAGAGCTTGTTTACCGATGCTGCAAACGTTAGAAAATCTTGCTGGTTGTCTTTGACTGTGTTCAGACATTTCCAACGTTTGTGGAACGAGGTTGTGTTAGGCCCGAATAGTTCCGATAGGGAGCTTAATAGTCTCTGAAAAATCCACGTCGGTCGTTTTCTTGGGTAGTATGAAGTCTACGGACCTACTATGTTCTATGGTTCAGTTTTCTCAATAGTAGACGTACCTTTTTTTTCTGTACCATTGTTCACAGTCTACGTTGAAAATATCTTCGTAGCGCATGAAAAAAGCCTCAAACGTTTAATCGTTCACTGGTACGTATTCAAAGGTTTCCATTGAATTGTAGATTGTACACTGGGAGAATATATTGTATCTTTTTTCAGAGTTTGAGCCTTTTAATGCATTTAATTCTTTAGTAATTCAGCATCCTGAAGTAATTTTTGGAATTCTTTGTTGTTTAGTTCAAAATAGTTGTTGTTGTCTTTCTTCTGATTTTGTTTGCTGATCCAAATTTACTTTTTAAAAACTACTTTTGCAAATCTTCCATATTTAAAAATGACAGCGCTTTTTGTTGCTTTGAAACACGTACCAGAGGAGGTACACAAAAAAAATCTTGATAGATTTTTTTCCTTTTTTTTTCTTTTACAGAAAAAAAAATATGGACAGACAATCGTTAAACTAAACTAATTATGTGTGTTTAGCTTTTTCCCCGTGGTTCCGTTAATTTTAACGTAATTGAATAATTTTTTCACCAAACTTATGTATTTTTTTTGTTTTAGAAAGGTACAAAAAGAGAAAACTCACCTCAGTGAATTTGAGGGGAGAATAATTTTATGCCCGAGTTCAAACCAGTTACATAAAAAAAAATTTTAGATAGTTTTTTTCGAAAACTTGAGTACAATGGTAGTACTTCGGTTCTTGTATTGTCAGCTTGTTTTACGAACAAACTGTTTTTTTCCTGTGTGTGGGTGTGTAGAAATCGTTCTCCTATTGGACAGACTTTAATATTCCGTCGATGTCGAAATACTGCTCGTCACTGATGCTTGGTATTGGAATATATATAGACGCTGGGTGTTTAGCTTTTAAATCGCTAAGGTAGTAATACCAGCTTAATTTATCGTTCAACACTGCTGTGGGAACGCGTGGAGTTTGTGTATTTTTCGAGTACTGTCGCTATTGATATGGTGAGAACGAAATTCTCGAATCTTTTCTGTCGCCACTGTTGTGGGACTGACAAAGTATTGCGGTTTTCGACGTGAATGAGTTTCTCGAATTCTTCGTCGACCCAGATGTGGGATTGGTAAGGTATTTAGGTTTCGCCGTGAGTGCGTTTCTAGAATCCTCGTCGCCACTGATGTGGGACTGGTAAGGTATTGAGGTTTTGCCGTGAGTGCGTCTCTTGAATCCACGTCGCCACTGATGTGGGTGCCAAAGTTGGGACCACAGAAGTAAAACACGGAACACGGATTAGATGTAAGAAAGATATATTAACAACAGGTTACAGAGATAGTGTAAGCGGAGCTTACTATATGTTCAATACTGGTAATCGTACGCGGCTCTCTATGTCACTCCCTGTCACTCCCTGTCACTCTCTGTCACTCTCTAGAGTGCTATGTCACCTACTTAATATAGGCTTGGAAGAGTCTATTGTGTAGATAGTTTCCGGTCTCACAATATAATTATATAGTGATTACATAACTATAAGTATCTACTGTTCATATAAATATAATTATGTTATTTTATTTTATTAATAATTATTATATAAATACAATGACATAGTGTTCCCATAAATAAAATTATAGCTGGCCACTCGTATTCGAGGATACCCGTCTATCAGGGAGGTTACCCAATCCTTACTGCAGACCCTTGCTCAGGCGCATTTTTGTTTATTCAACACCCACAGTATTATGCTGAGCAGACCTTAGTTAACATTTCTGGGAAAGAACGTGTTATCTATGGTGATCAACAATTTGAATAAGGCCAGCACGCTCAACACCACTTCGACTACAGATATCGACGCCCCCTAAGATCTATCCAATTTCCCTCACAAGGCTTGGGTCTTGGTATGAACGACCCCTCCAGTCTGGCAAATCAATCATGGTGAGATTCGAAACCGGTTCTTATGGTCAGAACGCGAACGTTCTAATCACTCGGCCACGTGTCCGTAATTAAATAGTAATCCCATAAATATAATTATATAGTATTCATATAAATATTATGTTCATATTCAAATTTATATCTGCTAGCTTCAGTTTCGTATCTGAAAGGTAAACAATTGGAATCTTTATAAATTAATTTTTATCCGACATCATTTCTTATTACTGTAAACGTTATGTTTAATGGCTACACGTGTATGAGTTGTTTTTTTATTTTTTTAAACAGTAAAACTAATAAATATAAACGAGAACCTCATGTTATCGGTTGTTCTCAATTTTTTAATGCCTGAGGCCATGATAAAAATTATTTTGCGCCATGGTGGTTGACTGAACTATTCATTCAGGAAAAAAAATCCCAAAAATCTTAAATCATTCAAATCATTTTAGAGAATTGCACTTTAAAAGGATAGTTAGATCACGATTCTTCAAGTGATACGACCATTTCTATAAATGATCAAATAAATTTACAGACAGAATGATGCTAGTTTTATGCAAGTAGAATCTTTGAAGATTCGAGCGAATTCTGATCTCATTAGATGAAAAGCTTCAGACAATTCCATTTGTCAGGACAGTCCCTCCTATCATCTTTTATTATCGATTCGTTGAGATTACGCATCGAAAGTATCTGTGACTTTTCACTGGAGATGAACAGATAGTAACTCAATACTTGGTATGTCTCTTCATTACTTTAGCTTTTTTTTTTTTGACAAGTTTATGTTTCTTTTTCTAGAATTTCTAATTTTTAGCACCACAGTTTTTTTTTTTTAAATCTGGGATAGCTTCTTATACATATATTTAAATTCAAATTATTTCCACAATTCTCTGTTTCACATTGCTTACTGAGTCGCGCCAATCAATAATGACGATTATGTGGATGACGAGAGATGTATAGTTCCAAATTAAAATCCATATTCTTCCTGGATTTCGATATCATTTTTGATATCATCTTTTGATATCATCTTTTGAACATCGCATTTGATATGGTTCTGTTGACATTCAACACCCACTAAATATTATTAACATCTGATATATATTCGTTTTTCTTCTGTCCCTAAGTATACTCGTGGCTTATTCGCTTGACTTGAAGAGGAAAATTTTCCGAGGATAAGAGATGCAAGTTCCAACCTCGCCAAAAGGTTTATTCTTTATGAATTATGCAATCTACTAACGCTGGTAGAAAGTCGCTTGAGACTGGCAATAAGAAAGCATAAAAAATGAGAATAGAAATATTATAAATATTAATAACAACACTTCATCTAGGAAAGTGAAACACTAATGATATTAACACCAGGAAATGGCAGATGGTCTGAATTAAAATTAATGTCAATCACGAACGTTTTTTTTCTGGGAGATGATGACCTGCAATTACCCCAATATGTAATGAACCCTCTGGATGATACCGAAATTGACTTTGTACTCAGTGTAACGCCAGACTATCAGAAAAGTCAGGTGCATCAGTCCCTTGACCAGAAATATGAACTCTTAGCCAGAAGCTACAGATTCGGCCTTCAAATGATGTCAGTATTTTCCCCAACATATAAATAACCGCGCTTAGAATGTGCGCGTGTGGGACAACCCATTACTGAGTATTATAAATGTTTCACCAGGAAAATTAAACGTATTACATTGTGTTATTCTTGGAAAATATTGTGTTAAGAAAGTTGGAAAAATATTAATGAAATGACTATTAACTGAGAATGTTTCGTCTAAGAAATTCGAAGTTTATTACATTAAACTCTATTTTTAGTAAATTTAGAAATTCATCATGACTTTTGTTATAAAAGACCAGAAATAAAAGGAAAGAAATACAAGAAAAAAAGAAATAATGATTAAAATTAAAAAATAATTTAAAATACGCGCAACATTCAGTAATTAATTATCTTTAACACTCGGTGGATTATGACTCGCCACAACTTCCTGACGTTATAGCTCTCAGCAGTATTTATCCTTATCTATCGTAGTATCTGTTCTACCATCTATTTGCATAAACTCGTTCGGTGGTTTACTAGCAGTTTCTCTCTGGACCCCCACACCCGACCCGAATGATTTCGATATGCCCTGTGTGTATGATTCTACAATAATCTAACTTTTTCTTCATTATGTCTCCAAGAAATTGTAAATGGTTCTATCTGATTTTAAGCAAAAGTTACATTTTTTATCGTTTTTCTTAAAAATTACTCGCTGTTTGTCTGTTCCGTCCATGATATCCTCAGCATCCTTCTGTAGAACCACATTTCTTTTGCATTGGTCTTCTCTTTGTCTTTTAGGAAATTTTAATTTATTCACTGCCATATAAGAGGATTAATGTTACATAGCAACTCTGCACTCTTTTCTTTGTTTCCTAACGACATTTTGCTGTTTCTTAATACTTACTTTAGCTTTGAGAAAGCATATTTAGCTATTCAATTGCGCCTTCAAAAACAATCTTGTAAAAAAAGAAACAGATGAAAAAAATAATAATGTTCAAAATTAATAACAATTCTTCATCTAAAAAATTCAAAAACTTGTAAGCTAACTATCATTAATTATTAAGTAATCTAGAGTGTATTAAAATATAGTGAGATATTTAGCAACATAAGATCACTCGTCAATACACTACTGCAATGGGTTCAAACGATTTTATTAGTCCTATGCCAGATTAAATGAATTTAAACAGAAAGGTTTATAGCGTGAAGTGATGGTTAACGAGCTTGATTCGTTCGAACATTCGCTAATTTCGAGATGTCAGCGTGTGTCTGGTGATTCTAGCGTTACTGCTGAATTTAGCGTGATCATATCTAGCTTATCTCACAGAGCATTTTATCTGTTCTTTTAGTGCCATTCACAATTGACACAACGCATAATCTTTAGAAACCAAGAAACATGAAAATACGCGAAAGTCCAAACCAATTCCTGAACATGCTAAATGCTAAATATCACCTTGTTAAATACTGAGCCGTGACTAATTCGGTTCTCATCCATTCAAGCTTTTGCTTCTTAATCGACTATTCGACTTGTCTGCTTAAAGTTTTCTTTTTAATGCATTTTTACAACTGATTTCTGAAGCAATCAAAGAGGCAATCAGATCGAGTTTTCCGATTGAACGGTTTTGCGTCAAAAATTAATCCTCATTAGGACGCTGTTCTCTCCCAGGAGTAAATGGCAGAAGATATCTTTCTTTAAATCAGCGATTACTTATCTATGTATGACACGTGTGCCCAATTAGGTTATGAGTTCAGCGCAAGCTCCGGCCGCGTCATGTGCCTACAGAAATCTTATGAATAATTACAGAGTACTGACAAAATCTAAACGATCTCCTAATGTACTAATGCAGGTATTTTCCTTTTTTAAATAAATAATCTCATTCCTTGCAAGTTAATGGTCACGCATTTAGATAATTTATTTCAAAAGTGTTGATTAAAGCTGTTTCAGATTAATGGTCTTCCTTATCTCTACAATGGCAACTAATTTTATTGTCACCCCCCCCCCTTTCAGGATTTAAGCGATGGACATGACTATCTACAGATTCTTTTTCTTTATTATCTGGGAATTGTAATCAATTCTTGGCAAATATTTCCATGATTTCCTATTAGTTTCTCAGCGGTTTGGATTTCAGAGTTTTCCTTCTCTTAGACTGGTTGCCACAAAAGTCTCGGAGAGAATATCAAATCAAATGAAATCCAATAATAATAATAATAATAATAATAATAATAATAATAATAACTAGCTCTAACTGTAGAAATTTCACGTAGGTTTTATAACACTGATTTCCCGCTCAAATTCTGAACATAGGTACTGTTTACTAACCGTCAAGATTGACGTCAGAAATAAATTACTTATGCATGCTTCTTTTCAATTTTAATTAATCAGGTGAAAATAATTTTGACAAGGAGTTCTTAAAAACCAGTGAAGAAGAGGAAGATAGCAATATTTACAACGACAGCTTACACTTCTAAATATCCATTTTCGATATATATCTTCAATGAAAATAGATTTTTTTATAATATACAGGTAAATGATCTAATAAGGTCTACAGGAATTGCTAATAACATTTCAGTTAGTTGTGAACATACATAAACATATAAATTATCTTTTCAATACTATAGTTAAGTCAAATTCAGTGAAACCATTTATAAGTAGAACAATGTTCATCTTCATTTGTGTTCTTTGGTGAAATATAAATGTCAAACCTTGTAAAGAAACTTTGTTTTAGAATGCAAGGGCAAACATTTCATTAGACTGTCACTCGTCATCCTCACAAAGAACAAAGGCAATATGACACTCATTGGTAAATTGAATTCGAATAAATTCTAATCGGAATCAACCAGATTTTTCAACCAATCATTTATAAATTAAATTATAAATTAAATTAAATAATAAATAAATTCAAATATGTAACTATAACAAAAATGAATAAAAATTTTAACTAATTAAAAAATTCTTTAAAACTAAAATGTCGGTTGTATTTGAAAGATAAAGATATAAAGCTAATGATAAATTAAAGATAAATTAATTTCCGTATATAAATAAACTTGTTCAGCATTTTAAAACATTCGTATATTTTTCGTCACGCATCGATCCGCCATCATATACGAAAAATGTAAACAACCAATTGAAATTTCTTTTTAAATCAAAATATTTGTCTTAGAGATGTGTTTCGAAATATATTAATCAATTTAAGATGTATTTCTCTGGATTTTCTAAAAATAATGCTTACCTTAAAAAGAATGAAAAATAATGTTTTATTTACACAGGGTAACCTCTGAGGTCAAAAGGACATATATATATATATATATATATATATATATATATATATATATATATATATATACATGCTTGCAAATTCAAACTTGACCCATACGGGCGAGTTATACATTTAAGTAACAATAAATTTTCACTCAATACATTCAGGGTATTAAATAAAGGACTAAGCTTTTGCCCTAGTCCTCCAAGGTTTGATAAAGACACCTTGGCAAAGGACCTGAAATCCTTCTTCAGAAGAATACGGTTAAAAGCCCACTACGGGGACAATGATCACACACCTTCCATACTTGATACATTAAAAGAGAAGGATACTACTTCCACTCCACAAAACACAGACATTACTATACAGACATTCGAACTAGCCGTAGCAAATGACATAAAGAAAACAATTGCATGTAAGCTGCCACGTGACAATATTACTGAAGGGGAACGTATAGCCCTCGATACGCTGACACAGAGAGATGACCTAATCGTAACACAGGCTGACAAAGGGGGTGCCACATTGATCTGGGGAATCAAAGAATACATTAAAGAGGCCAACAAACAGCTAACCGACAAAGAAACCTATAAAAGCTTACCTACAGATCCCCTTCCCGAATACCAAAAAGAATTAACTAGCTCACTAAACATAATGCCTCGCAACAATCTAATCGACAAGGAAACATGCACAACACTTACACCCACAAACATTAGACCTGCTCGTTTATATCTCCTTCCGAAAATACACAAAAGCAACAACCCAGGAAGGCCGGTCATTTCATCGTTCAACTGCCACACGACAAAAATTTCCAAATACATAGACCATTACATACAACCGCTAGCTAAGGAAGTAAAATCCTACATCAGAGACACAACAGATCGACTCAACAAAATTAATCATATACAAACAGTTCCAGAGAATGCTATTCTAGTGACTATGGACGTTAGGTAACTCTATTCAAACATTAAACATATCGAAGAGCTAACCGCCCTTCACTTACTAAAAGAAGAAAACAAGACCCCCCACAGAAGTTATCATAAAACTCATGTCCTTACATTGAATACTTTCAACTTCAATGGAGCACACTACCTTCAAATAAGAGGTTGTGCCATGGGCACCATTGCAGCTCCATCATATGCTAAAATCACCGACACCCACAACTATCTACACTTTAAGTCTTCCCACCCTAAACACCTCAAAGAGAACCTTCCCTATTCACAAGCACTTAGACTCAGAAGGATATGTTCCAACAATGAAGAATTAAATAAACACATTGAAAATCTGGAGCATCAATTCACAACACGTGGCTATAAACAACACCTAATCAGGGAACAAATGAATAAAGCAATTTCTACACCTAGAGAAGACACCCTAAATCTAGCCGCATTTCTCTGGTAACCACTTTCAACCCCACTCTGCCTCCACTATCCCAAATAATCAAACGTCGCAGGGAAATACTACATCTCAAACCAGACCTAAAAAAAACTGTTTAAGGAACCCGGCCTTCTTGCATATCGTAGACCTAAGAACCTAAAACAAATCATATGTAGTAACCACGTTTCAGGGGACAAGGTAATCCGTAATAAACTACGTACAAAAACAACAGGATTTTCCCAACCATGTAACAACAAAAGAAGTTTATGCTGCAACCATATTAAACACACGAATTCATTCACTAGCTCGGTCACTAAATCTACTTTCAAAATCTACCACGATTCTAACTGTAGATGTCATAACATAATTTACCTCCTAGAATGCACACTATGCCAGAAACAATATGTAGGAAAATCTGAATTGCCCTTTCACTACAGAATGAATAATTATCGCAATCGAATTAAGTCGACTCCCCATGAAAAATTATTACCTGTAGAACAACATATCCGCCTGGAAAAACACGATTTCAAAACCCATGCCAAATTCACTATAATTGAGAGAATAGAAAAGTTCAGAGCAGATAACATTAGAAAGATTTTAGAGTTCCATGAAAATAAGTGGATACAACGTCTAAAAACACACTATCCAGCCGGGATAAACCATAAATTTAACAATATAGATAGTACTAATATATAACTCTACAAATCAAATCCTACCCACATTTCTTACCCACACAAGACAGACATGCTTACGGAGGTGTTGAGGCCTCACACGCATACACACACCCACACGAATATACAGACTTACACACATCATACTCACTCACTTCCTAATGAGGCAAATGATAACACCCACCAACAGCAATACACACGCTTACACATATCATACTTACTCACTCCCTAAGAACCAGATAACACACACACAAACATTTAACAGAGACACATCCCCTCTCCAGGACTAATAAAAATTGTCAAAACTGACCAGGGGAAATCAGAGCAGCATAGATCCATCCAGATTTTATCTCAAATAACAACTTAAAAGAGACTGTTTGATCAACACAAGGAATGTTAAAAGATTCATGTTAAAAAGATAAAAAAATAAAAAAACAAATGAAAACTACAGACAAAAGTTCATTTTCTCCATCAAGACATTCATTTCTGTAGTTCACTGCTACCAGCAAGCAGAAATATTTCTTGGCCAAAACTCGTCGAGAAATAATAATAAAAAAAGAAAGAATATTAATCTACAACCCAGTGTGTCTGAAGATTTTATTTTTTTAATATTTTTTATTATTCAACATATATATATACCTTGTGGCATGCATTCGGTGCACCAGGTTTCTGTATTCGTCCCTCCAAAAAGTGTGGCTGGTCCTGCGCAAGGCCTTCATCACTATAAACAAATCTCATGTGCCGGTGTCGGGATGTCGGTTCCTGGGGACTTATCGGCTTGACCCTCATACGTCGAACGCGACAGGAGAGTCGATTATATATATATATATATAATCATCTCCCCCCAAGCAAAGTAAGATTGTTACTAGTACGCAGGAGTTTAGAGGGAATTAATGTGAGAGAATTGATTGAGTATAAGGATTGAGGAAAGGACAAAAGATGTATGAGATTCAAGAAGATGGCGGTTGACGATGAATAAATTTTTGAAGGTTTTAGTTATCCGGGAAGGGAGTTCCACAGGGGGGAAGTGTGAGAAAAAACTTTTGGAGTGGTAGTATCGGTTACATTTAGATATTTCAACAGTAAACAGATGGGATCTAGATGCCAATCTAGTGGTACGCTTAAATTCATGTAGTCGGGCCACCAGGGAAAAAAAAAGGTCATCAGAGAAGTTGCCATGAAAATATTTGTAGAAAAGACAAAGGGAAGCCACGTCACGTCGGTTGTAAAGTGACTGAAGTTGCGTGTGTCTGTGTATGTGTGTGCGTGGGCGCGTAATGGACACTCATCTATTTCGACATATGAGTGTCATACACTTAAAATTAGGACTTAATCGATAGACTACCCATACACATTATTTAATTTAATGATGGAATCTTGTGTAAAACCAGCTACATATTTCGGCCGAACTGATAATGTAAAAGCGTCCATACCCCACTCATGATTTATGTCACGGCATTTTTTCTCTCCGAAGTAATTTCGAAGCCTAACCAGATTACATATAGTTGACTGAAGGTAAGAAAGTCAAATCTGTTCTGCCTTTTCAACTGGAGCTGTGAGAAAATGAATTCCCACTTTTAATAAGGCATTAGCCTGACGTGGACAAGCAAAACCGACCAGAATTCGAAGTCAGTTCGCCGATTCCATTTTCAGACCTGGAATCGCACATAATGCAATCTGTCTTTAGAATTATTTTCCCTGTTAAAGAAACGTTTAAACAGTTTTTTTTTTCTCGGTATAAGAAAAAGTTTAAGACTCAGAGTAAATTGAAATTTCGCCATTTTGCATATTATTCTTCATCTAATCTTATTAATTTGATACTAATTTCTTTCTAATTTGCAAAGTGGATAATACGCTATGCTAGTGGCTTTCTTTCTTTTTCTAACAAATACTCAATAACAATTTCATTTCCACAAACCAATAAAGCATATTGGAATAAATCTGATTCGGAAAGAAACCATCTTAAAACGAAGATATGAAAATAAGGATTCATATTCTTATATTTAAAGGTTCAATCCTGGTTTAAAGATTACTACTGTCTGCCACATTACTTTATATTTCTGTCTACCAATGAGAAATATCTTTCTTGTTTTACTCAAGGAATAAGAAAAAAAACTTTCTCTATTGACTTGCTTTAATTTCCTTTTACGTTGACAATCTATTTAAACTATTTCCACAATCTCCAGAATGAGAATGAAACTGAAATTGGGAGAGCTAAAATGATCCTAAACAATAAACATTGGATTTTAAATGATATAAAATGACCCTTTGGCAACTTGTTCGAAACAAAGATATATTTCATTAACTTAGATACTGAAAAGTAAAACAAAGCAGCTGTGAAAAAAAAAATGAAATCATTGAATTTAATGAATAAACAACCGTGTAAAACCTTGCGGTAATGTCTGCCAATGTTAACTTAACTTGAAAATAATTAGATTTGAAAAATAAAAATTGAAAAAGTCAAATAAACAATTTATATATACAGCTATATGAACACATAGATTCAGAATAGTCATTCGGGCAAGACTATCACTTAGGCTTACTGAGACTATAATTGGTAGGTATACCAGTGAGTTGAGGCCCTGGTCTTGAAGGAATCGTTAGCAAGCCAGGTTCGCAGACAATTGCTGCTGTAGAAAGTGTGACCTGTTATCAGATCTTATTCTTATGACCTTTTGCCACAATAATATACGCTTATGTATAAAAAAAACAAAAATCGACATAAATATACAACGAATATTTGTGCAACTACAATGATTATAAGTAGGTACCTCCAAGAATTCGGTGAAAAAAGAGCATAGCATGATAAAAAAAATGCCTTAAACTTGATAAAAACAAAGTTTTATAATCAAAATGTTTCTTATTATTAAGATGGAAGACAAGTATTTTTTGGTTATTTTATTAAATTTTTTTAATCCTCTCGAGTACGTTCGATATTTTCGTTAATAATCTTGTTTTTCTTGCATAAGTGAGCCAAAGATTAATCTTAGGAAATTTTGTAGCTTTTAACGGTAAAATACTTATTGATTGGAAATTCTTGCAAAAATCAAAATCGGATTGTAATGGAACCTTCAGGAGTTATTCACAAATGAATGAAATTATTTTCGAAATTTTTTAAAGAAAATCTTGGTAGAAATATTTTTACACGGCCCCTTACTTACTTAATTAAATTTTTTAATTACTTAAAAGAAGGACTCCTTGGAGAATTTAAATCATATTTTTTTTCAAAAGATTACTCAATTACAAACCAACCCATCATTTAATTAGAAAAACTTTTATTTGTTTTTATGAATGAGATATTTTAAGGTCACTCTCGTCTAAAAAAAATCAAATCAATTAATAATGAATTTTACAAGATTTTTTTTTTTTAAAGCTTAGTACAATTCATCACGCACCAATATTCCTAAAATAATTTTAAATTTCTTTATATGTATAAAAAGGGCGAATTTCTATTATAAGGACGACCATACACGACATTGTCAAAAAAACAAGAACAATAACTATAGCAAATTTACAGTATTTAAAATTCAATAAAACATTAGATAACGGAGAATATTTTCTAAAATTTTAAAAATTCCTGAGTACTTAAAATTTATAAGTAAAGTCTCTCACGTTAATTATTTTTTTAATCTCTCAATCCCCCATAGAAAAATATCAATCTGTCACAACGGTAAACGTTTAACAGCTACTACCAGGTTACATTGTTTTCAGTATTTTAAACTTAAAATAAATAATAGTTGTTTCAAATTATATTAATTATACTTTACGTCTAATATTCCTGAAATAATGTTTCAGAAAAGTATATTTTATTTTTTAAAGATTTTTAGTAAAGAGAATTACACTGCGATGAAAGAAACAAAAAAAGCATTCAGTCAATTTAACTAGTTTTAAATTAGTTTTTGAAATACAGCCAATTATTTTGCTTATTCGTAATATGAAATTTAATCTATTAACATGAAATTAAAACTGAAATAAACGTTTCAAGAAAGATTTTTCACTTTGAAAAATTAATTTTAAACATTAATTATCGCGGTTTTTGGGGGGTTTTTTGTTTTTTGTATTTTAGATATCTAGTTGTAACATAAGTTTAATTTCACTCCTATATATGAATGAATCAATACATAATGTGTCTTTAGAAACAGGATCCAAATACGATAATTTAGCAATATAAGAATCTACTGTTTCACTAGAAGAGAAATTAATTTGTTTTTGATGTAATATTACTTCCGCCCTAGAACATATATGATTAATGCTGATAGGACCTACGTTTCCCCAAGACATACTTTGTTGTGATGTTTAGTTTCTAAATAAAAACAAATAATAATAAATGAATTGGAAGATTCAAATTGAACGCATTTCATGAAACACATTCTCCAAAGTTGACCAGAATTTATTTATTTTTATGTTCACATTCCACGCTGATGTGGACAAACATTTCACTGAAAATCAATTGCAAGACTTAAACGTCAAAATGCAAAAGTGAAACTCGGCTTGTCCATGAAATGACAATGACAATTTTGACGAGAAAATAGATCAAAAAATGTAAAAAAGATTCTTCATTTTGTTTTTCATAAATTGTTTTTTCATCGTAGATGAAAGTGAAGTTATAAAAATTCCAAACCTAACAAAGATTTAACAGAATTTTGTGCATATTGATTATTTCTATTCAGATTTTATTGTTCTAATCTTTATCATAACCTATCGACCATGTGTATTCTAGGCTTCGGGTGCGATTCGATCCGTGTAACCTTAAAAAAATCAAAATAATCCCTTTAATCTACGGGGATGGATTAAAGTGTTCAAAATTGCCTTTGTAGTTGTTCATTTCACATAATCTTGAGATTGGATCACCTATTATATAGCTTACCATTAAATTTTCTATACAAACAGCACGAATTAAAAAAATCGAATAGTCGAATTAGTTGCCAAAATTACGAAAAGAATATAAGCAACATTTTCCAGGGCCAGCAAACGAAACATCGTATGAAATCCGCTTACAATTGTACGAGTTTTAGTAATTCATCTCTGGTCGCATACAACAATGAAAACTTTTAGATATAAAGAACACCGGGAAGGACATTAAATCTCGTGAAAAAGGATAAAGACAAAGTTTCCGGAAAACGGTTTCGGGACATGATCGTGTGCCGTGCAAATATCATATATTCAGGAGTTTAGAGAATAGATCAATTATGTAAAAAGCTGAGAATAAACTTACTTAAAAGCTCTTTGTTCTGATCTCGAGGGTGAAAGATCTAACCAGGCTTGAATTAATATAAACGCCAATGTATCTGGAAAAAATAAATCGTTAACGATTGAAATCTAAGAAACTAAATAGTGATTAACTGTGAGTCAGAGTTTAGCCACCTGCGATTCCAGACTTCGGCCATTTAGCGTTTTCTCGGGAAATCTCTATCAACAAACCTATTTTTAGAGCTCAGTCAGTAGTTGCCTTTGATCATAACACAGAAAGTTATTACATTGTTTAGGAATTAACGCTGCAAAAGTTAACTAGAACTCTAGTGTTCAGCTGCGTTTCGGAATCCACTCTCAACTCGGTTACACGAAGCTAAAAATATGGAAAAGTCTTGAAATAATATAAGTAGAAAAAACAATCATAATATACGTAAGTAATTTCGCTCCCTCATTTACACGCAAATTGTATCTCCATAAATCAAAAAATATATATATATATATATATATATATATATATATATATATATATAAGTATGTAATTGGTGTATACGTAATGAATTCCATTAACCAACAATTACTATTCTTAAAAGAGTGCTCAGATTTATTTTATATTCAACATCATCACTTGATAAGACACCGAGGGTGTTGAAACAAAATGGCTATTTTTGTAGTGATTTTATTATATATTTATGTTATAATTTTTTTATAAAAAATAATTATATATATATATATATATATATATATATATATATATATCGACGATAGCAAAATTGATAAATGTGAATTCAATTAAATTTCAGACCGATTGTTGTTTTTTAACAATTTATCAACGTTTTGTAGGTTATTCACAGTTGTATCTTATCTTGGATTGTATGATTGCAGTACCTGGTGTTCCTAATCAGTTCCTACTTCTATACAACTTCGAATTAGTAGAGTAAGAATATAGTAAGTAGATAGCGATGAGAAAAAACAAACATTACTGAGGTATACCGAGATTAGATTCTATTGTCGTTAAAAAAGAAGTAGTTATTATTTAATTTCATGCCGAGAAGATGCCGTGTCATATATGTAAGCATGAAAGCGAATAGATACAGCTATTTTATAAATCCTACCTATGGTATATGTTTATTGAGAGTTTTCACTGTGAATTTTTTTTATAGAAGACGGATGCCGGCCAGTCGATGGCGGAGGTGCTTTATTACAAGATGGTACACCAAAATGCTTTATCTCTTTTACTAGTGAGAAAACACAACACACTCTTGCTAGATCAATTACAACTAAGCAATAACTTCCATCCTCACTTGGTACTTCACACTTACTGCCTTGTGCCATATTTAAGCTACACTTAGTAAATCACAACGTAACTTTAAGTGTGATTGAAATTTACGCCACGTATCTGTTTATATTTCTGAGATGAGGTATTATGCACACTATTTGTCGCCATATTTATTACAACTTTTCGGACGTTGCACGCTCCGGCCTTCTTCAGGTGGTTGGAATGTTGAACTGAACCTTTTATTTCGCTCACTGCGGTAGACTGTTCTAGTTCCACGTGCCATGTTTAATGGATGTCAGTTATCAGTTGTCTCCTGTTAATTCCCCTCTCCAAGTTCACCACTGCCTTAACCACCCGGATGTCCTATTAATAATTGTCCCGTTCTCTCGCTAACATTTGCATCAATTTGTGATAGATATCAATCAATATTTCATGGATTTCACTGCAATTCTAAAGTAAGATTAGCTGTAATAGTTTATATAGCAATTCATATACATTATAAATCTCTCTATAAAAGTAATATTAGCCATTCCATTATAAGGATCATTCGGCTTTCACTGAACGAGCAGCCAGTGTTACTGTCGGTTGAAATGAATAAAATATTTCTATTAAAACAATTTTTCAGGAAAATAGTTTTCTTCCATTGTTGATGGAGTTGACCTTTTGTTTTAAGTAGTGTGGAATATTACTATCTTGATTATGTCATTATTTTCTCTTTGATTTTATATGTGATAACCATTTTAGTTGTTGAAAAATCATTAAGTGAGGGTATTCTTATTATTTCGTACAATTCTTATGTAGGTTCTTTGTGGTTCTGTTTCACCAGTTCAAAATGTTCGAAGAAGAATGGTTTTTGCAAAGTCATACAGACTTCATTCGCTCGACGCCATTTTTAACAATTGATATGATAAAGCGTTCGTATACATCTGACAATTTACATCTTTCTGAACGAGCTTGGCGACATTTTTGATATACACATGGGGGTCTCAATTAAGAACATGATTCGAGTTTTGAAGTTATTGTTTTGTTTTATATAGCGATTTGCGGTATTCGGTAAAACTGAATATAATTTCTGTAGACTAACAAATATTTTCCTGAATTTCATTTAGGTTATACTAGTCAGATGTAATTCATTCCGATAAAAACATTGTTAAATATATAAAAGCTATATTTCCAGTAGTATTTGCATTAATTTACTGACTATAATTTTATAATTTTAGTATTTATAAATATTTTACAATTTTAATTTTGATATTCGTTTATTCAATGTTAAAATCGTTACTGTTGATTTGCAAGGAAGAACAATTTAGTGCTAAAAACTGCTAAAAATATATTTTGTTTAAAATATTCCGTTCTGCCTTAATGCTAAAATATTTAATCAGAAAAAAAGAGAAAGAAAACTAACTGTGGAATTAGTAGAGTAAGAATATAATAAGATGCGAAAAAAAAAAACATTATTGATGTATGCCGGGATCAGATTTTATTGCCGTTAATAAAGCAGTAGTTATTGTTTAATTTAAAACCGAGCTGATACTGTGTCATATATGTAAGAATTAAAGCGGATAAATGAAGCTAATTTTATAAATCCTACCTATGATATCATAGTTTACAAAAACGGATAAATATTTGTTGACACAGTTTATTAACTGAACACACAAAATCAAGAAGAGGCAGCTGAAGTGTCTGAAATACATCAAGAGGATAAAGGGACTAGGGAATCTGATACTCACGGGTCGAATAGAGGGAAAGAGAAACAAGTGAAAGCAGCGCGTGACATTCTTGGCGGACTTAAGCAGGTGGATGAGAGAACGTGGTCTGGGGTGGGGAGGTAGCAGAGGGAAAGAATTTGTTGAGAGCTGCAAGGGATACAGGAAGGTAGAAAGCCATGATCACCTACGTTCTGAAAGAACATGACATATAAAAAGAAAAAGAAGAATTCATTTATATTCTAAAAAGCAACTTAATTCCAGAACGATAAAGAAATGTAAATAATTCTTTAGAAAATTGCCAAAATCATAAGATTTAAAGTACAAAGTGTCTTCAAATATATATTTTTAAAAAAGATGGGAAGTTAGGTCCCGTCTGCTTGAAATGTTTGTGTGAATGTACGTTTCAAAGATGTTTCTTTATTAATGATCTGAAGAGATTTTCAGTTTTCATCAGGTCGGTTGAATAAAATCTAATATTTGATGTTCAAAAGAACTTTGCACACAACAAATCAAACTAATTTGCTATTCCCTCTTTTATCTCTATCTATCTCGTCATTTGTTGCTGAGGAGTTTAAAGGTACGCCAGTCACTATATAAGTGGGTTCCCATATATAACAAAGACGCAATTTCGAACCCTGCAGAAGGTCACATCTACTTTATTGGGAATTCAAAAAGCTCAGCCTGGTAGACGCCAATTATTCTGTTTAAAAATCAACATGTCTATTCGACAACGTCTATCCACAAAGACTACGTTTCAAACAATGACATATATATATATATGTGTGTGTGTGTGTGTTTGTATGCTTTAGTTGCTGTTGTTTATGAGTATATATATATATATATATATTTATATATATAAACATACATGTTTCGTTAAAAATGATTGACAAGCTACGGCCACTTGACATGTTTTGACTACCGGGTCATTTAATTTAATAATTATTTGAGTACACGACCCCGTAGTCAACACAACAGATATTTGGGCAGCAATCCTTCTTTTATACAAGTTTCATTAAAAACGACCGGAAAGGTACTGCGGATACATTCCTTGTTGGCTTCCGGTAATTTAACCATTGTCCATTACCACAGCCAACAAGGAAAGTAACCACAGTAGCTTTTCAATCGTTTGAACGAAACTTGTATAAAAGGGAAAACACTGATCAATAATGTAGCTACAAACTGTAAAACCCTACAGTCAAAATGGAGGTCGGATACGACGCCTCATCAGAGAGCTAAAACAAATGACCTTCAAGCTCCTTCGGAGCGTGTGAAATTTGTTCCCTATGTAACGACTTAGCCGCTTGAAACCATCTCACACAAAATGTTCCGACAAAATCCCTACCAACGACATCTGGATGATCGTTTATACAGAGAGTGAGAAATTGAAAGAAAGTCGAAAGAGAGAGAGAGAAAAATAGAAAGAGAGGTGAAAAATGTCTGATTACGTGATGAAATTTTTGAATTGAAATAATACAAAATATCAACGATAAAAGGCTTGAATTTATTATCGATGTCTCATAAAATATTAATTATTGAGGAAAGGATTACGTAATTTATTCTGTGATGAATGGTATTTAAAAGAAAATCGTAACTCATTTGATGCCATTGTCTATAAAATGGTTAAGTATCTCATGATATCTTTACTTGTCATCCGATGAGCAGTCAAAAGGTTCGTGCAAAAATGAAATATAAGCCTCATCTCTAAACAGGCGCTAACTATGCATGATATGAATGTTTTCCGCTAATTTTTCTCAAGACACTTTCCTGGGATAAAGATGTCGCACTCTTTTTCCACTAAAAATGTCCTCAGCATCCCAGAAAATTGTACCCACATATCCTCCTGACATGCTTGTATTTGTTTTGACCAGACCCATTATAACTCTGTGTAAGCGTTGGTTTCAGTAAGATTTGCCTTCAGAATTTTACTTGTAAATCCAAATTTTAGTACCAATTAGAGATCTTAGAAATAAAGGTTTCAGGACTTTGATCTCATTTGTTTAAAATGTACATTGAAAACATTGTCTTTGTCTATTTCTGATCTTCGCCTATGATTCTCGGCGCTCAACCAACAGAAAGTATGCTCAACTCAATTATAAGTTTTCATAAAGAATTGTGTGGGCTGAACTAGATGGGATGTCTATAGCGTTACTTATTATTTGTATCGCCCTCAATAAATTCTCGAACATTATTTATTTTGATGGTAGTCGTCTGATTATTTCTTTGAAACCAGTTAGCAATTTATAAATTGCTAATTCCATCGGTGGATTATCTCCATAATTTTTCAAATTAAGTCCGACCAAGTTATACGATAAATTTCATATGAGTACTTGTTACAATTTTGACAAGATTCATGCTGCTCTAAAAAATGTTGTTTTTCAACAGATATAAACTTTAATCGATCATTTCAAAATGTTTCCGGTTTGTTATAAGTTATAACCCATGATTCCAAGTTTGACTTGATGTAAACATGCTTTTCCTATGGAATATTTGAATGTCGCACTTATGGATGTAAGCATGGATGTGGAAGTGGGAATTGTGTAATGGACACAAATTCGTAACAAGAAATCGAGCACGGTTTCCATTCGAGTTCGTGACATTCACTTTTCCACAAATAACCTTAGGAAAGTTTTGAATACGTCTTTTTATACCGCCTATGGATTAAATAGTTAGAAAAACTGGGCTCTTCAGCATTGGAGTGAAACCAGTCTAGGAGAGGTACAACGCCAGATAAAAAGTCTGCGGCCAGATCTATCACCAGTCATCTTGAATATTCTTCCCACTAGACTATGGTCGTTGCTGTTCAGGTCGTGGTATGTAATTGTTGTACAAGTGTTTATCACTATAATCTCGTTGCGTTACAGGTACTATGTTACATTCCAGGCTGGCATGTTTCGAAATCAAATAGACAAACTTAATATATATATATATATATATATATATATATATATATATATATATATATATATAAGGGAACATTGAAGTCAACATTCAGAGACGTCAGGCAGTTTCATGCTAGACGAAATCATCAGGTCGCGAGAGTTGGATTTTTCTCGACTATTTATATATATGTGTCAGTGGTGCATTGTGGGTAATCAATTCTTGCGGAAATTGTGACGGGGGTTATATTTACATACGCTCTATCTCTGATATTGAGCACTAGATTTCTGCACACACACACACATATATATATATATATATGTATGTATATATATTTTGAAACATGGTTAGAACTGTGTAGCAAAAAAACATATTTTAACTCAATTAATTTATAATATATATATATATATATTTGACTGTGAGAGTCTGCTTCATGCTTAATGTTGATTTGTATATATATATATATATATATATGTGTGTGTGTGTGTGTGTGTGTGTGTGTGTGTATGTGCGTGTGTGTGTTCAGTTGCATGAATAGTAGATTATAACGCCAGCTTTTGTCTGATGATCGCAAAAGCGTGAAACCCAGTGGTACAAACTATTATCCATGCAACTAAATATTTATACAGTTTGGTTATAATGTGGATTTGTTTTGGGGTATATATTATAATTTATTCTTCATATTTTTGCTACACGTATTTCCGGTCTCGTGACTTCTTTAGGTTAATTAAATGAGTCAATTTTTAAAGGAATAACTTTTTCCTTATGTTCTTTTAATGTTTCATTGTTCATTTTATTTTTTTGTAGTGAGCCTTTATCTCATTTTTGGACTTTTGTCAAAAGTGAATTTCTGACTAAGTGGTAATAAAATCATTAGGTTTGGTCTTAGTGGCCTTAGCTTGCACATGAATCGGCACACACACACACACACACACACACACATATATATATATTCTTCCTGTGTTGCGTAAGGCTTACGTGTGTGCCCGTCAGTAGTCTATCTGTCTTTGCTAGTGCATGTATATAGATTTTTTGTTATCCGTGGATTTTGTTTGTGCGTGCGTACGTGTATGTATTTGTGCGGTCCAACCAGTGTATCTGGTTATCATGTGTGCATACCGTGTGTCCATGTGCGCGGGATTATGTTCTGTTTAGTTCTGGTTTAAATTTTTCTATGAAGTTTTGTAGAAATAGTTGTTGTCTGTTTTGGTATATTGACATAATTTAAAATTTGTCTTGATTACATTCGTAGATGTATTACGATACAAAGAGTTTTCTCTTGTCGAGTAATTTGATGTTGCTTTTGTGAAGCCTATATATGGCTTCTTGCATTTTTTACCTTTGCGTGCATAGATCAGTTTAATTTGTTATTTATTGTGAATGTAATTGTGGTGTTTTCAAAGGTGTAGGCTTTCCCTTATATAATGACATCATAAACCCCACATTTTTTTTCTTTTTTGCATTTTGTGTTGTTATATAGTGTTGGTTAAATTTGGATGAGGTTAATTTATTTTTCAGGGTTTTAGATTGGCGTTTGCTTTTAATTATCTTGGTTGTTTTTAGTATATTTTTTCATTTTGTCATATATATATATATATATATATATATATATATATATGATTTTTAAGAAAAGAGTCTATCAAGCTTTAGATATGAATGGTGAAGATCGAGCTTTGAAAATCTCGAAAGCGTTTGACAGGGTTTGGCATACAGGTCTTCTGCATAAGCTGAAAAGTTACGGTATCTCTGGTCAAATATTTGACTTGATTCTGGTTATCCTATCTGTTGTGGCTTTGTTAGGGCCAGAAATAAGGATACAAGGGTGGAATTGAGTTAAACAAATATATTAACAGAAACAGTAATACAAACATATACAAACGAGTGTGTTACAGTAAAAGTGTTCGGTCTGACTGTCAGAGAAGACTGCTAGAAACTTCCCTCTCTAAAAGGCAGTACCTGCTCCTAAATATAGCTGGGAGAGTCCTCGTGTGCGTGGGTAAATTACCATAACACTATCAAATCGTGAAATCTCTCCTAAATCGTTTTGTACTCTTGCAGATGCTCCCAGGTCTCTATCCTTGGTGCAACATTATTCTTAATTTTCATTAAAGATCTTTCTGATGTCATCAGCTGTCAACTTGGTATGTATGCTGATTACACAAACATTTAGATGCGTCTCGATCAGTTCGATATGGTCAACTTGGCGGCTAATCTTAAGAATGACTTACAGTCTGTTGTTAAAACAAATAATGGCTTGTTAATTTTAATGCTGCCAAAACAAAACTTCAGTCCATTATTCACCTGTCTACCTTCCATCAGCATGGCTAATGCTAACCTCCAGCAGACTGACTAGTTGCGCCTTCTCTGGCTAGCATACTTGAATTACGTGAAGTAGAAAGTCTATATTAAATCCACTACTAGGTCTCCTTGTTAAGAAAGTTGTATCACTGTTTCACGCTAGACAATTTTCTTCAGAATCTCTCTCTCTCTCTCTATATATATATATATATATATATATATATATATATATATATATATATATATATATATATATTATGGGACCTACCCATAATAACATAATGGACTATTCCATACGTAATAAATACTGAGCCTCAAGAGGAAGCAGAGAGTTCCATCTGGAGTCTGAGAGTTCCGTCTGAAGTCTGGAGTGAAGTCCGTCAGTCAGTCAGTCAGAGCGAATCATTCAGTCGAGTCAGAGGTAGTCCAAACAGAGTCGCGTTCAGACAATTACTACTAAACCTGATTGTTCGTACTAACACTTTTCTACCTCTCTGTATATATTCCTGTTTGTAATATATCTGTGTTATTCCATATCCGTATTCCAGTTCTTCTTTATTGGTTCTACCTTGGACTATCACCGTGGTACCAGGAACTGGACCATAACATATATATATATATATATATATATATATATATATATATATATATATATATATATATATATATAGATATAGATATAGATATATGAGAACTACCATTCGTCCATGCTTCGAATATTGCTGCCATAAAAGATCCGGTGGTCCTAAAATATTTTTTTTAGAGATTTTTACTAAAATCCAAAGAAGAATCAGCAATATTATTGTCCCTGACTTGTCGTCTTGGTTTCAGTCACTTTTCCCACTGCGGTAAAGTTGCTTCTTTGTGCCTTTTCTATAAATACTTCCATGATAATTTGTTTAGATGACATCATTGCTATGGTACCTACACTTTAAGCGCAGTACTAGATTGGCAGTAAGGTCTCAACAATTTACAGTTGATTTAGACAGATATAACCGTAAGTTCTATGCTAACAGTTTCTTTTTTCACACTACTCACTTGTGGAATTCTCTTTTGGCTTCATGCATTCCAATCAACTTTGATCTCCAAAAATTCAAATGCAATATCAATTGTTATCTACTGTCTTCCCCATCACTCTTCTATTGTTCCTGCTCCTTAATAAAGCGTCTCTCTTTCCTAATGTTTTCAGACCTAGTAACTATTTGTGTCTTAGTGGTTTTATTGCCTTGCTTGGGTCGAAATCGAGTTTTTAAAAGAAGTGTCATTGAGTCAACTCAAGTAAGTCGAAGAGAAGGAAAATTGGTTCTTCATTTACTTCGGAAATCGAGCGTCAATCATGTTTCTGGCAAAAGAAATCTTTACAATGAAGACAACTTGATATAGTAGTAACTGATGAAAATAGTAATTTCTTGAAGGACAGTAATCAACATCTTAAACTAAACGAAATCTACTGGAGACAATATGCATCTCTGCATTTGGTGATAATGAAGTGTTTCCTCACCATTGCCATTCCCAAAGGAATTGCTTATGTTATTGCGAATCGCAGGATTTCCCTTACTACTGAACACTGTATGAGACTAAACTGTCGCCAGTATTGTTTCAATCCCCCACATAAAATTTGTAGATGTGTGTGTGAGGGGGGGTGCTTGTATGTATGTGTGTGTGTGTGTGTGTGTGTGTGTGTGTGTGTGTGTGTTTTGGTAGTAGAATGTTTATCGAAATGTCGCTTAACACGAAACGAAATCAGAGATAGTATCGGGAAGGCGAAACATCAGAGAATGGCCTTTAGGTGAAAGGAATGTTTATCGGCGGAAGCGAAACACAAGTGGTACGGAGAGATGGAGGGGTTCTGTATTTTACGACCGTGTTTCTTCGTGTTTCTTTTAGTGATCGTAGTCATGAAACAAAGTAGAAAGTTAGGATTCTGCCATGCCTTATCTAAAAATATCGAATTAAGTAGTTGAACCCGGACATCGTCTTCTGGCATGATGACGATCATTGTATGTCAGGAATGCTTAAGAAAATTAATGTCTTCATCGTTGCTGTCACTAACATGAACGGGAGTATTTTTACAGCAAAGGAAATCGGTTGGGCTTCACGAGGACGATGAATAAATCGTAGAAAAAGAAAAGGGAAGAAAAGGAAAAGAAGAGGGAAAATAACAGAAAAAGAAATACAACTAACAAAGAAAGGAATTGAAAAGAAAATAAGAAAGAAAGAAAAAGTAAGAGAAAAGAAAAGTACAAAAAACAGAATGTCAAGAAGAAGCAAATTTACAAGCGATATATCAAATAGATAGAAATGTATGAAAAATATGAATAAATGAGAAATAAAGAAACGCGAGTGAAGTAAAAAGAAAGATAAAAAAGAAAGAAACATTGAGATGTAGAAAGAAAGAAGAATGAGAATAACTAAAGGAAGAAAAGGAGGAAGGCAAAAAGAAAATTAGTTGAGAAGGTGGAAGACATGAAAAAAAGAAGAAGTGGATAGAAAGGAGGAATAAAGAAATGAAAAGATAAACACAGAAATAAAAGAAAGAAAAACAAGATGGCAATGTCTTGAAAGTAGAAAAATAAAATTTCTCTGGCGTAAAAGTTGAAAGATAGTGAAAGAAAATACTTACAAGTGAAACAATAAAAAGATTTTTAAATAAACTTCATAACTCGATAGAGTTTTGAGTTCAATACCAGGCCAGAGCAGAGGTGGACAAAAACTTGGAGAGATGAGTTACTAAAAGGAAATAACTGAAATTGAAATATCCGGAAGAGGCATAGCACGTGGAACTAGTACAATCTACCTCGGTAGAAGAAATAAAGAGTTCGGTTCGAGATTCCAACGTATATCAACTGGAGATGGCCGTAGCGTACAATGGCCGAAACGTCGTGAATATGGCAATAAAGATGGGGACAATAGTTCGAACAATGTAAATCATCTACCTTTCTTTCTGTATAATATCTCTCTTTTTTGCTTTAAGCCGCATTTTCTTCTTTTCTATGTGTCTCTTGAATCTTTCTTTTAGTTCCTGACGAATGTAAATAGTTACAATAACTCAGAAATAGAGACAGATAAAGAAAAACGAAAGGAGCAAAGAGAGATATGAGAGAAGTAAATGCGAGAATATAACCCCATTTTATAAGAAAGACAAAGACTAAAGTAGAAATAAATAAAATAAAAAGAAAGAAAGAATTAAAAAAGACGAAAGAGAGGCAAAAAGAGAAAGAAAAAAAAACAATTGTGAGTAATGAATTATTTTCCATCCTGCCAGTTATTTCCAACTCAAGCCTCCGTATATTTTCATGACAAATATTTCGTCCATCTACATTCATTACTTTCACCAGTTCAGACCTTCACATCTAGGACTCGCCATGACATGTACATGGTATCACCTTATCCCCATTCCTTTCCAATTTCATTAGTACAGAGGAAGTTACACCCAGACAGATCCTTCTCCAGAACTGACACTTTGTTGAACAAACTCCTGAGAGGATGTTTTCTCCATCACGGCAATATCAACCTATTCAAATCGAGAGAAACTCTCATCTATCCTACATATCCTCATAATATGCACTTCTTACCGTCTCGCTTTACGCACTTAAAACAAACGCATTCAGGAATCCTCTTACTTGAGTGACTCTTAAGCCTTGTATAAGATGAGAAATAGTATAAAAATATGAGTAAACGAGAGTGAACGTAATCATTTAAAAAGGGAGAAGATAAAATAAAACTAAAAAATGAGAAACTTTAAACACTTAAAAAGAAAAAGAATGAGAAAGAGTAACTCTTGTATAGCTTATTTATTTATTCAAACGTTGTCATTAATGCCATCAATACTACTTTGCTATCACCCAATCAATAGTTTATAAAAATTAAAACTTTTAGCAATATAGTCTACTGTATATTGTGTCCTTCTTTTTAATAGCGATAATAAGAACTCGCCATTGATACTATGCATGTAAAACATTGGCATACATAAAGTTGTGACTATCAGGGTCATAAAAGAATGGCTAACACATTCATTCTGTGCAGCCATAATATAATCTTGATGTATCATTAACAAAATCTTACTTTTCACATAGATACATATAGCAGTTGTCAGTAATGTAGAAGTGACACTTTCTCCAACATAAACGTCCGAGATTGGCGACATCGAAACGAGTCGTAAACATAAAATAACTAAAGAGAAAAAGTAGGCGAAAAGGACGTAATTAAAATGATACGAAAAAAAGGAATATCGACCAGACCTAAACAAAACAAAAGGAATGACAATAAATATGCGATTAAGTCTGAAATAATTTGTATACATAAATAAAGTGTTTTTATCATAAAGTTTTGGAAAACTTTTTCGTCTTACTTGTTCTTTTCTTGCATAGAAGAAACAATTTAATTTATCGGGGCGTACGTTATTTAACAGACTAAGGTCTTCTGACCTTATAATGAAAAAGAAACATGAAAAAATAACGAAATAATGAATGAAAATATTTTGTCTTTTCAAATCAAAGGTTAACCGATATCTATTCTACACGTACGCATAATGTTCACTACATACTCTCTCACTCCCTCTCTCTCTCTCTCTGTTTCTCTCTTCCAAATATATCCTCTAATTTCAGTGGCTCTTGAGCCTTGTGTTGGGTGAATCATCAGTATAAGAAGAAATTTAACTAAATCAGGCGAAGGATTTAATGATTCACTCACCCGCAAGAAAACTGTTTTTTTTTTGTTTGTTTGTTTGTTTGTTTTTATTTTATCCTGTTGCCTCTCTCTTTATAAATATCTATCTATAAAAGGCAGGATATGTGTGTGTGTGTGTGTGTGTGTGTGTGTGTGTGTGTGTGTGTGTGTAACGAATGCACGGCCGCAATTTTCGATAGATTTGCACCAAAATTTATATGCACATGCTCCAAGTTAGCGGGAAGGCCAAGACCGACTTTGCATTTCCCAACTCCTATCGATAGTGGAAATAATCGATTTTTTCATGCTTCTACGGCAGTTTTCATGTAGCTTGCGGCCATTTTGTACTGGCCAGAGTGAGAGCCAATAGCTGGCTGCCACGAATAGGCAGAGAGATTCTACTGGCCAGCGTGAGAGTCAACAGCTGACTGACACGAATGTTAACTAGCATGCTAGCATGCAAAAAAAATCGATAGCTGCATTCGTCACAAGTGGGAAAAATTTAAATCTGTATGACACTTTACTCCAATTGGCTCATTCGCTTGCTTAAACCCAACGTTGATTATGATTCCGCAGAAGTGGGTTGGATGTGAAGAAGTATTTGTTGTTAACATTCTTTTTTCATTCGGTTTTTCCAGTTACGAGTCCTTTTTTAAAGCTGATCGTTTTGTGTTCATTTTTTTTTAGTTCTTTTTTCGTAACAGATTTAATGTTTAGTATAGAGCTTAGAAAAAATTCGCAGTGTGAGATAGGCAAGACGTAAGGCATGTAGCAACACCAGCACGGCAAAGGGCACTCCTTTAAAGGCAAGGAAGGGCAAAAATATTTTAAGTCTAATGATAGCGATTGCTGTATGAGTCGTATGATTTTTTACATGAAGCACGGGCAACGCCGGGCCATGCTGCTAGTCAGTTATCAATTTTAGTTCCCTTTCCTCTCTCGTATACCTATTTTTTTCGCGTATTCCATCTTCCTTTATCAATCTCTCTATTCTGTCTTTTTCATTTTATCCCTCTCCTTCTCATTTGGTTATTTCCCATATCTCTCATTTTATGTTTCATGTCTCGCTTGCCATCTTCTACCATATTTCATCTCTCTTATCTCCATTTTTATCTTCTTTTCATCAATTTACTATCGCTTTGTCTCCCACAGATTCTTCCTGTGTTTAATATATCTTACTCTCTCGATTAATTCCCAATCCCTTTTTTATTTTTCACATTATTTCCCTCTCTCATGTTTTCTCTTTCTTCTTCTTTTTCTTTTGTTTTATCTCCCACTTGTTAGATATAAATTTCGTTTTGTTTTTTATTCTTATTTCACTCTGTTTCCCCATCACACCTTTTCAGGCCTCTTCTCTGCATCTTTCTTTTTATGTTTCGACTTTCTATAGCCAACTCTCTTCTTCTTCTTTTTTCATTTCTCATTCTCAGATTAATTTTTCTAATATATCTCTTCTTAACATGCTTCTATTATTCCCATTTCTGTCGAAATACATTTCATTAGACTTTGTGTTTAGAGTCGATGTTGTCGGGCAAACGGGTGACATTTGTGTGCAAACATCCTGGTCTCATTTGACATGCAGCTTCCCTCAAACTATTCACTGCTTTACTGTATCTGAAGGCGTTACGCCATGATGTCGGTGAGCAGCACACATTTTACATCCAAGAACACAGTTGGCGTCCGTTTGTTTGCTGATCGTTGAACGTTGACCTTTTTGATGAGTCGTTGATGAGGGGAGGTCAGCAGGTCACTGAGTCATCATCTGCTCTTGATTAACACAATGCATCCCTGATCGTTGGTTCTTCAATGTCACTATTAGTCGTGACCTCTTTACTGATGCAAAAGCTGAAAAGAAATGCCCATCCATTGGAATTTGTCTTCCTCAGTGAAATGTTTGCATTCAAAATTGAATTCCTAGCCCTGGCTTGGAAAGATCTTCTTAACAATTTATTTCTATCTTTGTCTACTGTTTGCCGATGGCAGCCGTATTTAATATGGCATTACATTCGGGTGCACTCAGTATTAAAGTTCTTGTTGTCACAAGCAGCGGGGCATTTTTTAATCATCTTATCCCAATCAAGGCAATAAAGCCACTATGATGCAAGGAGTTACTCAGTGTGAGAATATATGAGGAAAAAATTATTAAGAAGATAGAATAATAAAAGAAAAGAAATTAAAAAATCAGAAGATAATGATTGACATTGCATTAAAATTTTTGAAACAAGAAGTGCGATATTTGGAACTTATGGCTACATATAGCAAACTCAAGCGTAAAATAATGAGACCTTGCCGCCAATCTAGTTAGTCGATTATGTGCCATGCTTGATACACGCTTAGGCGATCATGTATCTTCCGACGAGGCAGATTTTTCCCGCAATAGGTAGCCTTTCTTTCTGCGGTAGACCAGTTTCCATCCAAAGCTATAGAACCCGGTCTGTCATGCTATTTACCCATAGCTGGGGAGAGAAGAAGAGGATTCATACCTTTCCCAAGGGTATTAGCAAAAGTGAATGTAATGGTTTCGACTGGAATTCGAACTCGGCTCTCCGATTCCTCAATGCGAGCCGCTATCCATTAATCCAATGTACCATAATGGGACGGAGATATCAATAACAATGCCGTTTCATCTTTGCGTTTTATCATCAATCTCTAAATTCACTGCAATAGTACCAGACCGGAAGTGCCACAAATGTTCGATACATGAACGAATGGTACACTTATAAATGTGCAATATAGATTCTGGCTAGAAACAAAATGTTCTGTATGACACAGTGAATCATGTTTCCTAGCAATTCGTTTAATATAATTTTTATACATCATGCCAAGGGTAAAATGTTAATGCGAGAAGGCGCAGTAATTCCTGGAGGTTAGCATCAGCCATGCAGATAAAAGGTAAAATCGGTTCTCTCATCCGATTAAAAGAGAGCAGCGTCATTTATGTTGAAATTAACCAGTTATTCTTTGCCTCTGTTAACAACAGACTGTCGGTCATTTTTCAAACAGCCTTCCAATTTGACATTATCGAAGCGACCATGCTATTACAGCATAGATACCGAGCTGAGAATTAATGAGAAAGGTCGTTGCTGAAAAAAAGAAACAACGTTGGTCCTATGATAGAGCCCATGGACAACACTTACATTAATGTAAAAAATCCAGAAAAGTGGCCTTCCAAGAAAAAACATTATTTCGCTATTTGATAAGAATGATTGAATAAGTTTTAAAAATCGACTAGAATGTCAATAAGCTTTCAAATTGTGACGAAAGCCAGCAAGCCAAACTCTGTCAAATGCCTTCGAGATAAACAAAACGACAGCCCAAGCTTCCCAGTTTTTAATTAATGCTTGAAAACCTCTTCCCAAAATAATGGTTAATCTCATCAGCTGCTGAACTAGAGATTGCTTATCTGAAAGAAGAACTTGTGCGGTGAGTGACCCAATTCAGAGTTTATTGGAGCGTATATTACTTTACCAAAAAGAGGAAGAAACTAATGAGCCTATAGTTACAAATAGCAGACTGACTGTTTGTCTGTTCTTAAAGACTGATATTACTGGAGAGAATTTCCAGGAAGCATGAAAGCAAGAAACTGTAAGGCATTTATTGTAGAATTTAGAGGGGAAAAGCGCCATTTCATGAGAACATTTCTAACAGACAAGTCAAAAGAAATATCAAAAGATACTCCAGCGTGATCTGAATTGCCAAGAGAACAGAGTTGTGATGCTCGACATGAGCTAGGAGAGGAGGTAAAAATTGTTGATTAGAATCATTAAGGAAGCAAATAAGGAAATCCATTGAGAGTCTGAACAATGGAAGAATTGAAAGTTTGAATCCCGGGAACATCAGTAACATTAGAATTATTAAGCCACCTGGCATGATAAGCATTAAAATCACAAAACAAAAATGCTGATCAATGTAGAAAGTGAGCCATTTTGGAGAATAGTTCACAGTCCCTCTCAAGAAGGAGAACAATAAAGAAGAAAATAAATATCTCACAGAGTGCAATAAAGAAAGTCGAAAGCACATGAAAGCATCATCTCTGGATTCAAGCGACAGTTCTCTTACCTTTGGAAGATTCCACAGATGAAAAAAACTAAGGTTATGCATATGTATCCTGGAATCTTTTCCACAAATAGGATCAGAGAATTCCTGGGTAATGATAAAAGAATTTAAATTTGCAAAGTACGATGATATGTGGAAAATATTTCAAGAAAAAAAGATACTACATTACAGAAATTGGAATGAGTACCATGAATATTGGAGAAACAAAACGTGCGTGGTAGGTGATATATATTTTTACTGGTTTACTCGTATTTCTATTCATTGTAACTGTCATAAGAAGATTATATTTTTAGGAGAAAAAGGCAAAAATAATTATCACTATCGGTCGTCTACGGCAATACATACTGAGCAGACTATAGTATAATGTAGCTTCGGGTTTGCCCACCGGAAATACATGCTGGGACACTGCAAAAACTCCGGCATTATACAACAGTTGACCAAAACAGCCTCTCTAATCTTTACCAAGGAGGTCAAGCTCCTTACTACCAGTCGGGTGCAGCAATAAAAAAAAACTGCCAATCCAGTACACTCATAATGACGCAGCCACTGCTCAGTTAAATCACCATAAAGTTATGTTTAATTATTAAGACCACGGAAGAAAGGAACAAGTAAACCATATCATAAACAGAAAACAAGGGATAAACTTCGACTCCTATTCAATAAACATGGAAGGAGTACTGGACGGGGAATCGGTGAAGGTCATCCAATTAATGTTGCTTTGTATTTTCACCTATCATAATATTCTAATTCCTGTCAATTTATGCCATATTTTTTTTGTTATCCCTAGTTCATTTCTATTTAGAATGAACTTTTTTCTGTTTCTTCTCTTCATCATCAAATTCTTTTCGCTATCTACTTTCTTTATCATTTCCTTCATCTCTCTTTCTCTCTCGACCAGATCATCTCTCTCTATGTATTTATCTCATCATCTCTCTCTATATATATATATCTCCCACCATTTCTCTGTATATATCTCTCATCATTATCTCTCTCTTTCTATCTGTCTCTATCTCATTATTCTCTCTCTCAGTCTCTATTCCATCATCTCTCTCTTTCTATCTCTATCCTATCCTGTCTCTCTGTCTCTATCCCATCACCTCTCCCTCTGTATCTATCCCATCATTTTTCTCTATATATCTATCTCATCATCACCTTTCTCTTTCTATCTCTCTCTCTCTTTCTCTATCCTATCATCTCTCTCTTTCTATCGTTACTCCCTATCCGTGATTTATTTACGCGTTGTTAGAAATCATTCATAAATTTTCATTAATAATATTCACAAAGTGCTGAGGTTAAGGCCATATCACGTTGAAACATCGGTTCTCGTACGACCACTGAACTTAAGCAACATCGATCCTCGTCAGCACCTAGATGGGTAACCACTTGGGAATGTCAGGTTCTATAGGCTTGAATGTGTAGGTGGTGCAATTGATAACGGCTTGGAATTGGAAGTCGAGAGCCGAGTTCCAATTCAAGTCAGTTTCTTATATTCATTTTCACGCAAATACATTTGGCAAACGTAGGATTCCACATCTTCTTCTTCAGCCATGGGCTAATTATTAGGATTTGTATCAGTAAAGCTCCAAGAAATATATAATGTTTTTCTTTTATTTTTCGTCTGTCTGCGTTGATTACTGTTCGTCTTTTCAGAAACCGTCTTCCCGTAATTGGCTCCGGTTTTTATAACTTTTCAACATAAACTCGAATGGAAAATCAGTCCCAAAAATTAAACTTGTAATAATAAAGTCCCTTAAAATGTTTCTTCATAAAGCCTGGGTTTTTATTCTTACTGTTTCAGAATTGTAAATTTCATAGACTGATTTTGTCGCTTAGTTACTTTACGGATGAATAACCTAAGTATATATATATTTTTTATCTGTTGCTTTTGTTTTTTTATTTTTTAATTAATCGCTTTATTTGTAGACGTTATGTTTGAAGCTACCATACCGCGTGGAGAGTCATTAAAATTGTTATTGTTTCATTGAACAGTAATTCTAACTATATTAAATATTTTATGCATTACTTTTAGTAATAATTGGGCTTTTGACTACGCTCCTTTGGCTTAGGGCAGTATTACGTTGAAACATTGGTTCCCATATGATCACTGAAGTTAAGCAGCGTCGAACATGATCAGCACTTGGATTTATAAATCGGAAATCAGAGTTCCAATTCGAGTTAGGTTTGTTGTATTCGAGTACGAGCATATAACGTTGAGAAAAGTATCAATCCACCATTTCTATCCCTCAGCTATGGATTAATTAGTAAGGCTTGTATCACTAAATCATTTTTAGCTCAAAAATATTCTTACAATCTAAAAAGTATTTCGTATTTTGAAATATCCTGGAAAGGTTGATAAGTCGTAGAACCCAAATCAACCAAGAATCACCCGTGACATTCTCTCAAACATCTCTCAAATACAAATTACTCTTTTATCCCAATATATGGGTATTTACCAAAACGACAATCATACTTACAAAGATTTCATCCCAACAAGTATTCCAATCTCATTCAATTATTTCCTCTTTTTCCAAAATAGTAATACTTTATCTAGATATCTGATTCACCCAAGTATCCAGGTTTTCTGTAGAGGAATCGACCTTCATGTAACCAGTACATTCACGCAAATACCTTTTGGTTTTCGCTATATTTACTTACGCCCAAATACCCCTGGGAAAGTTATGAATCTCCCTCTTTTCCCCCAGCTATGGGTTAATTAGATGAACTTGTACAAGTTAATTATTATCTCCCTAAATTTTTTACAATCTAAGAATACTTTGTGGCTTTAAATAAACAGCAAATAATTGAAAAATCGAAGAAAAACAATGAATCAATCAATTGCCTGGCTACGTATAATTACCCATACTGGAATGAGAAATAGTCAATGTGTGGGGCTACTTTTTCACTTTTCAGTAAGGAAACCGTGTAGAAAAAGAAGGCATTGTTGGTAATAAGTATATAATTTTAATACGAGGAGCATTAAAAATGTATTTTTGTTTTAATGTGTTGTTGAAACTCTTACTATTATAACGACAAAGAAAGCTTACTAAAAAGAAATCTGATTGCAGTCGTATAATTTCAAATAAATCTTCTTTGTGATAAGAATGATGTGTAGAAAATAGTCTTGATAAAATACTCAATATTCCATAGAAATTTCTTAGAACATTTTCTTTGTAGAATGTTCTTGGTGAAAGAGATGCGTGTGCACATGGATAAACCTCTGTGTTATATTTGGGGAGTACATTCTGCAACTGACTAATTCTTTTTTCTTTCATATATTTTTTTTTTATTTCGTCTAATACAATTGTGGGAAGTGTTTAGAATTGGATTTAATTGTCATGTTTTTAAATTTAAGATGAGTCAATAATATTTACATGCTTTAAATTGGTTGGTTTAAACATTTTGTCCACGTAAACGTGAAAGCTTGGCAAAATTCGGTTTCTTTCTCCAAACAGAATTTACTCTCTAGAGTCACAAATTAAATGTGTTGTACCTATATTTTCTGGTCTTCACGTCACCTTGATTGCAAGATTCTACTTACAATTGCATCGTGTGTAGTGGCATCACACGTGCCATAATATTTGATCATATCAACTATAATCCTCTACGAATGAGTAACGTTGCTGATTATATACTTATTTTATATGCCTTGTCCTTTCCGGACGTGGATAATCATATTTTTCGATAACTTTCTATCCTTCGTAGCTTTTAGTAAAGCGTATGTTATCTATTACTATTCATCTTACTCCCTGTTCTGACATTCATTTACACAAGCCTCTTACGTAGGTTACTCACTGTATCCCTTCCATATTTCCTGCGATGGTCAAATTTTCCAAACCTTCTTTCTTCATTATGTGTCCCTAAAAATTTCAACTTTCTGATTTTTAGTATAAGTGTTCATTATTCAAATTTTCCTTAAAACGTCCTCATTGGTTATATGTTATGTCCATGTTATTCCCAGCATCCTTCTGTAGAAGGTTTTTTCAGGTCTGTTTTACGTCTACGAGAAAATTGTGAAGCATTCTCTGCCATATAGGAGAATTGATATTACATCATAGCCCTGACCTCTTCGTTTCTAACGACATTTCCTGTTTCTTTATACTTTGTTTAGTTTTGAGGTAGCATCTTTCGTTATTCCAATGCAACCCCCGTATTTTGGTGTCACTTCTTCCGTCCTCTTCCCACATATTTCACTTTCTGGATGGCTTTTGATATCCTGAATTTGTAGCTCGGACTCACACTGTTCCTCTTGCTAATAATCATAAATTCTCTTTTCTTACAATTAATTCTTCATTCCTTTCTTCTCGAATTTCGTTAATACCTTTTCTGTGAGTTTCTTCCATTTTCTTTTTGACTGAAATATATTACTATCTCTAATAATTATCCGACGTCGGTATGTTAGTGTGAGTGTTAGAATAAAAAAGAAAAATGACACATCGCAGTACACATTCTGATGGCAGAATATCACTCAAATGCTTCAACTTCGAGGAATAGCGTAATTTTCAGTTCATTCCTTTCACTGGTAGAATTCTTAATTAATTTAGTTTAAATTAAAAAAGAATATTTGTTCAAGAGATATAAATTCAGTAACAGCTTTATTCTCTGTCAGCCATAGTGACGTACCAATGACGATAATTTAGTAATAGTTAAAAATAAACTTACATAATATTGTAAAGTAGCATTTGAAAATAATTATATTCTTTGTAAAGAGTAAGTGTCACGATAACGATGAGAGGCTGTTGAACACGGCTTTTTAATTCGATGTTTAGAGATTTTAGCGTAATTGACATTTAACGAATCGAATTTTCTTTTATCATTAATCTCTGTTCATATCTTTACCATTGCATTCTGAAGTTGCTGTTCAAAATAGAAAACGCTTTCTATTTATTGTCCTATTTCACTAGATTTAATTGCAAATATTTATTAAGCCATTTTTTAACAAGCTCAAATAGAATATGTAGGTGGTGTAACATATGTACGATTGGAACGAGTAATGGGTGACTTGAGTTCGAATTCTCGTTGAAGCCATTATTTTCACTTTCATACAAATATCTTTCGGATAGGTATAAATACATATCCCCCCACATATGGTTTAAATAACAGGGCAAACTAAATGTTCTTGTCATAGCAATCAGAATAGAACAACAAGCACATCTCTAAATTCAAAACGGTATGTGATCCTGATGGGGCACATAATTAAACTGTAGGATCAGCTTAGCCTCCCAGTAATCTTCTGTAAATATTTCCATGGTAATTGTTCATATTAGCATTCTACTTATGGAGCATTGGAGTCTATGTCTCATAATTTCCCTGTTATAATTGAAGATGTAACCGTAAGTTCTAACTTAATATTTCCTTTTCTTGCAAGTCTCACTTTTTTCCGACCTCTTGCTATCCAGCCAAATACGATCTCCAAAATGCATTGTCAATCGTCATCTCCTATCGCTTTGACTTTTTTCCGAATAACGTTTTCACAATTTCTTTCATGCTCAGTAACCCTTTGTGTCTCAGTGGCCTTTAGCGCCTTGCTTTGGGTATATAAAAAAAAACAATTAGCTTTGTGGATGTTGAAGAAACAGAAATGGGGCTGAGTAAATAAGCATGCTCGGACACGAGCAGCCATAATGAAGATGAGAAATTTGCAGTGTAGCTTCGAAGTCGAAACAGCTTTGATGATGATGATGATGGTGGTGGTGGTGCTTGTGGTGGCGGCAGGGTGATGATGGTGGTGGTGGTAGTGGTGGTGGTAGTGATGGTGGTGGTGTTGATGATGATCGTGGTAGTGGTAGCGGTGATGATGATGCTGGTAGTGGTGGTGGTGATGATAATGGTGGTGGTGCTGGCGGCGGTGTGATAATGGTGGTGGTGGTGGTAGAGATGAAGATGGTAGTGGTAGTTGTGGTGGTGGCGGTGATGATGATGCTGGTAGTGGTGGTAATTGTGGTGATGGTGGTGGTGAGGATGATGGTGATATAACGCCTTCCATTAGAGTCTTCATTGTTAGACCCGAATAAATCGCTGATCACGATTAACACAATTTCGCGTCTTAAAATGAACTTTCAGTTTCCAAATTACCTGAAAGTTCTGAATACATCGCACTTTCGAAAAATTCTCTCTGTGGAATCGAAAGCGGTCGAATAATGAATGTACTTAGATAAATCCAACATTCTACAGACAATCTGTCTCCACTGGAAGTCGAACAAAAATATCACCCTTTCTATATTATTGGCTCGAGTTAGAGTTTAACGCCCTACAAGCAAGATCAGTTTACATCATTTGTTCATGTGCGTCGGATAATTTCGGTTGTCATTTATCTGCAGGCTAAAGAATTTCGGGCAAATGCCTTTACTCGTGATGCAAAAGGAAGCATATCTACTACTATTTCTCATAACGCCAGGTGTTATTGAAAGATGTTAAATAATGATTTTGTGTTTGCCAAGTCTCCTGTAAAGAAATATACAACACAAAGGCTAGGTGAAAAATATCGTGTCAACTTATTGTTCTAGGTTTGTGTATAGATTTTAATAAAACTTATATTTTAACTGAATGTCTGAGGATCTGAAATGAACATGTCTTATCGATTAGTCAATCGATATTTTCAGTAAAGTGCGTTTACAATAACCTTCATGACATTTCAAGTCTATTATCTTATCTTGATGCGAAAATAAAATATATTTAATTATATCGGTTCTCCTTTATCGTAAAGTAGAAATAGCTTAAAACAAAGAAGCAATCAGATGGATTATCATTTGGATATTTACCAATAGCCGCACCCCCCCCCCGAAGATAAAGAAGCCGAAGTCTTAACTTCAGTTGGCAGTGAGACACATGACTGAATAAAAGGTAGACTTTTGCTTTGAAAGGCCATGTAATTCTATGGCAACTTTTCAGGTTATGTTTTTTGCCTACACAGATCTGTATGATGGAACATTTCGAAAGCTACGCATTTAAGTGCTCAGTCGTCTTTCGAACCTTTAACATTAAATTAAACTCGATTTTCCACATAAAAAAGTAGATATGGATGAAGAATATTTTTGAGTTTAGGCATGCTAAAACTTTACTCATATAAGTGAATGGCACTGATATGACAGGGGAGAAGCCTGTAATAATATAGACCTTTCATAAAAGTGGGTAGAGATTAATCCCTTGTTTCCTGTTTACGTTTAAATTCCCGGTCCCTTCTAGGCTCTTCTCATTCTATTTTATTGTCAGCAGTCGCTTGCACCTTAGTGGCATTATCGCTTTGCTTGGGGTGAATTGATTAAAAAAGAAAAAATGTCGTACAGCAAAAGCAAGGACATATACACACCCGCAGATAGACACAAATATATATTCGAGTATTTCACAAATTTTAGGTGAAAAGTTAAATATTTAACATTTCACTGGAAAACATGAAAATATAGACAAAAGCAAATCATCAACAAAGAACTTTTGTTGTTCATTAACCAACCTCATATATATATATATATATATATATATATATATATATATATATGAGTATTTAGGTAGCAAATTCTTTTTTAGGCATGTCTGCTTGAATAAATTATAAACATTATGTCTTCTTATATTTATCATAATCCTTACATATTCACGAATATTTTTTCCGTATATTACAATTGAATAAAGCAAGAAATTCACTGTAACAGTGAAAATCATTTTTATTTCCCAAGTACTTTCCATCTCATTCTGCGATCATCATCAGAGCTGCAAATGTTGTAAAATGCCTATAAATAAGAAAGTTTTCCCGCTTGACCGTGACATTCGAACATAAAAGAAAAAATTCCATAGTGGATACCTTTTCACGGTCTAATTGTCAGCCGTAGCATTTAAAATCAGTAATGGATGGTTACACATAGGTTTTGCCTTAGCACATGAACCCCGGATGATGATCTCATAAATAGATAGGAAGTACTTGGGAAATAAAAGTGATGCTCACTGTACAGTGCTTTTCTTTCCTTATTTAATAATAATAAATACGGGAAAATATTCGTGAATATGAAATATTTACCCTTAAAATATCATTATATGGTGGCCAGCAAGCTTGTCTCGCTATATCAGTTAAGACTGAGTTGTGAGTTCGATCCTAACCGGGTCCACTACACTTTCTGCCTTGCCCCACATCTCAGATACGCTTAAAAATCATTTGAGTAGCCCGAAATGATATAATGGTTAGCAACCTTATATAAATATATTTTTTTCATATATATATATATATATATTTTTTCATATATATATATTTTTTTTCATATATATATATATATATATATATATATATATATATATATATAGTTTTAAGTTATGCTATATCTATGGGATAAGGTGCTCAATATCGGGTGTATGTAAATATAAATAAACATTGCAGTCAACACTCAGAGGTGACAGACTGATTGAAACAGTCTGTCACCTCTGAATGTTAACTGCAATGTTCACATTTATATATATATATATATATATATATATATATATATATAGTGCTGTTCGATAAAAGTGACTCACCTGAATTTTTTACAAAAACTATTTTTTTCTATTGTTTTGGGGTTAAAATAAATGTTTCATCTTACTAATATAAAGACCCCTTCCCGACCACCTAGGAAAAAACTTTTGTGTAGTATATTCACCCTAAGGTATTCTATTGATAATTATAAATTTTGATATAAATGAGATTCAGGAAAAAAAAAACTCTCTGCAAAAAAGTTACTCAGATTTCGCATTCTAATGATTAATCTGGTAAATATAAAACTATTTTACAATACACTCAGAACAATATTCTTCAGAATTCTAGAACAGGTTAAATTAAATTCCAGAAAGCTTCAAACAGTATAAAAACTGCTTGAAATAGCCACTCAGAACCACTTAAGGTATCTAATATTGCCCTCTCAAAAGCAGGCAAATCTACGAGAAAAATTGCAGAAATTGCTATAACCTCGCAATTAACTGTCTCTGGAGTGCTTAGGGCACATAATGATGCCACTCCTGCTCCAAGGAAGGAAAGAAGGAGACGAAAGAAAATGATTGATGATAGAACTGGCAGGGTAATCGAGAGAGAAGTTGCGAAGAATAGGACTATAACAAGAAATTGCAGCCAGTCTAAGCGAAGAGCAAGGTGTTAGTTTTGCCTCTTCCACAGTCCGTCGTTGGCTGTTAGAACAAGTCTATAAATCTTGTAGACGATAGGTTTAAGCCGATAATAAGCAAAGCCAACAAAGCCAAGAGACTTGAATGGGCTCACTATTACAAAAACTTCACCGTAGAAGACTGGAAGAATGTTCTCTTCTCCGATGAAACAAAAGTTGAGTTAAATTCAAAGGATAAACGATCTAAAATCCGAAGAAGATACTTTGAAAGCTCTTTGAATTTAGCAGTAAGTACTGTCAAGCATCCGTTCAGTATAATGTTCTGGGGATGCTTTTCTTTTCATGCAACTGGTTTCTTACAACCTATTGAAAAGACCCTCAGGAGCGAGCAGTACAAGAGAATTTTAGAGTCTTGTCTGCTCCCTTCTGCTGAAAGGGTGCAAATCGACCCCACCAAGCTCATTTTTATGCAGGATAATGCTCCCTGTCACAATTCAAAACTGATGAAGGAATACTTTGATGAGAAGCAGGTGAGTGTTATGACATGCCCCACCCCCCAATCTCCTGACCTCAACCCCATAGAAAACTTATGGAGCATTATAAAGTACAGGTTCTCGAGAAAGCAGATGATCAACAAAGAGGATTTTATTGTGAATTTCATATCCGAATGGAATTCAATGCTTGGAGATGAGATTTGCCAGAACTTAATCAAGTCAATGCCAAATAATTTAAAGCTGTTCTTTTATGTTTCTATTGATTACTGTTGCAGGAAATAAGTGAGTCGCTTTTTTTGCACACAGTTTTTCCCTAAATCTCATTTATATCCAAAATTATAATTATCAATAGAATACCTTAAGGTGAGTAAATTTTTTTACTAGGTGGTCGGGAAGGGGTCTTTATATTAGTAAGATTAAAAATTAGTTTGACCCCAAAACCAATAGGCGAAAAAATTTTAAGTAAAAAAATCAGGTGAGTCACTTTTATCGAACAGCACTGTATATGACGCGTTGCAAATATTCTCTTGCCACATTTTACCCTTCTGCGACAAAATGATCATGTCCTATAATAGAATCGAAAGTTGAATTAACAAAATTATTAGCCAAGTTGATGTAAATTACATTCATTAAAAAGTGTCAGAACAAAACATTTCAAATAAAGATTGATCCTAGGGTTCTTCTGTCTTAGACTTGGTTCTAGTTAAATCTAAAATATTTCCAAATGAATAGCAACTTTTTAAAATAAAATCTGTTCGTAAAATCTATTCTCTATCAGTCAATATAAATACCGTATGCAGTGACATAAACTATACTTTATTATGGATGTGGGCGTTTTTAAATTGACTAAATTTTCAAGGTATACTCTTGTTTATATGTTGGGTGCATTAATATAAAGGTTCTATTTTTTCTTTTATGTACATATATATATATATATATATATATATATATATATATATATATATATATATATATATATATGTGTGTTTGTGTGTGTGTGTGTGTGTGAAATGGATTAAGTCTGGCAATTATTTTAATATATTCTCCGTTTATTCGTTATTTTTATAGACATATTTTATCTAAGTAAATTCTCTGTTTTTAATTAAACTGTATTAATTACATTTACCCACTTGAATGTTCGCAAAATTTTGTAGGAAATATGTGCTTCACTGAGAGGAATCGAACCTGTAAAGCTTAATGAGTACCATCATAAAAATTCGACAATCTTTGTTGACCGATCATTTCTGCTCACAAAATATATCTTAACATAAACAATGGCAACATATTATGAAATGGATTAAGTTCGAAAATTATTTAATTAATAATATTTTATTAGAAAAAACAGAGAATTTACAAAAATAAATTATATCTATAAAAATAACGTCTGAACAGAAAATATAGAAAATTATATATATATATATATATATATATATATATATATATATATATATATATATATAAATCTGTGTGTGTACATATAAATATATATATATATATGTATAAATATGTATGTATGTGTATGTATATATATATATATATATATATATATATATATATATATATATATATATATATATATATATATATATATAATGTTGTTAAATGGGATATCTGAAATTATTCCCAAGTGCAGACACGTCGGAAAACGTATTCTCAGCCTCGTCGAGTCCGGGTGAAGGAATATGTAGAATTTTTGCACCCTCTCCCCTTACGGTGTCATAGTTAAATGGAAACTAACAACTGTCGCTTGAAACCTAAGTAGTACGGAAGGGTGAAGTGTTTTAACCTACTGTGCATGTTCAATTTTCTGAACTTTGTATTGAGCACTTTTTTATATATCCTTTTCTGCACTTTTTTATATATCCTTTTCTGCACTTTTTTATATATCCTTTTCGAAGGCATATTTTCCACAATCGCCAGTGATGACGTATATTCCGGTTTATCATGGCATGAAAAAAATCACTCACCCATCTCCACTCTCTAAGCTTACTTTTCTATTCAGTGTAGGCTTTTAATTGGTTAATCAAGACACACCCACAAATCTATTTTTAATTCTGACTTTATGTCCCTCACCTTTAATTTTCCGAAAAGACGTAACACTTTGTTTTTAAATTTGCTTAAAAATCATTTAATCACCAGTTGATTACCATCGGCTGCAGAAGTACAAACATAGTATTGAAAGCTTTTGTTTAGCGATTTCAAAATGTTTTTTTATCTCTTATATTAAAAATATTATATATATATATATATATATATATATATATATATATATATATATATGAAGAAAAATATATACGGAAAAAACAAAACAAAAATCCTTATGTACAATTTATACTGTTTTAATGTTAATATGTCAACGTCTGACGTTTCGGTCTAATAAACCATCTTCAGGACATATTCATAAATATAACATTATCAATACAACATGACAAAGACGATAATGTTATATTTATGAATATGTCCTGAAGATGGTTTATTATCGTATATAAGGATTTTTCTTCATACTGTCGGATCTATATCCATATATTTGCTTACATATATATATATATATATATATATATATATATATATATATATATATATAAATGGATGATGTATTCTTCCGTCGTTTTCGACGTATGAGTGTCTTTCAATTCAATTTTTGTGTTTATGTTTCGAATGAGACAACAATCCTGCACGAGATTTGCAAACAAATACTGAAGGCCTGACCGTTATCTGGGCTGATGTATTAGCCCGAGATTTAGTGTTAATTCTTAATTCTCTCTGATGGTTGAGACGATTCTTTTCAATGTTAGTTATACCTCGGTAGCAGATGTTTCTCCATTTTGCCTGGTTTTCAACAGCAATTTCGAACTCCTCTATAGGGATGTTTGCAGCAATTAAATTGTATTTAAGTTTATCCTTGAAGCGTAACCAAGGACGGCCTACGTTACGCTTACCATGAATAAAGTTGTCTTTCCATGAGGATATTCGGCATCCGATCATCGCTCATTCTGATGACATGACCAGACCATCTGAATTGTGATTGCATCAGAAAGGATTCGATACCACCGACTCAACATTTGATGAAAAGATCAAGGTTAGAGATTTTGTCCTGCCATGCATAACCGCATATTGAACGAAAACAGCGTTTATGAAAAGCATCAAATTGATTGATGTCCGTCCAGTATGGCTTCCACTATTCTGATCTATAAAGAAATGTGGCGACAATGACAGCTCGATAGACACTGATTTTTGTTTTCATTGAAATCCCATGAACATCCCAATGGCGATGCTAAGGCTTTCCAAAGGCATTGTTTGTCTATGATATTCGGTTAACTGTTTCGTCATTCAAAGAGGCACTTGAATTGACTTTGCTTCTTAAGTACAAAAATGATTTCACATACTTCAGGTTGTTGCTGCCAACAGTAATGGGAACGATTGGAAAGGTATATGCAGGTGGTTTTTATTTTACACCCTTTATTTGCTTAGGTGTAAGCCTTGGTTGATGGATAACTTCAGTTTTCTTTATGCTTATAGTTAACCCGTTGCAAGTGGTGGAAAAATGATTGACGAGTACTTGAGGTGGCCACGATCGCAGCGTCATCAGCAAATAAAAGATCATAAATAATGCTTTGCTTGAGTCAACGATATTTCTTTAAAACGTTGATCGTTAAAGAGGCCGCTACTTGTGCGGAATTCAAATTTCATACCCATGTCAAGATCACTAAAATCATGGTGTAGCATGACCGAAAATAGAGCAAAAAGTACAGAAGACATGACACAACCTTGTTTTGTACCATTTGTTACATCAAAGGTTTCTGAAAACTCTCCATTAGATAGAACAGATACTTTTATTCCTTCACGAAATGAGATGATTTAGCATACTTTAAGGCATGTCAAGGTTTTTTAACACTTTACCAGAGGGCACTTCTGTTGACAGTGTCAAACGCTTTGGTCAGATCGATAAATACGGTATAGAGTTCATGGTTTTCTCGCGAAGTATATATATATATATATATATATATATATATATATATATATATATATATATTAGTTTCAGTTATATAAAAATGTCATGGCTGTTAAATATTGCCAAATTATTGAGTAATGGAAACTGTATAAGTTGAATATTAGTGAACAACTGAAAATATATTAAACGATAAGATAGAAAGAAATGAAAATTATGAACTCATTTATTCTACCCAACAATATGGGTTAAAAAGCAAAAATCAGTTTTGTTGCAGCCAGTCTAAGAGAGGCACAACTCTATACCTGAGATAAATCAACGGGAAACCATATCACTATCTTTCCCAAGAAATCATGGTAATAATGAAGAAAAGGTTGACAGAATTTAAAAATATATTAAGCTCAACCATTTCATTACAAGTAGATGAAGAGAGAGATATATATATATATATATATATATATATATATATATATATATATATATATAGATAGATAGATAGATAGATATGTGTATATATATATTTTAAATTACACATGTCAATTATACATTTTAATTAAGATAAAATAATCATCTGTAGATTTCTCTCCTCTTGTAAAATCATCCATATTGCAGACTCAACTAATTGCTTCTCTCTAGAGTGGATCGATATAAACTGGTATGTGTCACGTAAAATAAATGATTTTTTTTATTATTATTTTTACTTGTGAGAAAGTGTTAAGAAAAATCAATGAGAAAGTGTCAAAAGTTTATGTGATTTCGTCATTTAGGACTTTCTCGGACGAAAATGCCAATTGGGTTGGTTTAACTACACATGCGACCGAAAGAGAGAAGATGCTGAAATGTTTTATCTTTTTAAATTAAAGAAACAAATCCACTTTTTTCTAACATTGTTCCAGTACATCAAAAATGATATATCCTTTTCTCATATATGAATGCATGAAATTATAGAAATATGTTTTATGTATCGATATGTACATGTAAGTACGTAAACATACTAATGTGGATGTACGAATAAATTACTTAAGTGCGTAGGTATGCAGAAAATAGAAAAGAACACGTTGGGTGCATAATCCGAGGTTCCTTAGTATTTTTGTTTTTATTTTTAAGAAGACAGTGCTCCATACAGAAGTAGAGCTTATATTATAATAATATTTTTTGTTTAAAAATATGATTCCTTCGCTACATAAGAGTTCTAATGTTTCAAAAACGAGAGCCGTTCTGAAAATTTCGCTTGAAGATGAAACGGGACTAAACACCACAATCCAACTTAATTTTAATAATTATTTGGATGATTTCGGCTCTCGTTTTTGAAACATGAGAACTCTTTATGTAGCGAAAGAATCATATTTTTAAACAAAAATATTAAATAATATATATATATATATATATATATATATATATATATATAGTATCAATAATATACGACATTGCACGGTTTGGGCGCTTTTCGTTTGTTTCTTATTGCTGCGTCATTTCATTTTATCAAGATTTGCGCATGCCGCTAGTTTAATTATTTTTTTAAACTCTGAAAGGTCTTACGCCATTTACAAGACATTTTTATTTCATTATTTTAATATAATATATGAAAACTGGAATTTTGAAATTTTGAATTATAGTGTTATTTCAAAATATCTTTATTCCAAGTAGTGGTCTAAGTGCTTATATTTTTTAGACTTTTAGGCGAGTACATAACTTAATCTGAATAATTATCAATTTAATTATATAACTTAATCATAAAAAATAATTATTGTAATTAAATTGATCACAAAAGACGTAATCGCACAAGAATAAGAAAACAACTACTTTTTCAATTATGAAATTTAAATCGTAATATGGAAATTGGTCATCTCTGTCAAGCAAGAATGGAATAGTTGACCAAGGTATAAAAGGTGCTTATTTATGCATTCCCTAAACCTTTTAGCATTATTACAATTATGTTCTAGTCCAAGAAGTAACTCACCTAATCTAAAAGAATATCTTAGATAATCATTGATGCTGAGACCTCTAGGAGCTAAGCAAGTTGTGCCTCTAGTTACAAGTGTTTCTATGGAATTCAGTTTCTTTGTTATACTGCCTTAGAGAAGATTTTATCACAAAAAAAGCTTCTACTCCCACTTCTTAACACTTCTGCTGCTAACTACGGAGATCTTCGTTTTTCTTATCTTGCTCCAGTTGGCTAAGTACGGAAACCTACGTTTTTTGCATACCGCTGGTATGAGTGTGCTGTTGCGCCATCTATCGTAAAATCACAAAGGACAATGCTTCAAAAGATATCATGTGTATACCCATTACTAAGTCATTCCCAGGTATATGCATGAAAATGAAATGCTGTAAAACACACTGGTGCCATTTTTCTGTGTAATAAAATATGTAAGTTGAAATTTGGCATTTTCTTTTAAAATGGCTTGCCGGATGGAGGCAGCACTGGGCAAATGAGTAGCAGTGAAAGTGTTAAATACAATAGAAGAGGGCATATTAAATAAACTAGGAGAAGGCATATTAAATATGGTAAGAGGGAGCATATTAAATACGCTAGGACGGGGAATGTTAAATACGCTAGAATTGGGTATATTAAATATACCTGGAGGAGACATATTAAACACACTAGGAGGGGCATATTAAATTCCCTAGGAAGGGGTATATTAAATACGCTAGTATGGGGCATATTAAATACGCTAGACAGGGATATATATATATATATATATATATATATATATATATATATATATATATATATATATATATATAAATTTGGTAAAAACACACACGAACACTTGTGGGCAGACTACCAATTCTCTATATATTTGATTTAATTACAAGGTTTCCGAAAGACTAATAAACTTTAAGCTTTATATATTAGATATCGGTGATATATTAAGAATGATTATTGAAAACACAGTCCACACTTTGTTTGGTTTGTTTTTATGTGGATATCTTGTTGAGAATTAATAAGCCTTTCTAATTTAACTGCATTTGTATGTTTCGGCACAGAAATCTTCTCAAGGGCAAAACAAGACAGTTTTGTTTATTTTTGCAATTAGTTGTTTACTCTTTAACAGGTTTAAATTCTTTAGTCTCTGCACCCGACCTAGGCTGTTTGACATTTGTATTCAATTGGATATCAACATTCTCATTTCTAGTAGAGGACACCAATTAATCGTTACTTGATAAAAGAAGCTTCCTGTTTAGTTTTTTTTTTCTCTTGTTTTCTCTATCAATCACAACTTTTCTCTATACATACATACATACATACATACATATATATATATATATATATATATATATATATATAATTACAATATATATATGTAGATAGATAGATAGATAGATAGATAGATAGATAGATGTGTATAATTCTTTCTATATTTCTTCTTTCTATATAGTTATTTTTTCTGTGTCTGTTGCAGGTATATAATATTACTGCCTCGCATTCAGTAGATGTAGCAGTGTATCAATGGCTTGAAGTTTCCCACCCCTGCTTCTCCACGGTGGGACTTTATATCAATGCCGGAAACCTGCAATTTCCCAAATCATTGGTGGAGGAGTTCAAAATTGGGAAGGTACTCCTTCACATGATGATGAGGGACTAAGACCAGATATCAAAACTGGTACCAAATGGTCGGCAATAGAAACCATCCAAGAAGCAGAAAGGAACCTTCGAACCAATGAGATTATGGGGAGTAACCCAGATCAGACCTGGGCAGCACGAGTATCCAGTTTTTCTCCAAACAGGGTCCAAAGGTTAAACAAGACATAGTGATTGATGAAATCAGGAATTTCGAGGAAGATCAGCCAACAGCTATTGCTGTTTCTCAGGCCAAACAATGTGCTTGCACCACATGGAGTGATATTGATCTGATGAAGCTATCATGGCATACCGTGATTGCAATGGGGCCATTGGCAATATCATTCTTCCTGAGATCTACATATGATCCCCTACCAAATGAGACCAACCTCAAACGCTGGGGGTACACTGACACTGATGTATGCGCATTATGTCAAAGTGATCGAGGCACTTTACGTCACGTGCTCTCTGCATGCCCACAATCACTGCAGATGTACACGTGGCGTCATAACAAAGTGCTGAAAGTGGTCATGGACTTAGTGTGTGAAGCAGCCAACAAACAGCTTGTAACGGCCAGAGAACGTAAGAGACATTTTCACAAGGAAGGTGAATGCCATGTGCAAAAGAAGCAAATAACTCGCAACAAGAAACTACCGAGTGGATCCCGTCATTGAAGGGTGTTAGTTGATCTTAGAACACCACAGCAATTTACGGTGCACATCATTCAGACAGACGCACGCCCTGACATTGTAGCTTGGCATGGTTCAAAGAAGCGTGTCCTCCTAGTAGAATTAACGGTCCTCTGGAAAGGGAGCAGGGAGGGAAACCGCTAAGAATCGCTGCGATCCGACTGCGTGGAAAAGGTATGGACATGTCATGTGATACTTACTGAGGTCGGGTGTAGTGGATTCCTTGAACGATCATTCGTTTCCTTCCTTTTGAAGGTGGGCATCAGTGGCCAGAACCTGAAGCGTGCTTCACATCGTCTCCAGATTACAGGCATCGAGCAGGATCTGGTCAAGATCGAAAATAAATAATTTTTTAAATAATAATAAATGTTTTTTTTTATATTTAAATACAACCATATTTGCGACACAATGCTACTTCCGACGTGAAACACATTTGTTTACACCCCCCCGCATTCTACGTCATTAACAACGGTCGCTACGATCGCGTTGTGTATTTTAATACAACGTTGAAAATTTCAATTGTAAAAAGAAATCTCAAGAGACTGACACAGATACATAAATAATACTCTGTACGGTGGCAAAAGCGGCTGCTGGCGCCAGGGGTGGCAGTGCTGCCTTACCCACCGAAACTGCGTTACCTCCCCTGGTTAGCTGCGGACGAATTAAGGTTATCGCACGTGCTTTCACACGTTGTATGTAGAGACCTGACATAAGAAAATAACCGTCAAAAACACAGGAGTATAAACGTGTTCAGCAGCAGTTCTATCAAAGATCAGATTATATAAGCTCATTGCATTTTATATGACATTGATTCGTTGGCAGTTGTTGTTTTTGTTGTTTTATTATTATTTCTAGCAAATCTTTAATGCAACCATAACTCAGATTTACACCGATTCTCCTGAATATTTTTGCAGTTATCTTTTTTTTTGTTTTTTATTCATAGCCATTTATCATTTAATAAATGCCCGAGGTTCTATTCTACAGCAACACAATTCGCATATTTGTCTGCTACAGTTTTATTGTCTATTTGTTATATATTGTTAGGAATGCAAGTTTCGCTTCAAAACGATTTTTGAACTTCTGCTACAGACGCACACACACACACACACATGCATATACAGTGTAACCCGGATATAAGAGAAACCCGGATATAAGAGAGATTTTCTCTGGTCCCAAATTAGAGCCTGTGTTAATGTATATAGAATAGACCAAACCCGGATATAAGAGAAACCCGGATATAAGAGACTTCTCCTGTTCCGACAACTCTCTTATATCCGGGTTACATTATATATATATATATATATATATATATATATATATAGTCAACCATATAACGACTGTTTCGCTGTATCACAGCTCCTTAGTGTAGTTAGACTGCTTCAAGCCGGGATTGAATCCCGACTGATTTGACATCAGTCAGATATCTTACCTCTTAGCCATCGTCGAAAGGAAGGGAATTTTAATCTTTTTCACTATACGAAATGCGCCAGCGGCTCGGAGAACTCAATTCAATTTACTTGAAGATAATAAATGGTCTGTTTATTAATTAAATAGTATTAATTACATTTACCGGTCTTAAGATGCTTTTCGTGAGCAGATATGATCGATCAAGAAAAATCGTCAAAGATTGCCTGTTTGTAAGCATTAATTTAGATTTTGCTAACCAGACGTTTCTCTATAGCTAATTGGTATAGCACGTCAGATCAAATGACGGTTCCGTATAAGGACACAGATAATGCATAACTTCCACGAAATTTCTCGAACATTCAGGCTGGTAAATGTAATTAATACTGTTTAATTATAAAACAAAGCTTTTACTTAAATAAATTGTATCTATTAAAATAACGTATAAACAGAAAATATATTAAATAACTCTCAGACTTAGTACATTTAATTGTATATATTTCTGTCATATTTACATATATGCAATTATATATATATATATATATATATATATATATATATATATATATATATATATATATGATAAAAATATAATTATAAGTTATGCTATATTTATAGTAAAATTCAGGGATAAAGTGTATGTAAATATAAAATAATCAAATACAAACCAACGAACATGGATTGAAGATTGCGTTCAAGCATAAAACATAGTGTCAGCGCTTGGTGTTGTCCACACTGTCCACTTTTATATTTACATACGCTCTATCCTTGATATTAAGCACTTTTACCTATGAGTATAGCCTAACTTAAAACTTTATTTTTATTATATTTACTTCCTGGTTGTTGAGTAATGTCGCTATATTTATAAACTAACGTGTCAATTGAAACATTTAAACTCGACTTATCCCTAAAAAAACTGAAATTAATATAAAACCCTGAGAAAGTATCATAAAAAGAATGAGATAGAAAGCACATTTCTTCTGATAGCAATAATTTAACAACAATACCAATCAAAGAAAAATAAGGGTTTGAAACAAAAAAAATAAATCCCTGCAACACACTGAACTCGTCAACTTCGAAAGAGAGTTAACTGACTTAATATAAATATAATATTTTATAAACAATTAGATGCTTTCAGAAAGAATAACTAATAAGAGATATATTCAAACTAAACACTAAATCTAACGTATTTACTGCAGCGGACAAAAGTAGAAATTCATAAGCCCTACAAAGCAGAACAAATTAGAAAAGCATCCAAATTAGAAAAAAACAAATTAGAAAAACATCCAAAACTACAGAATATGATATTAACATTTAAGCAAAATATCACCCAAACATTAAACCGAGATGACCTAATAAAGTGCATTACCAAATTACAAGCATTCATTACACTAAAAGACCACAACGAAAACTTCAAAACAAACATTCAGACTTATAATAACAACTAAAAACGTAAATAATTAAAATAGTACTATAAAGATAAGTCATAACTTTGTATAGTGATTTTTATCCAGTACAAGGCCCAGGAGCTAATCACGGTAGACGGTTAATGTTGTAGGAGTGTCAAAGACATGGAAACTCTGGAAGAGAATTCTTCTTTATCACGTCCTTCTTGAAGATTATTGTTAACGTTCAGTCATCAAAAACTCATAATGTCAACGTTGCTTTTCTCAGAGTTCTCTCATTTGTTCTATCCTCTCTCTGCCAATATATTAATAATGATCTTCCTAAGAACATATTCCAATCTTTACTGAATATCTACGAAGATAACACAATAGTCTCTAGGTTCATCTCCAAAGATGCGTCATCCGTTCCTTCTTGATGAGAGCATCAATATTAAGATGATGAATTACTGTCAGAATGTAAACAGTTCGTTTGACGCGTGAATTTGGTAATGACCATGTCACATTCCACACGGAACATTTCATTTCAAATAGTTGATGCATTCTCTGGAGCCAACCTGTATACAATTCGCAATGCCTTAACGCTAGAACTTGCCCCCATTTGCAACACCATGTTGATAAAAGAAGTTTATCTCCGGTAAGTATCACTGAATATATCAGAAGTTGAATCCTCTCCTAATTTTTCTACGAGAAATCAATCTATGATATTCACTCAGGTGCACTAGCACACGCACAGACACATGTGCCTGTGGGCGCACAAGTGCACACAAAAATATGCCCCTATGTTAATATATTTATACGTTAATTTTATATATACGAATATTTAAGTAAATTCTCTGTTTATAATAAACCGTGCTAACAAAATTTAACGTCCTAAATATCTGAGAAATTTCACTGAAAATATATGTCCTCCGACAGGAATCGAATCTGTATCCTACACTGAGCCGTCATATAGCCTTACGTGCTATACCATTTAGCTAGAGATGAAGTGTCTGGTCAATAAGGTCGAATTAAGGCTTTTAAACTACAAATTTTCCATGATTTCTCTCGAACGCTTATATCTGCTCGAAGCGTATCTTAACGGAAACAAATGACGTCACATATTATGAAATGTATCCAGGCCGGTAAATACTGTTTATCATCAACAGAGCATTTACTTACATATTTGTATCTATAAAAATAACGTATAAACAATAAATATATTAAAATAATTGTCGGACCTAGTCCATTTCATATTATGTGCCCTTATGGAAAATTCACATATAAATAAAATATATCTGTTAAAAGACAATATGAATGTATATTATATATAAAATAAACTTTCACAACTCTTCCTTACAATATATTGAGGAAATTTAACAAAACATTTATGAGCTTTTCAAAGTTCTTATACGCAACAACTTGTCTAATGCACACGTTATACACATAAATAAGTTCAACTCTAACTTCCATTATAAGAATGCCACACTTATTAAAAGAGAAAATAACTTACTTCCACGGAAAAATCTCGAGAGTACCACTTATTCCATGAATGTATTCAAATATCTTCATTCTCAAACCAACGTACATCAGAATACAAAATTAAAAATAACAGGTATCTCAAGACATTCTATTATTTAAAATAAATAAATATATAAATAATTTATCAAATTAAAGTTAAGTAATAAATTATGATTACATTAAAAATAAATATACATTAGTAAATAATAAAAGGTAACAACATTTGCTCACTTTTATTTATTAGATATTGACTTATGTCAATTAGTGTCCTTTATAGTTTAACTCTATTTAAACAGGTTAAAAACAATTTAGAGCTTACTTAAATTTTAAATTTTGATAACCTAACAAGTTTTCCACTTTACTTTTCTTTGTGTTGCAAAATAAATTCCTTACACTTACCTTGATGAAGTCCCTTATGAGACGAAACGCGTTGTAAAGAAAAATGTCCTTTACATACATATATATATATATATATATATATATATATATATATATATATATATATATATATATATATATATTTAGGGACCCTATCCTCATTCAAGAATGTTTGCTTGAATAATCTAGGCATATTATTTCTGTTTATTATATTTTAATCCTCTCAATTTCACGAATTAATTTCTTAGTGGCTTTTACAAAACTGATGAAGAAAAACGTCGTAGTTTTGTTTATTTCTTTTATTTTCTAAAGTCGTTTCAATCTCATCCAAGATTATCTTCACGGGTGAATTGCTTAGACAATAATTCATGTCATTGTTTTTTTTGTAAATGAGAATGAAACGCGTTCCGTTATATTCAACTTACATTAAGAATATGTAAATGAGGTAATATAGTTTAAATTTTTTATTATTAATGTTTTAAAATACTCAACCTGCAATTTTGTTTTTTAAATTGAAAAAAATAAATTATATGATCATCCAAAACATTACTTTTATATACATCTCAAAACATTGTCAATATAGTCATAATTAAGTTTATTCGGTGTTTGTTCCATATTTTATATATAGAGCGCTTTGTGAATTTTAAGTTTTTGCTTTTAATTTTCATGGAGGTGTATACTTGTATTGTCAATTAATATTAATCTAAAGCGCGAATATGGACAGAAATGTTCATTTAAATGTTGAGCAACAGAACTTGAATCCGACATGTGTAAAGTAAGCCTTCATAATAATGTTGACGTCATGAAACCTACATATATATTAGTAAAGGACATTTAAATTGATATACAAATGTTGGTCTTTTGCGAGGATCGAAATAAAAATAAATAAACATATATGTGTGTATGTGTGTGTGTTTTAAGCATTCCCTGTTTGAAAATAGATGAAATCTGATATATTTACATACTCGAATAAATGTAAAATAAAAACATGTTTTATGTTGGTTTTTAACAAAAAACAATCTGAGTCCACTTCAAATCCTTATCCATCTAGTTCCCCCTTCTTAACAAAATAGGGCCATGCTATCTTTGGAAAGATTCTTGGTTACCAAACTATATTTCAATTGTTGGAGGCCCACCTCATGCTGGCTAGGCATTGGCATGAACATCGGCAGTAATTCTTTTAAGTATAATAGCGTTTCTACTTTCAGTGAATATGGAAATTAGACCGGGTTGTTATTCGCGATTACCTTTTATGATATTACAGTAATATTTCGCACACGGTGTTGGATTTATTGCACAAGCCGTTTCATCTAATCACCATTTACGAAAATTTGGACAAGAAAGATGATAAATAGATGTGTCTAGTATTTAATTAGAATGGAATTCAGATAAACGTGTTATTTTCATTTAGGCATTTGTTCATTTTTTTTTCTAATTATTATATGAAACTTTTCTTCAAATGAGACTCAAGCTTCGATCTTTGCTCTTTCCATTTTTTAATCAAATATTTTCTGTTTATTATTTCAACCAATCCTTCATATTTTTCTTTCTTTTTAACTTCATGTCACTTCACCACATTGAAGAAAGGGATTTATTCCATTATTATTTCAATTCTTGTTTTATCTTTGCTACTTCCTCCAGCTTTGTCGCAAAATTCGGTCCAAACAATAGGAAGGGAACAGGTTGGTCTCGTAAAATTAGGTCCAAACAATAGGACGGGAACGGGTTGGCCCGGCACCGCCTACTTCCGGAAACACTCCTCAGCTTAACGACAGCTACAATCCAGCTACAACAACTCCACAGATCTTTGCACTCAAATGTTCCAACACCGCCTCGTAGTTCGCTACACAACTCTCTCTCGAGTGGTCTCCCGCCGTCACATTTATCCCAGCGAACACCAACCAATTTGCATACGCCCAAGTTCTCCTCTCGCCAATCCTCGCGGCTACGAGATCGCATTTCCATAAGTTCGACTCACCGTAATGGTGGTGTTTCTTTCTTCGGACCAATTACTGCCCTACACGCCAGACACAAACGAACTCTCTTATGCCGAGAACTGAGGTTAGTCTCATTTTCATGTCCACACTCCACCCTGGTCTCAAGATCACAAATGTGGCATTGCGGACGCGGTCGTTTGTTGCGGGCACTCCTACGAAGAGGGATTGTCTGGACTTCTTCATCGGGACTCTCAGAAGGGGCGTCAGAACTATCAGCATCAGCGTCGGGATCCGCAGTCAAACCATCAGGCCCGAGGGGCATAGGTCGGATCCACAGTTCATCGCTGGATGATTCACCACTGCTGCTACTAGTCAACTGGTTCGTATTTAGGGCGGGCCGGACATCCTTCACATGGCGTGGAGTACCATCGACCAGCACTGCTTGCTCATTGACGATGCCGGTGATTCGTTTTCTTTGAAAGCTGGTGGTGCACCGGCTATTGGGAGGCTTCACCCAGACGGTGTCCCCTACCTTATACGGCCCTCGTGTTTCCCGCCGATCAGGCAGACACGCGTCAATGCCCTTGTTGCGCACTTGGTAGCGATGGATTGCATTGGCGGGTGCGCTTGCAGCAGTCATGGCATCCTTTGGTGTTGCATTGTATCTATAGACCGCCTCCGCTATCGTGCACTGCTTCCTGGCCGCGATCCTCTTCATGCTTCGGTGGCACCGCTCTGCTATGCCGTTGCCACTCGGCACATATGCACAGCGGTGTCTGAGCCGGATCCCCCACTCGTCTACGAAACGTCTAAACTCCCCGCTGCAGAAGGCCGTGTCGTTATCCGTAAGGATCTCTTCAGGCGGCCCCCTTTCATAAAATATGGACTCCAATTCTCGGATGACACTGGATGAGTCCTGTCTTACTAATGGGCGCCAGATTGCGAACCTCGTCGGTCCGCAATCTATCAGTGTGAGGAAATGCTGGCTGCCGTAATGGGTTATGTCCATACCCAGTCGGCCCCAAGTCGTGTCTACCCCCAGCCGACCCTTCCGCCATTTAGCTGGGGCGGGGTCGATTGACTGGCATGTTTGGCATTCCTTCACCACCGCTCTGACTTCACTTTTGGACACTGACGGATTTGTCAACTGTACAAAATAGCATGTCCGTCTCACTCCGGGGTGCCCACTGTTGTGGTGTATCTCCTTGATTTTGTCCGCCACCTTAACAGAGGCAGCACATAGTAACGGTACTGGCTCAGTTTCTTTCTTCATGGCGCCATACCATCTCTGTGGCACACGAGTGAGCCTATCAGCAAGGTTGCAGTTTGAGGTGACAAGCACCGCATCCATAGATAGGTTGTACTCTGTTACCAGCTTTCTTATGGTCTCCAACCTCCGTCTGATCAGCATCTCGCTAGCCGCCTTGGTACGCACCCTGGCCTTGCCTGTCAGTGTGTCCGATATCCAGTGGTACACACATAACGAATCAGTGTGTATGTGTAATTTCTTAACTTTCCACTGGAGTGCCAGGTTGATGCCTTTTATCACCGCATCGAGCTCTGCCAGGTTGATATGAGCAGCGTCATTCACCGGTCGCAACCAGCAGGCGTCCTCAATCGCAGCCCCATTCTTCTCCAACAGCACACCAATCGCCAGAGAGCTCGCATCCACCCACACGTTCAGTTCGTCTCCCTGCACGCACCAGTCTCCTTTGGCGGGGTCATCCTGCTTTACTCTTGCAATGGTCTCCTTCACCATGCAAACCAACAGATCGTCCGTTGTTTCATCGTCCCAGCCTTTGGTGACTGCGCTTGCCCTTCTTTTTATGGTGCCTGTTGCCACACGAGTCCATCCACACACTGGTAGATGCCCCACAAGTCTTCCACACAGGGAGAATATAGCTCGCCTCGTGAAGACATCGGGTACTTCAGGAACTGCAGTTCCGCGCCCCCATTTTAAGGTCTCTCGCTCCTGTTGAACGTTCAGGCCCAAGACACGGGCACCATCCTCCAAACGTTCTGGGTCCTTACAAGTCAGACCAAACTCAGCCAGTTTGGACCTCACGCGTGATGACGACACAACGTCTTCGTTCACATATATATCATCAAGGTACGCCGATGTCCCCTCTTTTATTGTTTCTTCCTGTGACAACACAGCGTTGACGATGGTCTTCATTATTTGGGGTGCCACGTTCAGCCCGAAGCCCAGCCTAGTAAGGCAGTACCTCCTGCCGGCAAACACCACCGTCTGAAATGGCCACATCGCCTCGCTGACCCGGACCTGCAGGTACGCTTTTCTTAGATCCAGCAGGGACACATTGGAACCCTGCTGGCGCCATTCTCGTAGCTTGCTGGCACAAACGTCAGCATCTGCCGTGAACGCATCAACATGCGCGTTTAGTTCGCGGTAGTCCATCACTGGCCTCACCTTTGCTTTGTTGTGCTGAGCAACCGCCATCAGCGGGATCAGGCCTTTGGGAGGTCCAAGTTTCTCATAGGGGTAAGGAATCAACCAGCCATCCTTGATCCATTCACGGAGCTCCCCTTCGTATGCAGGCCTTATTTGATCGGGCACATGGTACTCGGCTACCTCATTCCGCAGTTTGGCTGGTTCCTGGTTTTCCGACCACCTCCATGAGGTGGTCCAAGTCTTCTGCTGCTGGTCAAATTCGATACTAAAGTCCGGCTGGTCGATCCTCAGAGCTGCACACACTGGGGCCCTCTCCTGAAACTGTACTGCCCCCGTCTGCGTTATGTGAACACCACCTAAAGCTCTGATGGCATCATAGCCTAGAAGCAGGTCAAAACTCAGTGGTTTTTCGAACACTACTAGCGCCTCGACGTTGGCCGAGTTTCCAGTTCTTGTACGGATGTTCACCGCGCCTACCCCGCAACACCTTCGTGTTTCTCCACTGATGGTGGTCACCCTGACACTCTTCTTCTTCCAAGTGCGGCAGAGGTCCGCGCACACTATGGTGCGGGAGCAACCGGAATCGAGAAGTGCTGAGCACAATGTCTCATTAATGTAGACCTGGATGATCGGAAGCGCCTCATCTAATTTCTGCTTGGGGAAGAGGTCGACGCTGGCACCTTGTCCCCGGCCCCGTTTCCCACACAATCCCGGACCAAATGTCCAGTCTCATTACACCGGTAGCAGCGAACAGCTGTCAGTCGCCTCCTGCAGTTCCTCGCAATGTGGCCCTGGCCACCGCACCTATAACATACGACCCCACTACGGGGGCTGGGCCCCTGAAACGGTCTATCATCACTCGGCGTGGACTGTGCAGCGGCGACTACCGGTTCTCTCACCTCAGAGCTGTCTTTCATCACGGTCCTGGCCCGGTCTACCAGGTCATTAAGCTCACTCGCAGGAGTTCCAGAAATTTGTATGCCAAGGCACGCTCGGGCAGTCCACCGAACAACACCGTCAACTTCGTCAGCTCGGCCAGATACACGTCGACAGTTTCGCCTGGAAGTAAAGTTCTTGCCTCGAATTGTTCCCATGCAGTGGCGGGGTCGATAGCAAACGCCTTGTATAGTGCTGCCTTGATTCTCTTATAATCTTGTTTTTCCTCAGCACTGAGCTGTTGATACACAGCGAAAGCCCCGCCAGACAGCCGCAGAGGAATAACATGTTCAATGTTCTTTATGCCAGACAAGAGGCAATGTAATTCCACTTTTTCGACCCAGTCAAGTACCGGGGTTGAGCCATCGAACTCCGGAATCAATTTCAGGTCGAATCTGTCCCCCATTATGCCGAAATAGCTTGTCGCAAAATTCGGTCCAAACAATAGGAAGGAACAGGTTGGTCTCGTAAAATTAGGTCCAAACAATAGGACGGGAACGGGTTGGCCCGGCACCGCCTACTTCCGGAAACACTCCTCAGCTTAACGACAGCTACAATCCAGCTACAACAACTCCACAGATCTTTGCACTCAAATGTTCCAACACCGCCTCGTAGTTCGCTACACACAACTCTCTCGAGTGGTCTCCCGCCGTCACATTTATCCCAGCGAACACCAACCAATTTGCATACGCCCAAGTTCTCCTCTCGCCAATCCTCGCGGCTACGAGATCGCATTTCCATAAGTTCGACTCACCGTAATGGTGGTGTTTCTTTCTTCGGACCAATTACTGCCCTACACGCCAGACACAAACGAACTCTCTTATGCCGAGAACTGAGGTTAGTCTCATTTTCATGTCCACAAGCTTATAAACGAATCTGATATTAAGAGATAAATTCCGTCAAGATTTTCAAATGTCAACAACGTCAGATCATTCACTCCTCGCAGTAAACTTGGAAGGTTTCTTTTATCAAATATCATTAGATATCATGAATTTGAATCCATGAACATACACTAAGCTACCAAATGGAATATATTTCATGATGAGAACATTTTTAGTAACATGAGAATTTAAGAAAATAATTCATGTTTTAGAATTCACTCATTACCATATAATTATCAATAACCTCGTTCCAATATTTCCGAAGACGGTACTTTTTTGGTTTAAACAAAAAAACGTTAAATGACACCAATATAAATAAATTATTTAAATATTTGGAGATTAAGAAAAAAAAGAAAGAAAGTAAGAAAGAAAGAAAGAAATTTGAATTTGAAATTTGAATCTAATATATTCAATCTTTTCAGATGTACTTTTTGTTATATATGACTTGTCTTTGCCGATAGTGTAACATCAAAGATTTACGATTGATAGAACTTAGTCGTTTTTTTTTTCAAGAACTGTTTATATCTTTTGTTGCCAATAGATATCTACAAACTCTTACTGTTGACAGTTGGTCTCATCAATACAATATCCGTACATCCTTACCAACCCTTTCTTTACATAGACGGCCATTTCCGATGTACATTATCATATTCCACTCAAATGTGTCTTTTCTGAAACGTTTATATTAATAAGTATAAAATACGTATCAACCGTCTGTAATATTCATTTAATCTGTCCAGAAATACTGAGATGGATTGACAAAACTGCGGAAAAAATAGAGATGTCTATCCCAGCTTTTCAATCGTGGAAACTGTATTTTTTCCTATTGAATTTTTGTTTTATTTTGTACTTTACAATATTTACCGTGGGTTTCTTAACTGACTTATGCGCAGGTGTTGGAGATTTGCTCAAAGGCTTCCATAAAATCCGAGATATTTTCAATAAGAAAAAAAAGCATTTTTGGTGCTTTTTAAAAATCATGAGGATATTCTTTGGGTAACACATTTCTCAAAAAATTCTTCAGGTGCATCAAAGCCGACTAGTAAAAAACTGTTTTTTAATTAAAATAATTTTGCATGTATTTTGTTTTTGTTTTTTTAATTTAAAAAATGTGTGTATTTTGTACATCTCTTGTTTGAAACTAAAAAAAATGCGAAAGTTAGAAATGATTTATGATCTGGTATTTGTTATGAAAAATATTTATTTACAGTTCAAATAAAAAATTCTACAGGACTGTTTTCATTACCTATTTATAAAGAGATAAGAAAGAAAGTAAAAGATAGCAATAAAATTATTTATTTAATGACGCAACTGTGACATAGTAACAACATTATATGTGATGATGTATTTGGCTGGAAATGGTGTTTGGCGCCCGGAAATTAAATCAGCCAATTTTTCAACAGGATACTTTTGGTAGTATTAAGTACCACAAAGCTTATGGTCTTTCACTAGTGAAATTTCGTCATATAATTATCAGTGGCGGAGAGGGTGAAGTGGATGGGAGAAGCTTCAAAATTTTTAGACACATACGTTTCTATTGAGGCAAAAATATTAAATGAAAATTTTGGAGGGAAAAATTTCTTTTTTAGCACGAAATCTTTCCATGTTGATTCGTCAATTCACGGACTGATGAAGCTACACCGGGATATCGAATTAATAGTATTTCAGAAATATCATATCTTTTCAACTACGCCTATGTAGATTCATTTCAGATTCTTTTAATAATCTCTAACATTTCTTATTCTACCCTATTTTATTCACATAATCCGAAAAGGCACAGTACTTTTTAACTATGCAAGAAAGGTGTAGTAAGTTTATGTTTATTTATGTAAAAGGGCAATATGAATAAAGATGTTTCTACTTTTGTTTATAAATATGTTTTACAAAATAAAATCCTCACAATTGCTTTAATAAAGTCCATTAGACAACGAATGTCATCGGTAAAGGAAAGTTTTCCTCTTGTCTTTAATCATTTTTTTTAATCATTACGCCCCCGAGCAAGGCGTGAAGCCATTAGAATGCAGGGGGCTGCAGAAGATTTGGAGCGAGAGTAGATAAGAGTGATAGAAGAGAGGATGAGAAGAAGGATAGTGGGGAGATCAAGGTAACTGGAGGTGTCGATTGACATTACATTTGAATAGTTGGAGATTATAGCTCTCAGGGAAATTATTTATTGTTTATTTTTAAATTTAATATTTACATACGCTATGTCACTGATATTACAATTTTATTTTATATTTATTACTTTTACGCATAAATATAACATAGCATAAAAATGTATTTTAATCATATTGTATATCTATATATATGTGCGTGTGTGCGCGCACGTGTGTGTGTATACGGAGGTAGAACAGTAGGTCAATAATTTACTAATTTGCACAGAAATTTTCAGATAAAATTTAAACTAAAAGCTAATCATGTTATGGAGTTTATTGATTCTATGTATCGGGAAGGTGTCTTGACGTCGCGTTAATGCCAGAGATATTCTGACAACCATAATCACAGTTTTATGAAGTAAGTAATTTAATTGACAGTTAGTAATTTTCAAATATCGACTGTCAGAAACATATTTGTGGAAATCTTAGATTAAATAATAAATTAGATAAAACAAAAATAGTTCTATGAAGAAATAATATCTCAGAAACTTTCTAAAACAAATATTCAAATAAAAAGAAATATTTTTTATTTAAACTTTCTCTTTGTAGTACTGTAATAATATTGCTTCTCATGAAAATACCACCTATATCCAATAAGCCCTCTTCAATTACGTTTTCTTTCAAACAAGCCATAACAGACTTTTAATTGAGTGCAGAAATAAAGAATGTAATTTAGGCGAAAATATTACTTAAATATGGATGGAGTCATCGATTTAGAAGTAATTATCGAGTAAATTAAACAGCGTGGCAAATCTTCCATCTGTTTGGTTATCAGGTCACACTGTTTAATCACACATTCTTACTTAACTATTTAGAAAGTATATCACAAATATTTATCATTGAAAACAGAATATCTATTTTTTTCCTAGTAAACAATTCTTTGTTTTATTACGTAAAAATAATCAGGACTTCAATTGAATATACAGACACATGGCACAGTTACAAGACCCAAAGAGTGTGAGTTCAATACCTGGTTAAGGCAGTGGAGAACTTTCTCTGGGAAATTAAAAGAAGATAACTGATAACTGACGTCCATTAAACATGACATGTGGAACTAGAACAGTCTACCCCAGTGAGCGAAATAAAGGGCTAAGTTTGACATTTTGATGGAGGCCGGAGCGTACAACGGCCGAAACGTTGTTATAAATATGGCGACAAAGATGAGAACAACAGTCCGAATAATGTAAATAATGTTCCCTGATAGTATACGGTATTGTGGTATATGGAATGATTATGGATAGGTTCTTTTGGTGGATGTGCAAATTGTAACGAGTGTATAGGTCGTGAATCTGACTAGTTAGATATAAGATAGTAACTAGCCCAGCCCATTCTTCCCCATTTTCGGCCTTGTGTCACAATTGTATTTTACATACAATAAATCATCGCAAAAAACGGGACCTGAAATATAAAAAAAGGCCGAATTATTCCCTAACAAAAGCATACGCTAAATAAGGACAAACGATTCCATTTTTAATTTATATGAATAATATTCGATGAAATATTATTTAAGTTTGTGAGATGAATCTTTCTTAATTTTATTAACTTTTGTAAACAAATTTAATAGTATTGATGCGAAAAGTAAAGAATATAGCTATAGTTTAATGTTCATTATTTATTTCCGTTATCTAATATGTTGTAGTCATGGTAAGACAGCAGGATCAGAAGATTATGATAAAACTTGATTTCTGCTGTTTTTGCAGAATATACTGTGAATAATGGAATGTATCAAAATAGATTCTGTCGAATTTCGTGGTTAAGTTTCAATTAGAGAAATTGATGTTGACAACGATCAGATCGAAATATTACTTGAGAGTAATCAAAGTTGTACGAGACGGAAAGTAAACAAGATGCATGGAATATTTTACAAAGAATTTAAAACCCTTGCCTACATCATTCACTAGGGTTTCTGACTGCCACATCTACTAAAAGAAACCACTTATATAAATAATCAATTTCTTTAACAAATTGTAACGATTAATAGGGATGCTTTACAAAAGACGTGATAGGCAAGAGTTCTTGGGAAAAAGAAAATAAAATACAATTATTTCTATTTTAGTTTGCATTCAGAGAACATTATGTTATATAGATGGCATGGTTAGAAGGCATCCTTTATTATGAGCTCCGTCGGGAGTGCAAATGTAGAAATCAGTTGATGAAAAGCCTAGAAAATGAGTTAATGTAAAAGAACGTAACATTACAATCAGTAAAGATCTGCATTGCCCACGTTCGGGGGTCAGGCAAAATATGTTGCAAGCTGACAGGGAAATTTTAATGCATTCCGGATATTTCATATTCGGATTGACGACACGGCTTGCAGAATTTTTTACAATATTAAATAAAATGGAAGCCTTTATAATATTTATTTTGTAAAAAATATAACATGTTATGGAAAAATGTAATTAAAAATATATGCAGTAAGGTTCTGAGTCAGGTTCGCTGTCACATAGCATTCTTCCCAAGGTCCACAGAAGAATGCTTTGTGAAAGTGACAAGTTAAAAGGTAAATATACCTTATATCAGGTCATCTCATAAGTTCTGTCCGAATTTTAATTTTTTGTTAAAATGAACGAAATTTAAAGAGTACTAGCAGTAGAGCCCGGGGATGTAACAGTAAGAGATAGATCAAGTATCGACCATCATAAAGACTGAAAAATTAAATTGACAAAGATTATTGTTTAAGGTTGACGGACATGCATGTCTTAATTAGTTTTTTTTTTTTTTTTTTTTTACGAATTGATCAAACCCAAATTCAAACAAAAACATTGTTTACAATCGTTATGAGTCTATTGATTGGTGAATAGAATTTTATTATAAACAATTGTCTTGTAAATGGAATTTTAAAGCATTCTGAATGTAAATAAAGAAAAAAAGTGTGCAAGACAATAAGAAATACTACCTGCCGAAAAAAGTGGATGTTTGTTTTATCGGCTGAAAAATGTAAGAAATCCGATCCCATATATAAAGGAACACACACACACACACACACACACACACATAAACAACCTGGGTCTTTTAACCTAAGTCACTCCACGGAATCGTTAAAACATAGAGCATAGTCTGATGAAAAAGACGCCAAAGTTTATGAAAACAAAAATTTTATCGTCAAAATGCTTATTTTTTTATGAAGAGGATAGACTAAATTTTTTTTTAATTATTTTTAAAAAAATTTTCCATCTTTTTAGAATTTTGATTTAAAAAAACCTTGTTTCTCTTTGTCGCAACAAGGGGTAGTAAATAACATAGATAATTTTTTAGCGCATATTTTTGTATTTACACATTAATTTGGAAAATCTTGCAAAAATAAAAATAATTGTCAGATGTTAATGAAACTTTCAGAAACTATTCACAGATGATCGAAATTATTATAAATATTTTTTTATTAAAGTCATGGCAGAAATATTTTTTTATATTTATTAACACCCCCATAACTAATTTTATGAAAAACTCTAGAAATTCGAGACCATCGGTTTTAGTGATTACAATAGTTAAAAAAGCACAAGGCTTTGAAGAATGCAAATCATGTTTTTTTTTTTTTTTTTTTTTTTTTTGGCCAACGTACCTGAAAATCAGCTGCGAATTGTAACATACAAAACTCAATAAAACAAATATATTATTTAGTTTCAAATGCTTTTATTTGTTTTAATTTGTTTTTATGAATATGGACAATATTTTCTGAAAGAAAAAAAATTTTTCAATGAAAATTGAATTTTTAATACAATTATTTCTTATTTCTTTAATTTTAAAAAGATTTTTAAAAAATGTTTAAATTGAATTTTCAAAAAATATTTTAACATTAGTTAAAAGCAACACCAACCTTTCAAAATGTCCGTGTGAGATTGTCATTGTCTAGCGCTTTGAAAATTGTATAATTTGGACCAATCAGATTAGCTATGGTAATTAAGAAATGTAATTTTTGTGTTTATAGTCGGACAGTAAATATCAAGTACGGAAGACCAACCAGAATACAATTTAGTTGCATTATTTGAGTTCAGCATGTTAAGCCCTTTACTTTTGCGAAACACGTATGGAGAAGTTAATTTGAGTTTTCAATTTCAACTGAGAAGGGTACCTACAAGTAACAGTATCATCTTATGAAATTTAACTACTGCTAAACTTTAATTTATATGATCTTATTTTTATATTAATCTCAGTTATGAAATTTTTCCATAAATGAAATATCAAAATTAATAATAAAATGAATGGAAATACAAATAACACAGTAAAATGTAATAAATGTACATAAAATCATAGTATTTTATGTACACTTCTAATTAAATTTCATAAGAAAGGTACCTAAATTAATTAGATACCTTTTTCTTATGAAATTTAATCTCACTATTAACAGTCTTATTTTTTAATTTCTTTATATTTTCCATAAAGCATCGTAAACGTAAAAATGATAGCTAAGTACAAAAAATAAAATAAAATAAAAAATAAAAAATTAGAGCGCTGAAAGTTTTCCTTAAAAGTAACAAGGTAAATAATTTGTTCACTTAAATAATTTCACTTCCTTCCATCCGTAGAAAGAATTCTCCTCCCGTAAGTTATCTAAACGTCATGAATGTGCCTTTCGTCAATCGTCAAGCGACGCGAAAGTTCCCTGCTTTGTTTTATTTTCAAATTACATTTTTTTGGCGCAGAAGCTAAGTTAAGCTTGGTTCAAAATATTTTAAATAAACAGTATAATATCTGTTTTTATTAAAATCAGTTTTGAAAAAATGATAATTGACTTTTAAAAGAATATCAAAGTAAGATTTTAATCTTTTTTATCAAATCGAAAAAAATGATTGAAAATGATTATCTGCCCTTTTTTTTTGACCAAAAAAAAAACAATATGTTTAACGAAAATTTCAGACGTGCTAGGAACGATTAAAAAATGTAAAAAATACCCCAAAATACTTTGATCTTTCCTCTTTAATAATAATATGAACATTAGACGATAAAATTTTGTTTTCGTCAAGTTCGGCGTCTTTTTCATCATGCTATGCTCTTTTGTTTACATTTTCGTGGGTGAGTTGTCCCCTTTCATTCTCACGATGTGTCTTAATCGTGTTTTCAAATTGATTTTATTAAAAAACAACTGTATTTTTTCTCATTTTCGGTCCCGTTAGAACCACCACAAGGTAATTTTATGTAGTCCTGTGAAGTTTTGTTGAAATCGGCTAAAAAATGTAGGAAATTCGATCCAACATATAAACGTTACTGACACACACACACACACACACACACACACACACACACACAACCTGCGTTTTATAATAAGTAAGATTTTATAATGAACAGAGAACAATAAAATTAAATTTTGTTTAATTAAAACCCTGCTAACATGGAAGTACCCAAGAATCACTTGAGGCACATAATGCTTTATGAGTTCAAGAAAGGAAACTCAGCAGCCGAAGCTGCTAGAAACATTCACTCAGTTTATGGAGAGGAGTGTGTGAATGAAAGAACTTGCAAAAGATGGTTTGCAAAATTCAGCTGAGTTTGATGAAAAGCTTCTTGAAGCAGTCCTTGAAGAAAATCCTGCTTTATCAGTTGAGGAATTGGCAGTGGTTCTCAGTTCAAACCACACAACTATTCATCGTCATCTTCAACAACTTGGAAAATGGGTGCCTCATGAATTGTTTGAAAACAGCCTCAAATCCCGAGTTGATATCTGCTCTTCTCTCCATTCTCGCCAAGTTTTTTCACCTTTTTTGGATAGACTTTTGACTGGCGACGAAAAATGGATCTTTTATCGAAATGTTAAGCGTCGTAGACAGTGGCTTGGTTAAGGGGAAGAACCCCACCCACAGCCGAGAAGGGAACTTCATGGGCAAAAGGTTCTTCTGTCAATCTGGTGGGATCGCCAAGGAATAATCCACTTTGAATTCTTACCACCTAATGCAACAATTAATGCTCAAATATACTGTCAGCAATTAGAGCGTTTGAACCAAGCTTTGAGGAAAAAAGACCTGCTCTAGTGAATCGAAAAGAGCTGATGTTTCATCAGGACAATGCACGACCCCACACAGCAAGAATCACGTCACAAAAGATCGAAGAACTTGGTTGGGAGAAAATTCCTCATCCACCTTATTCTCCCGATCTTGCTCCTTCAGACTACCATTTGTTTCGTAGCTTACAGAATCATTTGGAAGAAACAGCTTTTGTAACACAGGAAGAGGTTAAAACTGACATTTGTGAGTTCTTCGAATCAAAGCGAAAAGAATTTTACAGTAATGGAATTAGTAAGCTTGTTAATAGATGGAAGGAAGTCATAGATAATCAGGGAAAATACATTGTTGATTGAATCTGTAATTAAATGTAACATTTGGTCGCTTGTTTTCTTTATTCAAAATTCGTACAGAATTTATGGGATGACCTGATATATAAGGTGGGGAATTGAGTGTGTAGACAAGGAAGAAGCTTATATTGAATAGTAAAAATGAATTATTTTTATGACGAATTCATTTTCATATGAAGACTACGCACTTACCGATGTACCTCTTTCTCTTTCTCTCTCTCTCTATATATATATATGCAAACAGAAAAATCGATATATATATATATATATATATATATATATATATATATATATATATATATATATTTCTGTTTGCATTTGATATATTTATATGTATGTGTGCAGTGAAAACAGACAGCCCATATAAACTTTATTCCACTTTATCATTATTTTCTAAGTGTAGCTTACATGTGGCACAAAGCCGATAGTAGGGGGTGCCCAGTGAGGATCGAACTTTGTTCTAGCAAGACAAGCTTGCTAACCGTTACACCGCTTCGAGGGGACTCCTTTATTCCACTTCATCAATACATGTGGAAAAAATCAACTGCTTATATCTACAGTCGACTGTTCCATTCTCAACAGGGGAGAGATCTCAATTACTTCTGAATACTACAGTGTGTGTGTGTGTGTGTGTGTGTGTGTGTCTAAGGCTCATCTCCTCAACAGTTGAACTTTTAACATCTTCGTTTAATTTTTATACCACTTTTGATACTTTCATCAAGACAACATATTGTTGATTAGTCCAAATGTTAAACATGAGAGGAAATTCTTATACAAAGTGGCTGGTATGTAAGATCGAGTCTTTGTTTTTGCTATAAACATTGTAGGTTAATCCAGACAATTTATTTGAAATTATTTTTAATTGTTTAAATGCAAGTTAACCTCTATTCATTACGATTTTATGATGGCTTCCCAAACGTTTCTGGACAAATAATTTCTATTCTCAGGTTATCTTTGAGTTTGTTTTCGTATCTTAGCTATTACCTTCTTACCATTCTTTTTTCCATCTTACCACTGGCACGGCATGAGGAATTTTTGGGAACTATATTGTCACTTTTTCATAATTGTGATTCCAGTAGGATTCAGTTTCATCAAAGCAACATTTGAGGATTAGATCAATATTTGAAATTATTTCATGTAAAGTGTTTCCAGATACGGTCAAAATGTATGACGCAGGAAATAAATTAAGCTTAACATTTGATCAAAAGTCAATCTTCCGATCTGTACATGAGAGTGGAAATGTCTTCAACTTTGGTAAACATTAATCTTTCTTTTTAATGTTAATCTTCGTTCATCCAAAAAAAGATGTCGAAAGCATCTGTAGCGTAGAGAACAACGCGCTCACGTATTGGGAGAAATTTTGGTCTATCAGATTACATACACTAGTCAATGAAAATTACAGAAAGCTTACTGAAAACAAGATTCTTGGAAAAGAGTTCGTTAAAAATGAAGCATGTGAGCCGTTATCTTGGGAAAAGATGGAAGGTGAATGAACTAAGAGAAAATAAAAAGCCGGTATATAATCTGTGAATGCATTGTGCAATTCTCTCTTCTGTTCCTGTTATTCATTTGTTTCATACCAACTACTTTACCATCCTTGAAGATTAGATGCATCTCATCTTGATAAATCTTCTACTATGGCTGTAAATCATATCAAACTTGACTCAATACATAACTCTATGTGGATAAAAACAGGCATATTTACCTTTTAACCGGTCACTCTCACATAGCATTCTGGAATGGACCTTGGAAAGAATGTTATGTGACAGCGAACCACCCTTAGAACCTTTATACTAAATTGGTGAGATGTAAGTTCCACACAGGCTTCTTTCCACAAACAGTTGCTCTAGGAAACCAACTCCCAAGAGGATGCTTTCCAAGTCACTACAATTTGAACGTTTTCCTTTTACTCTGTAATCCCCTACCTCTAGTAGTGAACATCACCATAAAAATCACCCACTTGAACACACACGGAAATATACGACCATAATAGACTTATCTTATCCACTAGTCCACTAGGAAAACGGTTTAAAATAATGGTATCATTAATAATATCAACTTGAAATATGAACACAGCCACAACGTGCTGACCGTGTTTGAAATTTTTAAAAAATACCAAACCATATAGGTACCGCCAAAGCTTCTCTAAATTTGAACATTCATAACGAAAAAGTTTTTATATGTTCCTTTGTAAATGGTGAAAAGAAAAATTTATTTTTATTTTTCCTTTTCTTATTTTTATTTTCTGAAGTTCTACTCAAGTGATTGAGTCTAACAATGCAAAATGTGACCGCTAGGGAATACCTGTTGCTACAAGCATGGATATGTGAATGATATAATAAATTTCGAATTCCATTCGAGTTCGATACTTTCATTTATGCGCAGTTACCATTGGGAAAGTTATTAATTCAGTTTTCCTCCCCAGCTATGGATAAATATCAGGCCTATAGCCTTGTTTTCCAACCAGTGAAGAAAAAGAACAATTATGAATCCAGAGCTAACTGGAGAGGGTTTGCAAAAATCGGCCAGTATGCAAGTAAGAGATGCAAAAATCCTATCCCAAAAAGCCGGCAAGTGTATCATCATATGACACACAGCACACAAATACAGGATTATGGAGAGAAAGTGCATTGTAGTGTATAGGCAACCACTTTAAACAATGGAGATTCAGTATAAACATGGAATTTATTGAATCTATTCACACACACACACACACACACACACACACACACACACACACACACACACAGACATTTGCAAGTCCTTACTGAATTTACCATAAATAGTTGATTCCATATTTAGTTTTGAATAATTCCTGATTTTTTAAAGAAATTTGGATCTATTATATTCATAGTTCTAGATTTTTCTAAAAAGTGGTGAAGTTCAAAATTATTCGCCCTCTTTATGAAAATTATGAAATAATTTGCTTTATGGCAATTGTAATATTTTTTTTTCTTAATCCAAACACCCTTTGAAATTGAAATAGTATTGACCTGATTCTATAATATTCTAAAAAGTATTGTCGAGGACAATATGTGAATGCGACGGACCGCGAAAACTCATTCGTTCTACAACCATGGGGAAGACGACTGAATTTGACAAGAAGAACCGAATGAAGATAGTTGATGCGTACAAACAAGTGATGGCTATAGAACAATTTCCAAGCGTTTAAATGTTCCTAGATCGACAATTTGTAGAATTATCAAGAAGTAAAATGAGACTCATTGTTTTGAGAATAAATTAAGGACTGGAAAAAAATGGTTAATTTCTGAGATTATGGAAAGGAAAATTGTTAGAGATGCCTGGAAGAATCCTCACTTAACGACTAGGTCACAAGATGCTTTCAACTCCCTTACTTAAGGCTAAACACCTAAAATGCAAATTAGCTCTAAGCTAGAAGCCAACTAGAACATGGAAGTTAATACTGGAACTCTGTTTTATGGTCAGATGAAACTAAACTAGAATTAATTGGTCACATGAACTCCCGTTATTTATGGAGGAAAGTGAGAGAATCTTAAAAACCAAAACATGTCCTCCCTAACAATTAAGCACGGAGGTGGGATCATTCTGCTCTGGGGATTTTTTACTACTTCTGGACCAAGAAAACTAGTGAGAGTACAGGATATCGTGGAGAAAGAGCAGTATTTGGCTACTCTTCAAAATAATATAAAACAAAGTGCAGGAAGCTATCTTTGGACTATCACTGGACGCTTCAACATGACAATGACTCGGAACTCACGTTACGAATTGTTGCAAAATAAAGGTATTTGTGTATCCAACACAAAGTCCTGGCTTAAACTCCATTGAAAATTTAAGGAGATATTTGAAGGAAAAAAAGTAAGAGAAAGAAGTCCTTTGAAATTGGTGGAATGAGAAGCTATTGTCAAGGAAAAATGCATCGAAATATCTATCAGCAGGTGTAGTGATCTTGTAAGGAAATATGAAAAAAGATTAATGGCAATAATCGATAATAAAGATTAAACACATGATTATTGAGGAAAGAGAACTAATTTGTCCGATGTTAATTTTTTGTTCTTTTTTTCTTATTATTGCTTGACATTAAAATAAAAACATTTTGAAGAGCATTACTGCACATTATTTCATCCTTTTGGGAAAATGCACATTATTTCATCATTCAAATTTGAGGTATTACAGATTTATTTGAAATTATGGAATGGAGTTGAATAATTCTGTCCACAAGTATATATATATATATATATATATATATATATATATATATATTTTTATAAAAATTATAACATAAGTATATATCATATAAAAAATAGCTATTTTGTTTCAAATACATTCTGTGTGTCTCATGATGATGTTGAAAATGTGGTTTTAAAAAGTTTCAGATTAATTAACGATCCCACACTAGGGGACATTGTTACAAAAGCTTTAACCAATCAAAAAACGAAGTATAGAAAGATTCAAAAGCTTGACAACGAAATTGCTATAATAGCTATTCAGATCTTTAAATGTTAATATTAAAATAATTTATACTAACTAATAATTATAAATCATTATATGATAAAATTTAATATTAAAATTAAAAATTGTAATTTTAAAATCCAAATTTAATCACTATTAAGTTTAAAAACAACACTTTGATATATAATATATATATAAATATATAAATATATATATATATATATGTGTGTCTTAATATTTTCTAGACGGAGGACATACATTTTATATGAAAATTTCACATTCAGGCCGGTAAATATAATATTATAAACAGAATATTTATTAAATAATTGTATAAAAATGTATAAACATAAAATGTCTTAATATATATACATACATATATATATATATATATATATATATATATATATATATATTTAATATATATATATATATTAAATATATATATATATATATATATATATATATATATATATATATATATATATATATATATATATATATATAAAAAGAAAAACAATATCTTAAAACTTTTCTGAGACGAAATAGAGACAGCTGGGTCCGTAGTAGGTGATATCACAGATATAAAATGGATATTCCGAACGTCAATAAACCTTCAGAATTGGTCTATCTTCATTTTTTTACTTTTTCACTTTAACATTGTTAATTTTTATTTTTTCATTTTTTGTTTTAAGTTTTAATGTTGTCTATTGGTTGCTCTCTACATATAATGTTTTTGATAGAATGCAGTTACGATGTGTTGAGTTCTTTTATATATTTTTTTTCTTTTTATATTTTTGCTCTTCCAACATCTGTCTGCCATAAGCGCCTCCACTTTTCACTAATCGTGAAGGTTCGATGTCCCAAAAGAATATATGCATTTGATGCAAAAGATGAAAACAAAAGAAATGCGAGATATTTTGGTGAGGTGAATAAAAAAGCGCTATAAAATGTTAGACTAAAGAGAAGTTGAATTAATTTATACAACAATACAAAGTTAATATCTCATTCAAACTTACGACTGCATTCCAGCTTTTATAATCAAAATACCTGTAGTATCATCCATACAGCATCAAAGTAATAGTAATTAGCATTAATATGATGGGGTAAAACTCATTTTCATTAATATCCTTCAATTTAACTGGATATTTTCTAAAAACGAGACTATCGCAATCATTTTCACTGCAGGAGATCGGAGGTCAAGTAAGAGAGAGAGAGGATATATATATATATATATATATATATATATATATATATGTGTGTGTGTGTGTGTGTGTGTGTGTGTGTGTGTGTGTGTGTGTGTGTGTGTGTGTGTGATAGGTTATTTAATAAAACAAGGGTAAACGAAAGGGTACCAATATAATCAGTATGATACACATTTATTAAATATGAATTATTAACCATAAGACAGAAATGAAGCACGGAGAGAAAGGTTTTAAGAACGGAATTTTCGGACACGACTGTGTCCTTAATCAACTGACCGAGGAATAAATAGAGAAATGGGAATTACTCAACGGTAGAAGTTTTTGTAGATGGTGGATATTTTGGTAGAAATTGTATTGTTTGAAAAATTCGGATCTCTGTCTGATTCCTCGATGTGCACAACTTTTTATGAAAATAAACATCAAGCCGGGATAGACGCAGATCAGAGTTGAATTATATCCTAAAAGTAAATTCCCACATAAAGGGACTAAACTGGGATTTGGGTTTACTCAGAGTGTACAATTTTCACAAGGAAATCCATTATCAGCAACACAACTCCGTGGATGAGGAAACCCTCCACCTACATTTTAACTCTAAATTTTAACAGCCATTACCTACCTACTATATTTATGTTCTACCACCTATAATTTCCCTCATGACACACTATTCAATAATGAAAGTATTTCCCTATACACTGAGGGCTACTTTCCAATCACTGTCTTTGATAATATCATTGATTCTAACACTATGGCTCCTTTACATATAAGCTTATGTAAGGCGTGGTAAATGTTAGTGTAGATACATCTTAATCTTGTACATGTATTTATATCTTTACGTGTATTGATATTCATATGCTTCTGTGATGTCTTGTGTATATTTACACACTATATGTGTGCACTTATGTACGCATGTTCATCTATATAAGTATACGCTTTCCCTCTCAATTTTTGCTTTATTTTTTATTTCATTTTCTGTACCTCTTTTTTGTTGACAATAGATTTCCAAATTTCTAACGAAATTTTTATCCATTTTTTGGTTCCTTCACTTTTTGTTTTCATTTTATTTAATAATATTTTATTTATATATATATATTCCATTTTTTTTCTTCCTCGTTTTTTTTTCATCACATCATACTCTAACTACCGCCCAGCTTTTTACACTTGAGAACTTAGTCCAACAATTTTTGCTACAACTTGCTGCACGCGAGACGTCTTCCCCATCTCCAACCTATAATTATCTTCATCTATGTTTACAATCTCACTCCGGCCATGACCGCACTGATAATAATAGACCTGCCTAACGCTTTTACACCGATCAAAATTTTAAATTTAAGTTTATATTCATAAAAAGTTTCGTACTTCAAGAAATCAGAAAGAGATCTGTTTTTTTTGTATTGCTAACAATACGATTTCCACGAGAAATACACCATCTCCAAAAACATCTGTCGGTTAGTAATTCCCATTTCTCTGTTTATTCATCAGTCCGTTGATAAAGTTCACAGGCGTGTGCGAAAATTCCGAACTTAAAACATTTCTCTCCGTGCTTCTGCCATATGGTTAATAATTAATATTTAATAAATGTTTAACATACTGATTATATTGTTACCCTTTCATTTGTCCTTGTTTTATTGACTAACCTATCTATTTACATATTATCATATTATATGCACACATGGACTATTTTTCTAATGACATATATAACTTGCATGTTCTAATGTAACAGTTTGTAATACACACACACACACACACACACACATATATATATATATATATATATATATATATTATATATATGTAAATATAAATATAGGTAACTATACTCGTTTCGAAAAACATTCGAATTTTTCATTTGCCAATAATCAAATCAATCTCGAAGGAAAAAAAGGTTTTAAAAAAAGAAAGAGCTAGAAACATGAAATTCTGTCGAAAAAACCGTACAGATACAGGTTTAAAGCCCAAAGAAAAAAAACCGACATGAGTAAACAACTAACTAAAAGAACTCAATACAACCGTAGAGCAGACATATATATATATATATATATATATATATATATATATATATATATATATATATATGGCTCTCATTTCCGAATATGCCTGTTAGCCTGTTGAACACATCTGCTCATGCACATTTATGTTTGTTAAACACTCAGGGTGCCAAATATGTGTATTATACTGCAACTCTACTAGACAAATCTTAATCACATTTCTATAAGATTCTTGCATGATAAGCAGATTGAGCAAAGCTATTAAGCTGAATAACTCGTTAACGCAGACTTCTATCTTCGGTGCTAGTAAAAATGTCGACGGAACTATTCCGTCTACTTATTTTCTCTCACAAAGTTTGTGTCAAGCTGTGGTATTTCAAAAACATACAAGAGAGAAAGAGAGAGGGTGTTGCTTGATATATAACGTTATAGAAACGTCTAGAATGGAAGCTTAAGCATCTTTAACTAATAAAATCGATCAGTTGTATCTTTTGTAAATGAGTGTTCATATATATATATATATATATATATATATATATATATATATATATATTCCAATGGTCACATATAATTCTAAAAAAATTTTTTTATATGTAAAAATATTCTGAGCTATGCTGTGTTTTTGTGTCTCCCAATGACATCTCGCCTGGACCACACCAGTGCAGGAAAGTCGATCACAAGGTGTAAGGTTCTCTAACAAAGTTACCTTCATTGATGATTGCTTTGGCCTTTCATGGCTCTCCCAAAATATACGACGCGGACAAGCTATTTTTTCAAGTAATGCCAGTATATTTGCTGAAGCCATAAACCTTTATAATTATTTTTGATTTGGCTTTTTTATATCATTAATTTTTTGACCTTCTATCGCAGCTCTAAGGTCATAGTTTAGATGATCATACAGCACTGAATTAAGCCGAGATGAAATGGAAATAAATAATAGACGCAACAAACATTAGGGATACGAGTTCAAATCACATCAAAATGTTGCAAAAATGCAAGGTAATTATATAAAGGAAAATCTTGACTTCATTTTAAAATTTCTTTTAAAAATGTCTTCAACTGAAGACTATAACATATAAATATACAAGATGGAAGAGAGGAAAGAAAATCTAGTTAGAGATTAATATGGACTCTGATCTAAGCGATGGAAACAACCTAAGATGATAAAACGATACGCCGTATTCAGTCTGTAAATATTTAAATTTTGTTAAACAAATTATTATCTGTTGTAGTATGTAAATGTCAAGAGGAGTGACATGAAGAGTTTAAGATATCAATCTTCACATCTTACCATTTCCGTGTCTAGTTGTATTAGTTCAAACTAAAACGTCAAATTCCTACCGTTGCGTCTCTTACTTTTTGTTACTTACTAATTATTACAAATTAAATTTATTAATTCGTATTTAAGAAATTGAACTGGGTTTTAATTCTATGTATTGTTCGGATAATTGTACTTATCTTTCGTGTATCCATAGTTCATGAGCCGGGAAAGTAATTTTAGTCAGGTCTCTTGATCGTCAGTCAGTTATGTGCCATGCGTGATACACGTTTAGACGATCTTTCGAGGCAGGTTTTTCCCCGCAGTAGGTTTCCATTTCTTTCTAAGGTAACCCAGTTGCCATTCAAGGCTACAGAAGCCAGTCTGTCCTGTTATTTGTCTACAGCTAAGAGGAGAAGAGGAGGATTAATACCTTTCCCAAAGGTATTAGCACGTAAGTGAATATAATAGATGGACTGGAATTCGAACTCGGCTCTCCTATTCCTCAATCCGAGCCGAAATTCATTACTCCAACGTGTAAGTATAATAGTAAAATTTAGTATATAGCAATTAAAAATGGTAGAGGAATTTAGAAAGCATGGAACTGGAATGTGATTTGGGACTGATCAAGTTTTATAATCTTTTTGGTCCCCACTTTCTTAAGTGAAGATTTTTAGCCAAATTATTTTTCGAGGTACAAAATGAAATCAATTATCGGATATGAGAAAACCACATAGAAATTTCGACAGAAGATACTCCATATATTCCAAAAAACATTAGTAACATTTGATTATCTTCTATCATCCTTTATACTACTATTGTCCTGTCAATATGGTCATCACAAGAGAAAAAGTATATCATGGGAAATGGCATAAATAATTTAGTATTTCTGTGCTGGAATACATTAGACTCAACAGGCAGTCCTGTTCCTGGACTATATCAAGCCTAGTTCCACTAATATTCTTAGTTTCGCGATTAAAAATGAAACCAACTGCAAGGGAAACTTCATTGCTTGAAAGAAGGTGTCGATATTATCATTAAAATGAAACTTGACTTATCATTTTTAGCATTCTGGTTTCTCCAGTATACTCAGTATTATTTAAGTTTGTGGAATTACTTTTGAGAACATAAATTACAACAACCATTTTATTTTCCCTCAAAATTCTACTAAATGTTGCCAGAATAACAGAATGTTTATCTTTTTCATTTTCACTAACAATTCTTCTACATGTTGCCAGAATCACAGAATATGTATATTTTTTCATTTTCACTGACAATATTATCTAAATGTTGCCAAAAATCACAGAATATATATATATATTTCATTTTCACTGACAATTTTCTAAATGTTGCCAGAAACACAGAATATGTATCTTTTTACATTTTCACTGAAAATTCTTCTAAATCTTGCCAGAATCGCAGAATATGTGTCTTTTTTCATTTTCGCTGACAATTCTTGTAAATGTTGCAAGAATCACAGAATATAAATCTTTTTTCATTTTCACTGAAAATACATCTAAATGTTGCCAGAATCACAGAATATGTATATTTTTCATTTTCACTGATAATTTTCTAAATGTTGCCAGAATAGGAATATTTTTCATTTTCACTGACAATTCTTGTAAATGTTGCCAGAATCACAGAATATGTGTCTTTTTTCATTTTCGCTTTCAATTCTTGTAAATGTTGTCAAAATCACAGAATATGTATATTTTTCATTTTCACTGACAATTTTATAAGTGTTTCCAGAATCACAGGATATGAATATTATTCATTTTTACTGACAAATCTTCTAAATGTTGCCAGAATCACAGAATATGTATATTTTTCATTTTCAATGACAATTCTTCTAGATGTTGCCGAAATGACAGAATATGTATATTTTACATTTTCACTAAAAATCTTCTTAATGTTGACAGAATCACAGAATGTTTATATTTGAATCTTCACTGACAATTAATATAAATGTTGAGAGAATTGCAGAAGATGAATCTTTTTTCATTTTCACTGACAATCCTTCTAAAATTTCCCAGAATCACAGAATATGTATTTTTTTCATTTTCACTTGCAATTGTTCTAAAACTTGCCACAATCACAGAATATGTATCTTGTTTCATTTTCACTGTCAATTCTTCTAAATGTGGCCAGAAAGACGGAATATGTAAATTTTTCATTTTCACTGACAATTCTTGTAAATGTTGCCAGAATCACAGAATATGTATATTTTTCAATTTCACTGACAATTCTTCTAAATGTTGCCAGAATCACAGAATATGTATACTTTTCATTTTCACTGATAATTCTTATAAATGTTGCCAGAATCACAGAATATATATCTTTTTTCATTTTCACTGACAATTCTTCTATTGTGCCAGAATCTCGGAATATGTATAATTTTCATTTTCACTGAAAATTCTTCTAAATGTTTCCAGAATCATAGAATATGTATCTTTTTTCATTTTCACTGAAAATTCTTCCAAATCTTGCCACAATCACAGAATATGTATCTTTTTTCATTTTCGCTGACATTCTTCTAAATGTTGCCAGAATCACAGAATATGTATATTTTTCATTTTCACTGACAATTCTTCTAAGTTTTGCCTGAATTACAGAATATGAATCTTTTTTCATTTTCACTGACAATTCTTCTTAATATTGCCAGACAGACAGAATATAAATATTTTTAATTTTCACTGACAATTATTCTAAATGTTGTCAGAATCACAGAATATGTATATTTTTCATTTTCACTTGCAATTCTTCTAAATCTTGCCACAATCAGAGAATGTGTATATTTTTCATTTTCACTGACAATTCTTCTGAATTTTGCCAGAATTAAAGAGTATGTATATTTTTCATTTTCTCTGACAATTCTTCTAAATGTTGCCAGAATCACAGAATATGTATCTTTTTCATTTTCTCTGACAATTCTTCTAAATATTGCCAGAATCACAGAATCCTTGTCTTTATATACTTTTAATTCGACTCCTTTTTTTTATTTTCTTCTCCGTTTGCGTTCCTGATATTAAGATAGTCGCTTATAAAATCGCCCTCGTTTTACCAGCAAGTTTCACATGCTCACCGAATGTTAACATTCAGATTTCACTTTTTTATTTCACGCTTCATAAGTTTCAACTTTGGTAAATTGTACTAAGATTCCATGTACCGATCATACTTTTATCTTTGTTGCGGACAAACGCCGATATGTGACACTTGGCACAATGATTTCCTCTCTGCGTGCTAGGATTCAATTTCTATTGAGAGAAATACCTTAAAATAGTTACGTGACATTTCATAGTTCTGAATTTTCCTGATTGTTTTTTTAGCGATAGTATGGTTGTTTCAACGTTGCCTTCGTCATACATTTTATCATGAGACAAAGAATTCTTAGTTAAGCGTTTACCCGATGGATTAATCCTTCATTTGATAGGTCTTATTTGTCTCACTACAGAGCGGCTCACTATCCTCCTCATTTACACTGATGTACGGCATGGACACCGGTTTAGTTTAATTTTCGGATTATTATTCGTATTTATCTATTCCACGATTATTGCAATTAATCTCCTATTGCTGGCCGGTGGATTAGTCCGTCGACCAGAAAAAATCAGGGATTACATTTCTGGTCAACCCATGGGTGACTGAGGCTGAGGATACAGACGCGAAGTTTAGGATTTATGCTTTAATTCTAAAATTATATGCTTCAAATTTGTAAAAATATTTGTAGCCTTTCTAGGTTTTGTATTTTTCCATTCTTTCAATCTTCCACCTTTAAATTCTATCGAAAATATTTACGTTTTGTTCTGGGAATTTTGTTTAAATTATTTTTCTTTCATTTCAAATTTTTCGAGTCAAATGGACCCGTTTCTCGTGAAATGGTTACGTGGTTGATACATAGGCAAAATCACATTGTCTTTTATGTTGTTTATTTGACGAATGTTTCCCGAAGAGATTTTATATCCATCTGTGACAAAGAAAGAAGAATGCGGTTTAGAAATTTATTTTAATTTTTTTTACAACTCTAACGTAATTTAGACTTTGTGTCTGGTAAATTTCAACTTGTCCTTGGAGAAGAAGAAATATAAAAGAGTTAAAGAAAAGGTAAAATGATGAAAAGAAAACGAAGAAGAAAGAAAATTAGAAAGATGAAATAGAAGTAGCAGAAAAAAGAAAAATAGGTTTTTGAACTCTTGAAATATAAAGAATTTTTTTTCTCTAAAAGGAATGAAAATCGAATGCATGAATTTATTAAATATTAACCGCATCACCCATCACGTCACGACATCCTGAGATGTTATCAAACGAAATCACATTATTTTGTGTTAGAAGCTATGCAGATGAAGCCGGGTTTTTATCACATTCTGAAACAAAATCACAAATATATCTGGGGGTGCGGGAGAAAGAGTCGCAAGAAACGAGAAAAGAAGAAAAACAGAAGTTCATTTAACTAAGAAGCATGAAATATTACAGAATAAATAATAAAATCGTTCAACGTGATTTCCTGAAGAAAACGGATGATTAGCTTCACCGAGAAGCAGTCGTTTGCCAAGGTGGCCTCACAGATTATTAATCACGTATCACTTGTAGTCATACGGCAGATTAAAATAAGAAGAGGAAATACCCATAGAAACAAGCTTTACAACGAGGACGAAAGGGTTCTTTCTAAACCTTCTTCTCTTATGTACCATGCCCATTCAGGACGTAATTAATCATGGCCCTTCACATCTTCCCGTCTCTTGAAGTTCTTAACATGTTTTGTCTTTTCGTTATTTCTCCCAAACCCTGTTCTGCCATCCATTTACTCAAGCTCGTCAAATATGTTACGCGTTGATTTCCTCTGTCCCTCTTTGCCTCAATCTGTCCTCTGAGGATCAGATTTTGCAAGCCATCTTTCCTCATTACGTGCCCCAGGAATTTCAATTCTATCTTCTGATGTTAAGTATAAGTTTTCTTTTTGTTTCCATTCTGATCAAAACCTCGTCGTTGCCCACATGTTCGATCCATGGCATCTTTCTGTAGAGCCACATTCCTCTTGTTTCAATTCTCTTCTTTATCTTTGAGGAGAATATCGAGCATTCGCTACCATACAGGAGGACAGATATCACATAACAGTTCAGTATTCTTTTCTTTGTTTCTAACGAAATTTTCGTGTCTCTTAGCTTCTGGAATGGATCTTTGGCTGTCCCAATTCGTTTTTTGGTACTTTCCGTCATCTGTTAGAATACTTCCCAAATATTTAAATTTCTGAAGTTATTCGATTTTAATGTCACCGATTTCTAATTTGCAATTTGGGCTCATCCTTTTGTTGATAAGCATGCACATTGCTTAAATGTAAGCAGTGAACAGCTGCAAAATTATTCTAAGTTTGGTTAAATAAAAATACTTTTTTTTTAAAAATCATTTCACCTCAAGATAGGTAATAACGATACTAAGATACAAAGGCTTACTGAGTGTGCAAAAATATGAGAAAATGAAAAAATTATTAGACAGAGTGAGAACAATGAAATAAAAAGAATTAAAAATTAAAAAAGAAGAGAAAAATTGACATTGAATTTAAAATTTGAAACTGGAAAACAACAATCAGGAATATACGTAAATTGACAAATGCTTTGAGCATTTCTGTTTTAAGTTAATTCATTTTATTCATAAGTTAAATTATTACGGAGTTAAATATAGTTGTGTGCCAGACGAAGAAATTGGAAATCTAAATTATTTAGCGGAAAGAAAGAAAGATTAACAAATAAAATATTCATTCTAAAAATGAAGATCCTTGCAGTTAAAATAGAAATAAGAAAAATAAATATCGAATGAGATAAAACGAATAAATTGAACCATTGAATTTTATCAATGCCGAAATGAGAAAAGAAATTAATGAATGTATGAAAAATATTGAATCAATAACATCATGAATTAAAAACTGTTTCAAGAAATATTGCAAACAAAAAGACGAAAGACGGAAGACATAAGGTCAGAATTAAAAATAGACTTGTGGGTAAAACAATTAAATGTCAGGTTCAATTAAATTAACCAATTAAGTATCAGATTTGCGCTAAATAGAAAAGTAAGCTCAGAGAATAAGGATGGGTGAGTTTTTTCTCATTCCATGATAAACATGACATTTTCAAGTTTTTGAAAGGACGTTGAAGGGCGGGATAGATTGATCAGACGTAAAGTTTACAAAAAAAATTGTTTTATTAAATTTTAGATTCAAGAAACTTCTTAACGGTGCCTCTAGATAAAATTAAAAATATGGAACATCTATATAAGATATTAATAATACTAACTGACAGCAATATATGGCAATATATATATATATATATATATATATATATATATATATATATATATATATATATATATATATATATATCCTGTTACGCCAGGGTTTCGTTGGGACTACGATAGCCGGGACGCAACGAGAAACTTAAAAAATAAACTAGAGTATACCAGGGTTCAATATAAGATTGATGTAAAGAACGATGGGAAGGGAATTCTCCAATTCCGGACGTCGGTGAACGCAATGAGAAAACGAACAAGATGCAGGCACAGAACAACAGAAGACGACACGAGGACATACAATAAAATACATTATTTATAAAATATACAGTATATTAAATTAAAAAAAAGAAATGAAAACTAAATAGTAAAAGGGATGAGGGGACAATGGGTTGATCAAACATATCAATGCAACGAAATACAGACTCAAATCGTGACAGCAGATTATAGAATATATATATATATAAACATGTAAAGGCTTACAAATTGTAGGGATCGACGTCGATCGATGGTTATCAGAAATAAAGGTCGAAAGAAAAGATGTCCATTCAATTCTCCGAGCGAAAAAGGTGGAGTTACTAATGTCCTGATATAAGTCCTTGATTAACGCCGTTCAATCCTTGCCAAGGGCGAGTAGTATACGCAGACAATCCACAGAAGCATAGACGACTTGGGTTTGAGAATACCGTTCAGGATTCTTTTGTCGGTCATTCGATTCTTGGTGACGTCCGATTGTTCAGAAAGCAAACAGCTAAGTCCAATTTTGGTGACGTTCGATTCCACTGAAAGCAAACAGCTAAGTGAAGACACGCGCGAAAAAACCGTTAGCGGTTAAGTTACGTGTTGGCATATGAAAGTGAGTAGACGTTATCCATTGACCACTATTGGAGTCACTTGTACTTATCAGACAAGCAGCGTTCGTCTGGCCTGCGATCAGAGACCAGACAAGACAGGAGGTGGGAGAAAGGAAGATTCTCTTCCAAGAACTGGCTTTAGTTTAAACGGGTACAAAAAATATTCCATAATCTGCATATTCAAAGAAATAAAGAGACGATTGTTGTTCTCATATCTCGTCGCAAATATGTAAGGTATTAAAAATAAACTTGTAAAATCTAAGGTGGGGGTACAATTATTGGTCTAACGTAACAATATATATATATATATATATATATATGTGTGTGTGTGTGATTATATTCAGTTTATGTGATCATTCGTAGTTTGTTTATTTATTTATATATATTTTTGTTTGTTTTTTTTGGGGGGGGAGGTTCATTAGATTATTTGTTCAGTTTAAAATATTGTTTTATCTGCATTGTATTTAGTACATGTATTTGCATTTTTCATGCTGCTGTTTTATAAGGCATTTGTTTTTAGTCTTTAGTTGATAGATTTGGTGTGATATTCAGAACATCGACTACAGAATTTTCCCTAACTTTTCAGTCGACTCATCAGGAAGTTTCAGCAATTCATACACACAAACACACACACACTCCTGTAAAAGAAGGATTTTGCTATTGAGAAAATTACACTGAGGGAAATTTTTCTGAGGATATAGGCTATATTCATAGTCAGCGGTTTACTGGGATTTTCATAATGTCTGTATCAGAATTCTTTACAGTTATTCCTAGTGGTCCTATTATTGGAACACCGGTTATGATGAAATGTCAAATTATTATTATTATTATCTTTGATTTTTAATGTATACTCATTTTTATTCCTGGTCCCTGCCAGAGACATAAGGTCAAAAATGGCATCATGATATTTTCTATTGTGGAGATTCGAAAAAACCACATACATTTTACATAGATAAAGCCCTTCGTAAGGTGTGTTGGCTGTACATGTGAGAAAATTTTATTTTGTATTTCTTTAAGGCATCGTCTACCAGGAATTCTTTTAATGAATCTATTGGAATATTTTCCAAATATTTCGAGGGCTCAAACTACAATTGGAATTGTTGATACATTGATTACATTATTCGGACTATTGTCCTCATCTTTGTCGCCATATTTATTACAACGTTTCGGCCGTTTTACGCTCCGGTCTTCTTCAGGTGGTTCAGTTCGACATTCCAACCACCTGAAGAAGGCCGGATCGTATAACGGCCGAAACTTTGTAATAAATATGGCGACAGAGATGAGTACAATAGTCCGAATAATGTAAATAATGTACATAATACCTCATCTCAGAAATATAGACAGATATGGAATTGCTGATGTCCTCAAATGCCACATTTTTGAGATTTTTATTTCAAGGTCCTTTTATTTTGATAGTGTTTTGAAAATCTTCAAAGAAACATTGCAATTGCAGGAACTGTCATATCAATAGGAAGGCACATTTTGTCTTTGCTGTTTCTAATCACGATATGTGAGCGATTAGCTTTGATTGTTCTACGTGTATTGTGAAGTCCCATAAAATTGTTACAAATCCTATTTCCGTAACGGGGTCTGGGTAGTGTTCATACCAATTTCTTTTAGTTTCCTTTCCGTTTGAATCCCCAACTTATACTACTAGAAATTAACGCAGTACAATGTTTAAAAAGAAAAGATAAAAAATACAAATAGCTGACCAGAAAACGCCAGGTTTATCACTCCATAGTGAATGGATTCTTAGTAGGACCATATACACGAATGCCGAACGATAATCAACAGAAACAAATGACAAAACGACAATATACAAATTAAAAAGTGTTTAACTCTAACTAGACAATATATGAAAGCATTTAATGAAGAACATGCCTGTAAAGATGCATGCTATACATTTCTCATTTTCTGTTGTTTTTTATATTCTACGATTTTTAAGTAAGTCACACAGGTAGCCATTAAAGATACAACCTACGATTAATGTTTGAATTTGGATCACAAATATATATATATATATATATATATATATATATGTGTGTGTGTGGTGTTACGGACAGCTATCGCTTCAAACTTTAAAAAGTAGAGAATATATGAAAACATTTCATGAATAGCATGTCTGCAAAGATATATGCTATACATTTCTGTGTGGAAAATGCATGCCTTATTTTCTGACGGTAAAAGTTGAAACAAAAACTTAACTTTTCTTCTGAAATAAAATAAGATTTTCTCTTTTCTCTCTTATATATTTCTCTTTGTTCTCTTTACTTTCAAATCAGTTTGTTCGCTTAAGTAGCGTTTGATCTTTGATTTATTCTTCTTTCTTCAATATCGTCTTCGTTATTCGGTTGAGGATGTTCAGGGCTATAGAATTCGGTTATGAAAAGTTCGGCTCTGTATAAATCATATATTTAGCTGTATAAAATTCATAATTCGCATCCTTCGTCCAATTGAGTCTATCACATATGCATTTCTTACGTGACTGTCACGTTTCGTCATTCACCTATGCTTTTAATGTAAGCAGCATGGTGTTGACTTGAATTGGAGTTTGTCTTTTATCATGTGATCTCTCTTGCTTGAAAGTAAAAAGTAAAAGAAGAATTATTTGCACAAAACTCATTCCGCCTGATTCTGTGTTTGGAGTTGATGTGAATTGGGGGCGATATTTATTCTTCACTTCGGAGAATCAATTTGCATGAGAATTTAATAGATGACCAGTCTCCTTCGAACTTCATTACCCCAAATGGTTTCTGTCAATATTTTTCCCACTCGTGCATTCTTATTTTGTCACGTGATTTGTTACGTGTTTAAGAATCTATTTTTAGCTTCGGCTCCAACCCGTTTCTGTGGTCGTCAGTCCTTTTTGAGCGACTTCTATTATAATGATTTTCTAAGCCCAGCTTAGATGTGGCACAAGGCCGAAAGTATGGGGCACCCAGTGACGATCGAACTCACTACTCAGTCGTAAGTGATCAAGAAAGACAAGCTTTCTAACCATTACACCATGTCGAGGTGCCCAAGTGAATTCTGTTATATATGCACAGAGAGAATGGGAGTTTACATGTAATATTATAAGACAGATGAGAAAGAGAAATGGCTTGTTAAGTGTAGAGTGAGTTTCGGTATGAGTTGTGAGTTGTGGAAAGCCATAACAAATATATATATATATATATATATATATATATATATATATATATATATGCCTCTAAAACGAAACTGCTCTCATTTAACCACAATAGAGAAACTTCCCGATCCCTATCAGCATGTTTGATGCTCGACTTCACGAGTGTGTCATTGCACCTTCTTGGCCTAACGTTTTCCACTGGTTTGAGGTGAAACAACTAAATTAAATCAATAGCTGAATCTACCGCAAGGAAAGGTTGTTCTCTGTGTCGTGTCAGAAGGTCTTTCTCGTCTGAATCTGTCTTTCATATCTATAAAGCTACCATTCGTCCATGCATTAAATACTGTTGCTATATATGCTCTGGCGCCTCTGTTGTTCATCTCGAGGTGCTCAACAAAATTCAAAGAAATATCTGCAATTCAGTCCTGACTTGGCATCTTGACCCAGTCCACTTCCTTCTTTACTACATATATTTTCATGGCAACTGCTCTGACAATCTATTTTCCCTTGTGACCCGACTGCATGAATTTAAGAGTGCTACTAGGTTGGTATCTAGGTCTCACCGTTTTTACTGTTGAAACAGTTAAATGTAACCGCCTCTTCTACTCCAACAGCTTCTTCTCTCGCACTTCCCAACAGTGGGGCTCCCTTCCGGTTATTTATTTCCCCGATAACTAAAATCTTCAAGAATCTAAATATAACCTCAATCGTCATCTTCTGATGCCTTGTTCCCCGTTATCCTTTTTAAACTCAATTCCCACAGTATCCCATCTTTTCTCTTACTTTCACGCTCTGTAACCCCTTGAATAATAGTGGCAGTCCCGCTTTGCTTGGGGTGAAATGTTTAATACACATAATACACACACACACACACACACACACACACACATATATATATATATATATATATATATATATATATACTGCAGGCGAAACGTTTTGGGTGACCATGAGATAATTTTTCTATTATTTTAAAGTAAAATATAACATTTCTGTAACTACAGAAAATATAGATTTGACCCAAACCGTCATGATCCGTAATGCTAGCATAACAGATTTGAATAGAATTAGAGAAAGGAGACGCGTTTGGTGTGATAAAACTGCTTGACGCATTTCTATGTTGAAGCGGAACCTGATCAAGGAACTACAGTCTGACCGCGAACTAACGAAGCTCTTTCATCAAGCAAAAGCAAGGGTGCCCTTCAGATAATATATCAAAGACCTATTATATCAGAAACGATGCATTAATGCGAACAAAGAAACCGTTAGATTCCAAATTCTGAACACTGGTGAGCAAATTGTAATTCCAAGAGCAATACAGCCGTAGTATATAAAAAACCTTTCACGAAGTTCATTTAACAGGTCATTTAGGAATCAATCAGACCTGCGAAATGATTTCTAGGCATTTTTATTTAACCGGGGTCAAGAAAGATTTAGTGAAGTTCTGCAAAACTTTTAATATATACAATATGGCGGGAGAGTCAAACGACAAAACCTCAGTTGCACCTTTACATCCTATTCTATTTTTTGAAGAACCTTTGAGTCGTGTAATAACAGATTACGTAGGTCCATTTCAGATTAGCAAACTAGGTAATAAGTGTTCGTTGACCTTCATATGTGAATCATCAAGATTACCCCAGGGTATTGTAGATCATATTGAACGTTCTCACTAATTTCTTTACTAATGTTAGTGTTGTGGATTCCGAGATGAAATTCGGTCTCCAAAGAATAACAAACGCAAGAATTAAGGATAAGAAATTAAATGTATTTACACAATAATACAAAGGGTAATACTGTTAGTAAATCCAGGAATGCGGTTAGTAGCAATAGCATATAGATATATACAGTCTCGAAGTAGGACTTCCTTGGAGTCTACGTGCTTGTAACTGACTTCTACAAGCGGTTACCTCACACTATTACTCTACCTCCAACTCCATCACAATCTCAGTCTTCTCACTATCTATACTCACTCTTTGACTGACTGTCTAACTCTGGGTATTTAACGACAGGAGTCCAAGTAACACTCTGGTGGAGTCCACTTATATGAAAAAGGGGAGGACACCATAACAGTTAGGTTGCCTAAGTCGGCTCAAGGATCCAATTTCATGTCAAAGTTATTTCAGCAAAAAAGTGAATAAAAGTGAGTGCTTATCATTCAAAATGATAAAACGCTCTCTCTCGAGAGAGAGAGATCACTCTGTCCTTAATAATATGATGAGAATTTATTGTTTAGACCACATGAAAGATTGGGACGAGAGCATGCCGTTCTTAATATTGGTTTTAGTTCGTTTGAACTTGTTTTCGAACATTAGGTACGAGCTATGTTACAACTAATAAAGGAAAAAAGGTTACAAGATGATCCAAACAAAGGTCATCTATTAGAATATCAGGAAACGAATCTCGGAAGCGAATAAGCTAGTTCGTAAGCATCACAGAAGTGTTCAAGGCAAAATGAAAGAGTGTGGATAAGAAAACAGCTGAAGCGAAATTCGAGACGGGAGACGAAGTTCTAATTTTATTACCAACGAATAACCACCCGCTTCAAACTAAATTTCAAGGCCCATAAAAAATTAGGAAAAAAATAAGCGAACTCAATTATAAGGCGGAAATGCCTAATCGCAAAAAGGAGACACAGAGATATCACATAAACATGATTCTCATACTACAGACGGACAAATGATAACTCATATTTACCATTCAAAAATCTTATGAGGATAGACATCCTAGGCAAAAAAAGGGAATGAATTATACGTGGATATAAATCCTCCACATAAGCTTAAGAATTCTGAAATGTTAGCAAATTTCGATAGTAAGTTACGACATTTGCCAGATACCGAGAAGAAGGAGTTAGCTACCCTTATCTCGGATTACGAGTGTTTATATTCCAATGTACCTAGTCAGACAACAATAGTATTTCACGATGTACATGTATGAGATGCCAAACCAATAAAGCAACATCCATATAGATTGAATCCTCAAAAGACAAAGCTCATGGAGGATTAAATCCAATATATATTAAGGAATCGATTTATCGAACCAAGCCAAAGCGAATGAGTTTTACCATACGTATTGGCAGAAAAACTCGACAAGACGATGAGATTTGTACGGACTTTAGAAAGGTAAATAAGCTTACTAAAACAGATTCCTACCCTATTCCTACCGCAGACGATTGTATCAACAGAATTGGAAAGGCTAACTATATCACGAAGTGTGATCTTTTAAAAGGTTATTTGGCAGTATCATTAACTGACAAAACTAAACAGATATTAGCTTTTGTAACACCCAGCGGATGCTATCAATATTGCGTTGTGCCTTTCGGCATAAAAAAACAAAACTCACAAGCAACTTGCCTAAGATTAATAATCGGTCCTTGAGAGATATACAAGGAACAGACACCTATATCGACGACAGTGTCATATATAGTGATTTTGGAAAGAAAACCTTCCAGCATTGAGGAAGGTATTTGATAGATTTAAATTAGCGAACATTACCGTTAATTTGATAAAAAGGGACTTTTGTCAAGCAGAGATAACTTACCTAGGACATGTCGTATGACATGGGAAAATTTCTGCGCTTAATGCCAAAATACAAGATATTATGAGATATCTGATCCCTGGTAATGTAAAAAGATTAAGAACATTTTTGCGAATGGCGGAATATTAACGAAAATTTTGTGGAAATTTTTCTGAAATTTCTTTCCCGCTGACTAACTTTTTAAAGAAAGGGATTAGGTTTACCTGGACTTCGAAATGTCAGGAAGCGTTTGATAAAATAAAATATTTACTTGTTACTAATCCAGTACTTAAAATTCCAGAGTTTAAAGAGCCGTTCGGCATTGCAATTGTCGCAAGTAACATAAGAATTGGGGAAATATTATTACGAGCCGAAGATTAGAATAGAATGCATTCGGGCTGTTACTATTCGTGAAAATTAAATAAACATCCGAAAAAATATTCTACGACAGAAGAAGAAAGTATAGCTTTAATATCTAGCTAACAACACTTCGAAATTTATGCCACTATTGCACATCCATATGCTGTAATATCCACGGATACCAACCCGTTGGTTTCCTTAGTCAAAGTGAAAAATAAAAATAGATGACTCCTAGTATGGAGCTTCGCTTTACAAGAATTCAACTTAAAGATTAAGCACAAAAGTTTAGAAAATAAGTGAGTGGATGCAATGTCACGTATTTAAAGTTACAAGAAAAAAAAGGAATTAAAATATTTTTTTTTCATTTCCGTGGTGAGATGATATGACTTTCCGCAACTCACCCACACACAATTTACATTTAACAACAAATTTCTCATTCCCATCTCTCTTTGTCATCTCTCTAATAATATAAGATATGAAGTCCCTCTTTCTCTTTTTGCATATATAATAGCAGTTTAGGTTAAAAGGGACCGACAACCAGAGCAACGGGTGGTAGCCGAAGCTACAGGTAACAAATCACGTGACAAAATACGAATGCATGAGCGGGAAAAATATTGACAGAAACCATTTGGGGTAATGAAGTTCGAAGGAGACTGGTCATCTATTAAATTCTCATGCAAATTGATTCTCCGAAGTGAAGAATAAATATCGCCCCCAATTCACATCAACTCCAAACACAGAATCAGGCGGAATGAGTTTTGTGCAAATAATTCCTCTTTTACTTTTTACTTTCAAGCAAGAGAGATCACATGATAAAAGACAAACTCCAATTCAAGTCAACACCATGCTGCTTACATTAAAAGCATTGGTGAATGATGAAACGTGACAGTCACCTAAGAAATGCATATGTGATAGACTCAATTGGACGAAGGATGCGAATTATGAATTTTGTACAGCTAAATATATGATTTATACAGAGCCGAATTTTCAAAACCGAATTCTATAGCGCTGAACATCCTCAACCGAATAACGAAGACGATATTGAAGAAAGAAGAATAAATCAAAGATCAAACGCTACTTAAGCGAACAAACTGATTTGAAAGTAAAGAGAACAAAGAGAAATATATAAGAGAGAAAAGAGAAAATCTTATTTTATTTCAGAAGAAAAGTTAAGTTTTTGTTTCAACTTTTACCGTCAGAAAATAAGGCATGCATTTTCCACACAGAAATGTATAGCATATATCTTTGCAGACATGGTATTCATAAAATGTTTTCATATATTCTCTACTTTTTAAAGTTTGAAGCTATAGCTGTCCGTAACACCACACACACACACACAAATATATATATATATATATATATATATATATATATATATATATATATATATATATATATATATATATATTAAAACAAGTTCAAAAATTAACCGTAGGTTTGTATCTTTCATGCGACTTACTTAAAAATCGTAGAATATAAAAAAAACACAGAAAATGAGAAATGTATAGCATGCATCTTTACAGGCATGTTCTTCATTAAATGCTTTCATATATTGTCTAGTTAGAGTTAAACACTTTTTAATTTGTATATTTTCGTTTTGTCATTTGTTACTGTTGATTATCGTTCGGCATTCGTGTATATGATACTACTAAGAATCTATTCACTTCACCACACACACACATACACCACACACACACACATACACACATACACATATATATATATATATAAAGAAAGATCAGTAAGATATATAATCCGATGTTCTTATAGATATTATTATTTTTACAAAATAGTGCTCAATGTAAATATACAGAGCATTAATATCATAAATTAATTGATTTATAATATGTTTTTCGCTACACAGTTCTAACCATGTTTCAAAAATGGAAGCTGAAAGCTCCGAATTTAATTTTGTAATTAAATTAAAGACATTAGTTCCATTTCATCCTCCCACGAATTTTGGAGTAACTTTTAAAATTACTGGGTTTTAAAGACACAGCAAAAATCATAATTCACGTTTCCAAGGATACAGAGAAATCCAATTCAACCAGACAACCATATTTTAAATCAATTAATATATATATATATATATATATATATATATATTAGTAATACCAGTTCAAAAATTAACCGTAGGTTGTATCTTTAATGGCTACCTATGCGATAGTGAGATACAAACACACATAATTGCAATGAAATATAATGATGTTATACTTGTAAATATAGGTGAGCGTAAAACACACAATATTATTCAAAGTCTATTATTAATATAAAGGGTGGTCCGAAAGTCTTGTGTCCCTTACATAATATACTTTTTTATTTCAATGGTCTGACACGAGCTCGTGGTGTCTGGAAGAGAGGTAGCGGGTGATAAGACTATCGAATCAACCTGTAAAATGTATATTTCATTTTAGAATAGGGCTGAATTAGAAAAGTTTAAAATTCCTTCTAATATTTATTGAAAAGTGTGTGACAGAAAACTCGAGAGAGAGAAAGGAAGTAGTGAGAAAATATAAAATGAGAGACGATAATTTTTGTTAAATAATATAAAAATGAAAATTATTTTGTATTGTTTGTAAGTATTATTTCCTGATAATCTTGTATTTGGATACAATTTTGTTCAAAAAGAAAATCTGTTGCCAAATATTTTATTTTATTTCTGAGCGTAAATTCACTTTATCAGCGAAGAAAATCTTTGGAAAAATCCGGAAAAAATGTGACATAAAATTTATTAAAAAATAAATAAATAAGAGTTTATCAAGTACAAGAGCAAAAAAAAAGATAGCTGTGTGTGTGAGAGTGAGAGAGAGAAAGAGAGAGAGAGAGAGAGAGAGAGAGAAATGGAGAGAAATAAAGAAAGGAGAGTGATTGAGTGATTGATAAAGTGGTAACGAAAATGACAGAAAGAAAAAGGAAAAATCAAGAGAAACTAAAAGTAAGATAAACAGAAGAAAAAAATGTATAAATTAATTCTTAGAAGAGAGAGAAAAACTAAATGAAAAGAGATTTAAAGGAAGAGAAAATGAGAATGATTAAGGGTGGTGACATGTAAAAGTGACATCATGAAAACGTGTGTCAAACAAGTGAAAGAGAAGAAAAGGAGAAAATATGATCGGTGAAAAGTTAAATTTAAACACAGTACCAGATTGGTGACAAGCTTTCATCTTTATACTGTTGAAATGGCCGCTAGACGTAAAAGTTTTATGTTAACGGTTTCTTCTCTCGCACTTCCCGCTTGTAGAACTCCCTTCCGGATTCTTAGTTCCAAGTAAACTGATCTTCAATAATATAAATGCAATGTAAATCATTACATTATGTCTACGTAATTCCTGTTCTCTTTTTGATCTCTTAATGACTTTTTCCTTTCCCTTTTTCTGTTTTTTCTTATATTTACTTAAAATCAGTAACCACTTGCGTCTTACTGACTTTATTTTCGTTCTTAGGGTGAATTCATAAACTAAGACGAAGAATTGTTAGAAAGTAATATATTGGAATTGATAAGAAAAGTGAAAGTGAAAGTACGATCAACCTACAGATTTGAATATAATAAAAAAAAAGGTCCAGTTGTCAAAAGAAAAGTAGTAATAGAATTATAATCGATTAAAAAATTATTATATTATAATTGATTAAAAAAAGAGAGGGGGAAATGTAAATAAAATAATGCAAAAAATAGAGGGAAAAATAAAAGAGAAGTAAAGAATAAAGGTGAATATGGAAATAATAGCGAAATAGATTGAAACAATAAAGAGATAGATAATAAAGAAATAGAGAAAGAGATTAAAACGCTGAGGGAAAAGAAATATATCTGGTTGCCATAATTTTCAAGGTGGGGACGTATTGCTTCCATTCTCATGATCTTCTTAGTAATGCATAATGCTTTATGTTGTAGCATACCTACGGACGATTATAGGTATGCTCCTATTCACATAAATACAGTAGTAAATACTGTATGTTGATCTGCAGTTGGAGATTCAATTCCAGCTGTGCTGGTCAAACTCTCTGCCTCTAGGCAGAGAGGATCTCCAGCCGAGGCTATGTGGAAGGGCAGATTCTCGTTTCGGGAAACAGCTATCCGACCCCGTTTTATACAATGTCTCCGGAGAATTTTTGGCCGAGTCTATGGGCTCGGATACCCCACATTAGATTCGGCCTTGTGCCACATCTGACCGCGTGGGGCGGTTAATAGATATTCTGCAGTTTGAGAATCATTTTAGAATTCACTTGACTCACTTCTAGCAGTTGACTATTATTTCTATGCGCCGCTGGCGAATCTTATATATGTTGTTCGTGTCCTAAGTATTATCGTTTATTACCAATCTTCCTTTGATTATTCTATTAAGTAACCGTCCCTAGTTTACAACGCTAAACGACTTTCTTGTCCGTTTGATCGATGGGAATACTCAATGCTTTCTTTCGATTCTCTTGTCTTCACCTTGCCGTGAGAGCGTTAAATTCTATTAAAAAATTATACTTTTGTCTCCTGGTGCATCGTCAAGATGCTAGTTTGTTTGTTTTTTTCTGATAGTTAGCAATAATTTCTTTGTGTTTTGTAGCAACTCACAACTTTCTTTTTCGTAACACGATATTAAACAATCCCATTTTCTATGACGTAATTCGTGTCGTAATTATCCAACATTCATTTCCATCTAGGAGTATAGACATTTCACATCAACCCGATACTCTTTCTTTTATTGCTAGTCTTTTCTTTGATCGTTTATTAGGTAACTCATTTTCTGAAAATCTCTTTCGCTATTACAATGCACCATTCGAATTTCTGTGTCACATCTTCGGAGAGAAAATAACTAATAAATAATAACAAAGGAATATCAAGCATTTTACAGATATAAAGAAGAGAAGAATGTAGTAGGAATGTAATAATGAAGAATGAAATGGGAGAGATTTAAGTGTCAGGGGAAGAGAGTAAGAGAGAGTGAGAAATACAATAATAACTAGGAAGAAAAACTGACTTAGTGGAGAAATAAAAAATAATAAATCATGGTAGATAGAAAGAAAAATAGAATTAGTATAAAACGAGAGTAACGCTAAGAGACGGACAGAGAGAGGGAGAGAGACGAGGGGAAAAGAGAGAAAGAGAAGAGAGTAAGAGACTAAGAGAGAGAAGACAGAGAGATAATTTATAGAAAATGATGAAAGGGTAGACGTAGAAAACGTTGCCGAAAGCGAAAGACAGTGAGAAACAAAAAAGAAAGAAGTAGACAACATGGAGAAAAGAGAAAGACAGAGAGAGAGAGAAAGAGAGAGCTACAAAGAGAGAGAGAGATGAACATTTAAGAGGAGGAAACAAATGAAGGGATATTTAGAAGAAAAGAAGTGTTATTATCTCTCAGATTATTATTATTATTATTATTATTACCTCTGTTAATCTCTAGGAGAGAATTACAAGAAAGGGGCGAAAAGAGAAAGATAAAAATGGAGAGTGGCACTGTCAGAATTAAAGAACGTGAAAAAGAAACACAATCGTAATCATATTACGGATAAATCGAACAGAAAGTTGGTGTTTAAAGTGGAAATAGTAGAGAAAATTAAACGAATAATTGAAAGTACCAAGAGAGAGAAGAGGAGAAGGGGAAGAGAATTAGAGAGACGTGGAGGAAGAAAGAGGGGAGATAAGGGAGGAGGGGGTAGAACGGAAGATGGGGAGAGAATCGAAGAGGAAGAGATAAGGAGAGAAAAGGGAATAGGGGAAGTGGGAGACAGAAGGAAAGACGTAAACAGAAGAGAATAGGAAATAAAAGAAACAGGAGGAGGGGAGAGAAGAGAAGAGGGAGGTCGAAGGGAAGATGGGGAAAGAAGGGAAGAGAAAGAGAGAACGTAAAAAGTGAGAGAAGGGAATAGGGGAGAGGGAGACAGAAGGGAAGTGGGAGACAAGGGAATAGAGAAAGAAGGAGAGATAAAAGAGGAGAGGGAAGGGAAGAAAGAGATGGAAGGGGAGAGAAGGGAAGGGGGAGATAGATGGGAAGATAGGAAGAAATGTGAAGATGTTGAGAGCGAGAGAGAAGGGAATAGGTAGAGGGAGACAGAAGAGAAGAGGGAAAGAGAATGGAAGAGGGGAGAAGGAGACAGAAGGGAAGAGGAACAGAGAAGCAGAAAGAAGGGAGGAGGAGGAGGAGAAAGAGTGAGAAGAGAATAAGGAGTGATGGAGGGAGAAGGGAAGAGGGAGAGAGATGGCGTCGACGTGAGGACATTTAATTCCCAATTCGTCATTAAGATATTTTTTGGGAAGTTAAATATGCAAAGACAAAACAAAGACAAAATACAACAAAATGTCGGCAAAGTGATACCTGAGAGCCTTTACTCTTGCACGTGAGGGAATTAAGTGAAACGTCTCTATTTTGAGATAGGACCACCAAAATTGGCTTCACCTTCACTGGTAGTCATATATATATATATATATATATATATTTGCGATTGAATGATGTCTGATTCTTTTTTTAACGATCTGCGCCGACAAGAATGGGAATTAGTTTAAAATATTCATTCCTTTGTCCAATGTTTTAAGGGAATTATTCTTAAAAACAATTATTTCATGTCATTATCTTTCATTTACTTTGGTTGACATTTCGTCCGGCCGATATCCCTGTCTGCCTTGTTTGTTTGGTTTGTAAGTAAACTTAGAGATCACGTTTGTTGGTATTATTTTTTTTATAAACAAAAAGTGATAAAATAATAACTACAGTGAATCGGCAATATGGAATGTAGCCTTGTAAAAAATTGGATGAATCAGCAATTAGTATATTTGTGTCTATTAATTACTATAGTTTGTTCGTAAACAGTATACTATTAGAGAATCATTGTACAAGGAACATGGACAAGAAATCCTGGCAGATCCCCCCGCAGAAGAAATAAAAAAAAGGCATTCCATAAATATCTACTCCGGCATTTCACTTCTGCGATTTAATTTTTTTTTATTATATATACAATAATGTTCACCCTGTACAAGTAATGGAGTCACTCGATGTACAGTGTTACTGAGTAAGAGGCATAGTTTATACGGATATATTCAGAAGATAACATTTGAACAGGTTAAGATTGTAGTGACCGGAAGAGCATTCTCTTGGGCGTTGGTCCCACAGATCAGAGAAGAAGCTACTCAGGCGCTTGCTACGTTTCATCTGTGAGAAAGAGATTGTAGGTTGGAAAATAATTTGTTACCCACAAGGAGACACTTTTGGACTCTATTGAGACTGGAAATTGTAGAACGTACAGCTCCTGCCCATATATGGCAGTTGTACTCCATTTTTAGGTCTGATCCGGCTTATGTAAAATTAGAGGAATAACGGGTGGAGTCAGGCTGAGGCGGTAGAGGGAACCGATCATTTTTCCAGTGTCTTTAGCGACGGATCGTATGAGCGAGTTCCATTTGAGGTCTAGCTTGAGTGTGAGTCCCAATAGGTGCTCAATGCACAGAGGGTCTTCCTGAAGGAATATCCTTTCATGATGCCTGGTGAGAGTTCTAGGCCCGATCAGCGATGATGGAATGTCACTAGTTTTGATTTCGAGGTACTGAATGTGACCAGCCAGTTTTCCTCGACAAAGCTATTAGAGTAAAATCGCAGGGCAGATCAGCTGCCAAAAACTGGTCATCTAGAGTTTTGGATATTTTAACGTACCTCAGATATTCTTCCACAACGTCTCATATCTGCAGAATATAAACGGAGCAGAATTCATAAAAGCTGCAATTAAATCAGCCTTGATCAAATTGAACAGGAATAAAGCAGAAGTACTAGGATTTTAATAGAGATGCTGGCAGCTTACGATGATTTCGGCATTGTCAAAATTACAGAAGTAAAAATGATATATACGACAATGGCGATAAAATAAAAGACCTCAATAGACCCATTTTCATCGCGCTGCCTAAGAAGCCAGAGGGCAAATAAATGCGAACTCTATGAACAATCAGCCTAATGAGTCACATGACAAAACTGAAGAATACAAATCGTACCAAAAGTAGACCGGAAATAGTAAAGGCACAGTGCTATTTTGTTAAAGACATTAAAAGAAATAATGCGATATTTATGTATGAAATGGTATCTGAAAGATCAATACAAATGTAAAAGAATGAATACCTATGTTTTATAGATTCAGCAAAAGCGCTTGATAAAGAACAACACAAAGAACTGTTGGAATTGCTAAGATAAACTTGATTTATGCAGGAAAGCACCTGTATACTGAAAGAAAATGAACTCAGTAAATAAACAAAATAGGAAGAATGTGTCTTCTCACAAGACTTTTTCAACCTTCAAAATGAAGTAACTCTGAGATAATTAAATGCCCTACCGGAACAGAACCTTAACTACAAAATATAAGGATCACACAGTGTTGATAGTAGACATCGTCAGAAATCTACATGAAGGTAGGAAAATAGGAAAAAGAATTAAATCTCAGTTATAAGAGGACAGAATATAAAGTTGTACGAAAAAGAAATGGCCGAAGACGTGAAGTACAAATTAGAGTCACCAAAATCAAACAAGTACAAAATAAATATCTAGAAAACCCGGAAATTTCGACACCGGCATCAGTAGGATGACTAACAAAGTACAAGCAATGTATTTTAAAAAACGGGTAAATTTTCATAGAAACAAATAGAAGAGTAATGAGATGTTATGTAATATTGGTCCTCCCCATATAACAGTGAATGTTAAATAATCACATCACAGATGAAGAATAAACTTGAAGCAAATGAAATGTGATTCTACAAAAGGATGCTGGGAATTCCGTTATCTGTTCACATGAGGAATTAAAGAGTTTTAAGGAATTTAAAAGAAAAGGCTCTTATACTTAGAAATTGAAATTTCTAGGTTACATAATGAGGAAAAGGGACTTGGAGAATGTGATGCTCACAGGACAATACTGAAGGCAAGTACGACCAATAATTGGTTGACAGAACAGGGATTAAGAAATCGTAAAAAATAAACTTACTAAGAGTCACTAAGAACAAAGAAAGTTGTGAAGAGCTATAATCGTCACATCATGAAAGGACACGGCAAATAAAAAATAGTTTTCACATATATATGTATATCGATAAATGCACAATTGAGGAAAAAAGTATTTATTTTTAAAAAAGACATTGATTTTGCAACAAAATCACCTTTTTGTTAATGCCCTTAATGTCACTGGTGAATTTGCCACACGACTAATCAAACAGACTGGACATTTCAGAACAAAATTCAACTAATGACTTATACATCAGGCTTCGAATATATTGGTCCATACTTAGCCAATGCAATATTCTGCTCTTTTCATTGCTCTAAAAAATGTATATTAGAAATATGTAATATTTTTGCTGAAAAACAAACATTGCGACCTTTCTAGTCTCCTTCTCCAAATATTAAGTAATATATTAGATATGTTACAGTAATCCGTGTTTATACATAATGGCAGTTAAGAACAAGTAGATCATATATATATATATATATATATATATATATATATATATATATATATATATAGGTGCGTGTGCGCGCGCGCTTAAACAGTCAGATATAAATAAAATATATCTGTAAAAAAACAATGTGAATAATAAAAATATAAATCAAAAATCAAAAAAAAAAAAACAACAGTAAATAAAATTTACTTAACTTCATTTATTAAAATTATATCACTTAACATTCTAGTTTACACCTTGACTTTCACAATTAGCCTGAAGAAAGAAGCATTGTTAAATTTTAAAAACATATCACTGGAATTACTTTTGTTTATAAATACTTGTTGCCTAAATATACATACATATATATATATATATATATATATATATATATATATATATATATATATATATTAGCATTAAACCAAAAAAATATATTTATATAGTAGTAAACCAAAATATTCAGAATTTCCACTTATAGGGCATATAGATCTATTTCAATTGACTAAAACTTACCTTGAATAAGTGACGAAGTTTTCATCGGTTGAAAAAGGTCTATATCCCCTAGATCTCAAATGGAACTCGCACATACGATCCGTCGCTAAAGACACTGGAAAAATGATCGGTTCCCTCTACCGCTCCAGTAAGAGCCTGACTCCACCCGTTATTCCTCTATATCCACTATGAGGTAATTCTGAATTTTTTGGTTCACTACTATTTATTTGCTCTGTATAATAAATACATTGAGCTCTTTTTGTGAATGAGTTTTAATATTTTAGATTATTAGATTACTACTTGGATTATATACCAACGGATCTATTACGTTTAT
>CAHIKZ030001110.1:110000-135000 GCA_903632075.3 Acanthosepion pharaonis | reverse complement strand
GAAAGGTTAATTTGTTTATCCTCGTCTTCTTTAAGGTTCAAGTTCTATTATAGCCTCTCTTGTTTTATAAGTTTCATCAGAATACAGTTAACAGTATATAGACATAATAGATCATAGTGAACTCATTTCATAAAATAATTTGATGCTATTCGTATGGGAATTATTTTATTGATACTTGTAATTGCCTGATCGTGTGACGGAAAGCAATGCTTCTCACTGCTAATTTCTTCCTAAACATGCTGAATTCGTGTAAACCTCTATAGTTATAATATCACATACCATTTTAGCGGTCTGAAAATCATGGTATATGATTCCAGGCAAGGTTAATTATAGAATATCCCGTACGCTAGCAGCACTAAACTATTCAAAACTATTGCCAATATTTCGATACGTGATCAACTTGAATTATTATTTGTGACATTTCCACAGTGTCTTCCTACGAATCTCTCACAATCGGTGGCCTATTAAACTCAGAAATTATTACTTTCTTGTCAAATCCTTCCTGGGATTCGCCATAATTGACTAGATTTTAAAAAGAAAATGTGTATCACAGTGATAGATTGTGACATATCTAACTTTTGTAATAGAATGCTTTGCAAAATTTGAAAGGATTTTACAATATTCTCATCACTTAGTTTTGCTCCTTGTTATTTCTTCTAACAATGGAATGGACATCTCACCATTTTCGGCACCTCTTTCAAATTTAGAATATCGGAAAATCATTACATTCCCAATTTCATAGTTACTTGAAAATGAGACACATACTTAAATCATTGAACTCATTTGACTTTTAATCTTAGAATAAAACTTTAGAAATATAGCCCATAACTCACTGAGAATGAAGCACTTAATTCAATAAGAAAAAAGCCATTCCCGATGGAGTGTATATACCTATCTATTCATCACTTTCACTCTCTCTTCCTCTCCAATAACTTATGTATATATTTCAATGTATGAATGTGCGTGTGTGTGTGCATATGTTGTTTCAAGTTTAACTATGACGATAAAAGTTTAAATTCAAGTTGTGTTTATTTTACACTAGTGACCTTGAAAGTGTCACTGGTTCATTACCAATTCCCCTAACTATAACTTTAAACAAACTTTAATTTCTAGCCATGTTTGGCAAACAGTCTGAGATGTTGAGATGGCAACAGAAAATTACTTAATTATGTTTCCCAAGAACAATCAGGACAATACCTAACTTAGAAATATTAAAGAAAGCAAAGCTAGGAATAACTCTTATCATTATCGTTTTGAAGGGATATGGTACAAGACAAACATAGTTGTTCTTTCGTCGACAAATTAAACTCTGGCACACGTAGGCAGTTGGCGGTGGTGTTAAGATGCATTCTAACCATCATTCTACGTTAGATTGTCTGAGGCATTTAATACTGGCTAATGGTGTCAAATTCAAATTCGATACCGTTACAGCCACAAAATCATCGATGGTTTGTTTCCTTTTTATACAAAATAGCCTATTTTGATTCATCCATGATTCTAATGGTTTGTAGACTTCCACGGGGAGCTGTCTTCAATGATGGTGATGAATATTTAAGTATAAGCGACAATCCTGACACGAAGTTATTAGTTTTTTCATATAAGTCAACATGAAAATATTTTAATCTTCTGTCTCTGCCGAATGTAATTACCGCAAACAAAAAGTATTACTGAATTATGAACGAAAAACAATCATTTGTTTTCCGACGTTATTGATATTTTCGAGAATGACATCCTTGAAATCGGTTTAATCAATAGATATAGAATTGGCTATAATCGATTTCATTAAAGCCGTTAACTTTGTTAAAAATATTAATTAATATGAGCATAAAGACATATAAATATGGAATAATGATAATAATAACAATAATAATAATAATATCCCGTAGTAATCAGTGGCTACGTAGTGCAGGGTTATAAGCTGAAACCGAAGGTTTATTCTTGCTGCACAGGGCTTGCTAACACGCACAGAGAAAAATTCTGTTAGACCAAAATGCAGATTCTGTGATAAATATCCAGATGCAAATGACCATCTTGTACTTGGTTGCACAGTATTGACACCCACTGAATATAAAACTCGTCATGACAGAGTGGGCCAATATCTGCATTAGAAAATCTGCAACTATTACGGAAAAGAAACCACAAGAGATTGGTATGAAAACTACCCAGTTACGGTTACGGAAATAGAACCTGTAACAATTTTAAAGGACTTTACAATACACACAGACAGAAGAATCAAAGCTAATCGCTTAGATATCGTGACAGAGACCGCAAAGACAAAATGTGTCTTCTTATTGACATGACAGTCTCTGCAGACTGTAATTTATCTGAAGACCTTCAAAACACTATCAAAATGCAAGAAACTTGAAATGCTCAGTGTAAAATGTTATGCTACCATTTTTTACCTTAGGTCTCAGCTTGGGGCACGGAAAAATGAGTATACACCAAAAAACAAAGCTAATCCCCCAGCCATTTTTATTAGAGACCGCAAACAAAAAAATTCCAAGCTTGTCAGTCCCAGCAGACTGCCCCGTGTTTTTAAAATTCTTCAAAAAGTTATCAAAATACAAGGAACTTGACATCGAAAACTAAAAAAATGTGGCACATGGGAACATCAACAATCCCTGTTGTAATTGAATACTTCGGATTCGTTGGAAAAGATTCCGGTAGACCCATTGAAGTGATACCTGGAAGCCCATGCCTTAAAGAAATACAAAAAAGGTCTTCACGAGTACAGTCAATACCTTACGAAGAGCTTTATTTATGTAAAATATGTGTTGCTGTGTTTTTGTTTTTAATTTCTCACTGGAAAATGTCATGATGCTATTTCTGACCTTAATTCTCTTGACGGCACCCAGAAAGTAACGTGTACACACCAGAAAGGAAAGGAAATTATAATAATAATAATAATAATAATTTGTATTTATTTTTTGCATATTGTATTTATCTTTACCTTTTTCATGGCTTCAGGTGTGATTTTCGTACAATGCTCTGCCCTTTGACTATCATGTCTTTGAGTGAAAATTTAAAAATGTATCTTTTAGCGGCTAGTAGGCTGAGAGATGACCGGAAAAGTATAACTTTTACTGTTTTGCTTCTACCCCTTTGTTTAATGAATTCTTTGATATCCAGCCCCCCCCTACCAATCTGTAGTATAAGTCCAGCCTACCCCATAAAATTTGATAAGTATCTGTCGTTGGCGACGGAAAACTGAACATTTGTGGAAGATCCCTTTTGCCATGCTCCGATGTAGGAAGAAACGGTAAATGTAGCATTTATTCTTTTAAATGTTGCTTTTCGTGTAGTTTGCTATGACTGTAAGTTCTTTTGACTCCAGCTAATTCTTTCCCTTTCAGCTCCCTCTTCTTTTTTTTTTTCTTTTTTTTTGCTGTTTAACGTATATTTCAAATTTTCGGTCCCCCCCCCCGACCTTAAGCGGACATCCGTGTACGGCAAGATAAACCGCTTCATGGCCAATACTCTGCCCGTACCAAACAAGCTGACGTAGACAAAACCCGTACCCATCAGTGGCTACGTAGTGCAGGGTTGAAAGCGAAAACTGAAGGTTTTATCCTTGCTGCACAGGACCAATGCTTGCTAACTAGGAATTATCAAAGCACATATACTAAAATATTGTGTCAGCCCAAAATGCAGATTCTGTGATAAATATCCAGAAACGATTGATAATCTTGTAGCAGGTTGTACGGTGTTGGCACCCACTGAATATAAAACCCGACATGACAGAGTGGGCCAATATCTGCACTGGAAAATCTGCAACTTCTACGGGAAGAAAACTGAAAGAAACTGGTATGAACACCACCCAGACCCGGTTACGGAGATGGGACCTGTTACAATTCTATGGGACTACACAATACACACTGACAGAACAATCAAGGCCAACCGCCCAGATATTGTTATTAAAGACCACAAACAAAAACGGTGCCTCCTTATTGATATGGCAGTCCCTGCCGACTGCAATGTATCTTTGAAGATATTCAAAAAGTTGTCAAAGTACAAGGACCTTGAAATAGAAATCGCGAAAATGTGGCATATGGGAACATCAACAATCCCTGTTGTAGTTGGAGCCCTAGGACTGGTTGGAAAAGATTCCAGTAGACTAATTGAAGGGATTCCTGGAAGTCCATGCCTCAAGGAGATACAGAAAATTGTTCTGACAAGTACAGCCCACACCTTACGAAGGGCTTTATCTATGTAATCTTTTTTTTTTTTTTTTTTTTTTGTCAGTGGAAAGTGTCATGACGCCATTTCTAACCTTAGGTCCCTGGGCGGGACCCGAAAAGAAATGTGTAAACGCCAGAAATCAAAGAAAATAAAAATAATAATAATAATTTATTCTATAGTGATTTGTTAGACAAATTAAAATCGATATAATTTGAACGGTATATACACCAAGCAGATTCTGAAGTAACAAAATTATATACACAAGTAACTCCCATATTAAAATACTTATAAGCTATTTATTAACTCTGTTTACAAAAATGAATATGAGAGAAAAGCAGTTAGCATGTGATAATCTTTGCCAAGACGATCAGACTTCACTCGCACGATTTTACATCACAGCTGTTCTTAGAACGCCATAGACACATCGGTAATATTGCCCAATCTAAACTGGGCAGCGACATTATCTAAACATTCGTAATCAAGATTTTAAATGACTTTGCAATATGCAGTAGAAATTGATCTCCAAGTCAGGACAACTGTTCTTTATGTCCTGCTTCTAAAGCAACAAAATACAGATAAAGATAATTTGATCATTTATTTAGTGGTGGGTCCCGATGGTCCACTGGAATTCCTCATGTATTATGTTCTGTCATGGTATAATGCCATCTACTGTTAGGGTAACACTGTAGAACAAGTACGGTGGGTCACAGCCAGGAAAACGAATAAGGGAAATCATTTTTCCAAAGGTAACATTGGTGATTTGTGGCCCATTTATTTCTGGTCCTGCATCCATTTACTGAACCCGCAAAACAACGCCATGTGAGACGTTTTTGATCAGGACACAAACTATCAATAAATTCCCATACGGCTGTCATCTCATAGGCTGGAGTACCTGTGCTTCCCAATTACTTTTGCAGTATTTTATATATATATATATATATATATATATATATATATATATATATATATATATATATATCTGTGTGTGTGTGTATTTAGTCTACATACATTTTAGTATAATACGCCGATGAAATTCGAAAAAGACATAATAATAATAATAATAATAATAATAATAATTGTTCTGACAAGTACAGCCAACACCTTACGAAGGGCTTTATCTATGTAATTTAATTGTTTTGTTGTTTTGTTTTTTGTCAGTGGAAAGTGTCATGACGCCATTTCTAACCTAAGGTCCCTGTGCGGGACCCGGAAAGAAATGTGTAAACGGCAGAAATCAAAGAAAAAAAAAAAAAAAAATAATAATAATAATAATAATAATAATAATAATCTAAATACAATAATATACTATCAAAATTGATTTTGAAATGGAAATCTGTGGCATATGAGGACATCAATACTTACACTTGTTGGAGCAATCGAATTGATTGGAAAAGGTTCCGATAAACTCATTGAATGGATTCCTGGTAGCCCATGCCATAAAGAAATACAAAAGATTTACTCAAGTAGAGCTCACAGATTACGAAGAGTTTTATCTATGTAAAATGCCTGTGATATTAGGTTTTTCGTATGAGAATAATCAATGGAAAATATCATGTAGCTATTTCTGACTGTTAGGTCTCTGGTTGGAAGATCGGAAGAAAATGTGTATACTACAGAACTCAAATAATAATCAAAGAATATAAAAATGATAATAATAATAATAATAATAATAATAATAATAATAATAATGAAGGTATCTCCTATCAAAAAACGTCGAACCAGATGATCCAAATATTATAACATCAGTTCATCACATATAAATTAATCATGCCTGTACTGATTGAATGCACTTACTCTTCTCAATGAAAACAACATTTCTTGAGAAAATAAAGGTTGCCGAAAAGACTGATCAAGGCCTGAAAGATCGGCTATTGATAAATAAAATGAAATTGAAAAAAAAAGTTTGAAATCACACCACAGCTGAAATAGATTATCGTAAATCCTTTTGATAGTATGCTACCCTCTTGGATAGAAGGGAAAATGGGGAAAGAAGGGAAGAGGAAGAGAGAACGTAAAAAGTGAGAGATGGGAATAGGGGAGAGGGAGACAGGGAGAGGGAGACAAGGAAATAGAGAAAGAAGGAGAGAAAATTGTATATCCGACGAATAATTTTTCAAGGAGAATCTCGATCTCCACTTTTTTTTGTATTTCTCCTGAATCCCCATTTCCCATGGAATAAACAGCAATAAATATCAATACAAAATAATCAACAAATTATTTAATCACTTATTCTATATTCATGTCCTCAGAAGTTTTCTCAAAGATAAAAATGAGTTGAAAAGTCTCTTAAACGCCGTAAAATATTTCAATGATGACATTGGTATGGATTTCAGATTGGATATATATATATATATGCAAAAGTCATATTCAATAGAAGGTGAATTACCGAAATGCGCTCCATATATCTCGATTTTGTCACATAGATTAAGAGACTGGAACAAGTAGAAGCCTACGAATAACTTGGAGTCAGCGATGGAGAAGGAACACACCATATTCCAATAAGAGAGAAAGAATACTACAGGCCTATACGCCTGGTTTTAATAGCGAGTTTAATTCACAAAACAGAATATTATACATAAACACTTTGTTTAAACTTAAACATCCTTAATTGGACCATAGCTGACATTAAGCGAGAAATCATCTCACTTGCGATCTTATGTATCGCCCTAAGGCCGATGTTCGTCGTCTGTACTTGTCCAGATCCGAAAGAGGCAGAGGATTAGTTCAATTAGAACTATGTTACAAAACTACAGCAATTGATCTTCAAATGCACTTAAAAACTACAGAAGACTGTACGATGAATTGTCAGAGAACATGTAAGATATCAGAAATTTTATTCAGTAATAAAGGAAGCCAACAAATTCAAAATGGAATTTGAAGTGAATGAACTAAAAATGAAGTAAAGGCAAATGGACGAAATGCAGAAACAATGGCAAGGTAACACGCTCCATAGTCAATACCCTGTCCGTACCAAACAAGCTGATGTTGACAAACCCGATACGCATCAGTGGATACATCAGTAGTGCAGAATTAAAAACTGAAACTCGAAGTTTTACTTTGCTCACAAGAAATTATCGCACAAACATAATGAAAAGTTGCGTTAAGCTGAAATTCAGATTCTATAAATATCCAGAAACAATTGACCATCTTGTAACAGGTTGGACGATATTCAGCATCCACTGAATATAAAACTAGGTATGACAGTGTGGGACAATATATGCACTGGAAAATTTGTGGGAAATTGGTATGAACACCACCCAGATCCAATTAGTGACATAGGCACTGTAACAATATGGCACTTTACAATACACACAGACAGAACTTTCTAATCTAATCTCGCAGACATTGCGATCAAAGACCGCAAAAACAAATGTGCTTTTTTATTTATATGGGAGTCTCTGATGACTTTGAGAATTTTCAAAATTTATCAAAATACGAGGATCTTCATATGGAAATCTAAAAGATATAGCACATGAAGACATCCATAATTCCAGTTTTGGTTGGAGCCTTCGAATTGACTGGAAAATATTCTTATAGGCTCATTGAAAGGATCCATGGTCGCCCATGCCTTAAAAAAACAAAAAACTGTGGCCACAATTACAGCTCACAACTTACAAAGAGATATATCTATGTAAAACTTGTTTGATCTTAGGTTGGTTTATTTATACTATTTTACAAAATCGTTCAGTGAAAATGTCATGATGCCATTTCTGATCTTAGGTCTCTGGTTGGGATCAGGAAGGAAATGAATAGACAACAGAAATCAAAGGAAATAATAATAATAATAATAATAATAACAATAATAATAATAATAATAATAATGATAATGTGGCACATGGGAACATCAGAAATCCCTGTTGTAGTTGGAGGCCTCGGATTGGTTGTAAAAGATTCCAGTATACTAATTGAAAGGATTCCTGGAAGCCCATGCCTTAAAGAAATACAAAAATTTATTCTCACCAGTACAGCCCACATCTTATGAAGTGGTTTGTCTATGTAATTTATTTTTAATTTAATTTTTTTTCAGTGGAAAACGTCATGATGCCATTTCTAACATCAAGTCCCTGGGAGGGAACCGGAAAGAAATGAGTTCACATCAGAAATCAAAGGAAATAATAATAATAATAATAATAATAATAATAATAATAATAATAATGCTATGATCATTCACCGCCATCAGTAGTCGAGAAAATGCAAGTGAAGCACGTGTCGAATATGGCCATCTTATCTGATAAACGCTTAGATAGCAATTGATCAGGTATCCCGTTACATGAAGGTATCCCTATAGGGGTGGTGGTACAATTGTGACGACGGAACAGGCGACAATAGAGTGTGCCAAGGCCTTGCAGGTCAAATAGGTGAAGCAGTAGCTTAATTTGTCTGTTTTGTGCTTGGCGAACTCGGGACTATTTCCAGGAATCATTCTGAAATGCGAGAGATTCTTAGGATTACCTAACATCACTGAGAGTGTGCACTTGGCAGCACTTCTTGGAACATTTACTGAGGAAAAATGTTGTGTCTGTAAGCAGCGGGTAAGAGTTGAGATATTGTCATCACCACCCGCTCGACTGATCTCAAAACCAGACTCGGCTTGACTTTATAAATTTCAATAACAATAAACTATGTTTACTTTATATTTCACTTCTGAGCTGAGAATATTACGTTTATTATTAATTTTTAGTTTGAAATTTTATTTCTTATTTATTTTTTTATTCTCATATTTTTTTCTTCTCAGTTATTTTGACACCAAAATCAACAAAGGCTGTCATAAAATGTATAAGTATTTCTTTGAAAAATGAAACTCACATGGAAAAAGATCAAATTCTCTAAAAATCAGACGGAATATTTTCGCTTTTTCTGCCTGTGTATATTTTTATACTGTTAAAGTAAAATATTTAAAGTTTTGTATAATATTTGTGTAACACGATACTAGAAAGCGTCTTTGAAGGCTTCAGACGATAAGAAGATGTTTAGTCGTACAATATGAAATAAGTTATTCAGCAAAATAAAAAATAAATGGTTTTGTTTCACATATATATCCTTGAAAGAATGCTACATCCCCTGACTTCAAATAAAAAGGGATTCCAAGAAAATGTCTAACTTTAGGCTATTTGGTTCGGTTATAGCTACTAGTCAAGTCCATAAAATATTCACTCCAATAGTAAATTTGATATATATAAATTTATATAAGGATATATATATATATATATATATATATATATATATATATATATATATATATATATATATATTTGAGAATAGAGTGAGATAAAAAAGATATAGACTCACAGACAGACAGAATCGCAGGAATTTTTTGTTCAACAGGGTGTCTATCATTAGAATTATATTTCACAAGTTATGTTTAGTAGCAAACACTCAGACAGAAACACACTGAGAAACTGAAATACACCTCTCTCTCTCTCTCTCTCTCTATATATATATATATATATATATATATATATATATATATATATATCAGGCGTTATCAGGAAAGTGATTTTTTTATAATAAGTTTCTATTGAACACGCTTGATGTGGTATTTAAGGGCAATCGAACGCACGTCCACGCACACATGCACGCACGTACACACGCCCGCATGCGCTATAAAATGTCTGCCATACACTGACGCCTTTCAGTTTTAATAAAACATGCATCATTCTTTGAACCCGGCAGACAGAGAGAAAGTGTTATTTTTTTTTCTAACGAACGTTTACTTTATTCTAAAAGCAACAAAGTTACTCTGACATTCAAATCAGTAAATGCTGCCATCGAGAATTTGTAATGTTTTCCTTGAAAAGTGAAACTCCTGCAAAAATCTCAGATGCTTTTTTCTTAAACAAGAAAAGTAGACGGAATTTTGTTCGATGTTTGCTTCTGCATTCTTTCTCTTTGTGAGCAACAAACAAACTTTTTTTGAGTAACTTGATACATGGAAAATTCTTTGAAGGCTTCTCTCAATGCAATGAAAAATACATTATTCAACAAAATAGAAATACATTAAAATCTATCTATCTCCTTCTATCTCTGTGTATACATATATATATATATATATATATATATATGTGTGTGTGTTTGTGTGTTTGTGCGCACGCGCATGTGTGTGTGTGTGTGTGTGTGTGTGTGTGTGTGTGTGTGTGTGTAACCGAAGCAAAAGTGACGATAATGACACAAGGGTGGAAATTTATTAACGACGCGTTTCACCGAGAGCATCTGTTCTCTTTAGCTTACTCAGTTTAGAATGAACGAAAGAAAAAAGTATAAAAGAAAAATGAGTTAGGATCACCGAAGATCATAAATCAAAATATATTGTATTATCTTATGTAAGAGAGCCTCTTTGTTTCATTGCTTTAACTGTATTAGAGCAATTTATTTTTTTTTATTTTAAATCCATCCACCGAAACGAGAGAAATTTTTTTAATTATATATATATTTACTTACATTTGCGTGTACAGTCATACACACCCACCCGGACATACATATACATATATTAGATACTTTTTGTATAATTGCATATACGTATGCATATATACATTCACACTCATACAAAACAATACAAAATAATTTTTAAAATATTCGTGGACGTCAGATTGAAGTACGATTTATGATATATGATTCGTAAATTGATAACAATCTTTCCTAAGAGTTACATTTCTGAAACTGAATTTTAAAAGACTTAAAAATATTACAAATTAGTCTAATTAAAATTTTAAAAACATGAAACTAATTTTGTAATTTTTTCTTCTTCAGGCAATATCTATATATTATTCATAAAAGCACTCTGTTCAAATTAAATGCTGTCTTAGTTTTATTGTGTTGTTTTTTATTTTCGAGCCTTGATAAATAAATGACTCGCTTCTGTATATAAACACGTGCAACAAAATTAATCATACATAACCTTGATAAAGTCTCTCAGATGATGAAACGCGAGGGCTAAGAATAGTTTTTACTCTTGTTTTTTTTTTATATATATGCAGGGTATATAAAAGAAAATTACAAATTTCATTCATAACGGATTCGGAGGTTTTTGTATATTATTTGAATTGTTTGCGACGATGGATTTCTCGCCAATTAAATCATTAACCTTTGCATTTGTTTTGTGTGAATAATTCATGAATATATATATATATATATATATATATATACATACACACGCACACACACGCATATATATGTGTGTGTGTATATATATATACACACTTACATATGTATATGCACATTCACAAACGGATACACACACAGATATATATATATATATATATATATATATATATATATATATATATATATATATATATATATATATAAAACAGACCATTTTAAGGTTCCTTATAATAAATTATTTCACCACAATACAAATAAGGTGATGGATATACAACACCTTCCAAGCATTTTACACGTTCCTCTCTCTCTCTCTCTATATATATATAGTTTATGAAAAACTAAGTAATCCGTATGGGTAAACCTAAGGAGGATAAAATCCAGAGCGCTCAATGTAAATCCGGCAAATAATTTAAATAAAACAGACCACTTTAAGGTTCCATGTAATAAATTATTTCATCACAGCCCTTTTAAGGACTGCGGAAAGTCTGATGATCCGGAGTCCTTAAAAGGGCTGTGGTGAAATAATTTATTCCATGGAACCTTAAAGTGGTTTGTTTTTATTTAAATTTGGATTTTGTAGCAATTTGCAGTGCAGAGCGAAACTAGCTCAAGTCCAGCCTATTCAAGTTTCGATTTCGTTTTCTCCTATACTGAATTTATTATAACTGATCAATACACTGAGCTATATGAATTCTTTAATATTTACTAATTCCATATCGTGAAATTTTACGATGGAATGAGGGTCGGTGCCATCACTGCTTTCGTTCCAATTCCAGATGCTAGTTTCTCTTTTGGAAAGGTCCCATTTTTTTTAATATTTGATAGAGGATGTTGATTTTCTTTCCAAGATTGTCCTCATCCCATCTATGAATACCTATGTTATCGGCATAGCAGCCTTCATCATCCGTATATTGACCTTGGGATGGAAAGAAGCATTATTGCCTTCTATTAGTAGATTCATTTGGGATGTGGTATGGAATGCTTTTTCTGGTCAGTGCCCACTTCATCACATCTCTGATTATAAATATGTAGGCTATAGGCTAAGAAGAGATCAAACAGACTAGGGCTCTCATTTTCAACTTGTCGTAATTGTGTTGAGGTTTGAAATGGTTACGTATTGGTGTCCTCACCAGACATGTACGCTTCTGTAGATCGATTCAGCTCCTCTATTATATCGATGCATTCAGTGGATTCGGAGTTTATAAGGTGGGGTTAGTTAAAAGACTTATATTAATTTGACCATATGCTGCTGAGAGGTCGACGAAGCAGGTATACAGTTTTCTTTTAGAGAGGTAAGCAGTTTTCTATTAGAAAGGTAATCATTTTCATGGAGTTGTTTGATGGCATATATGCTATCATTGTATCCTATACTAGAACAAAAAACAAACTGGGTTGTGGGGAGCTGACTTTCATAAAACGAAGAGAGCCTAATTAATATAATGCTCATTAATACATTCACCATGATGGATACAATATGTATGATGTTCTTGTGGTCTAATATACTGTTTCCATAATGCGTGATAATCAGGAATTAATTTTTGATTCCACATTTCTTTCACAAAATCAGTCAGTTATGCGCTATGCGTGATATACATGTAGGCGATCATGTATCTTTCGATACATGACAGACGAGGTAGATTTTTCCTCACAGTAGGTTGCCATTTATTTCTGTGGTACACCGGTTACCATCCAAGGCTATAGAACCCGGTCTGTCCTGATATTTACCTAAAGTTGCGGGGAGAAGAGAATTCATTCCTTTCCCAAAGGTATTAGCACGTATGTAAATTTAATGGATTCGACTGGAATTCGAACCCGGCTCTGTCATTCCTCAATCCGAGTCGCTATCCATCACTCCACCGTACCTTCTCTTTTCATAAAATAGAGAAATTTAATATTGAATTCGGGGAGAAAATAAGCTATTTCCATAATTTCATCCTAAATGTCTAGTGAGTCCTTATTATTCCTTAGTTTTGTAATAGCTTTCTTAATTTCTATATCAGTAGGTTCATTATTGGTTAGGTTTGGGGATAGACATTGTAATGATTGCATGAACATTGACGTATATTCTATTTCTGTGACAACTTCTGTTTAGTTTGGTCAGATTTGCTATTCAAAGTGCTCTTCGAGAGCAGGTTATTTATTCTGTACTGGTTTTGATTGTAGGATTTTGTTTTGATTTTTCGCTTTTTTTCTACATTGTCTATTCTATTAGGCTTTATTAATTTCATTTTCAGTTTTCCGAAGATACTCAAATAATTAAGTATATTTTTTCTTTGTTGTTTTGTATTTTCTCTTCCAAGTTTTCTCTTGTATTTGTTTCTTTCTCTTACTTTGAATGTACGCTCTTTAGCGCTAGAGGGCGTCGTCAGTAATGTTCTGAATTGGATCATTAGTCAGTTTCGGGTCTTTCAAACATTATACTCCCCTCACCAAGTCGACCCCATCAGAGCTGATCAGTCTCTGATGCCACCCCCCCATGATAAATTAACAGCCTTCAGACAGTGACTTATATTAGGCAAACTCTACCCCTCTGTCACGCATTTGATTGGAAGTTGACCAACAGCTAATCACAATGGTGTTATTGTTAATATTATTATTTTTTCAAATCTATTTTGTCGCCCCAGGTGTATCTTTTTCCTATGAGGTATTATTGGAATGGTCTCACCTGCTTCAGCTAAATATATGATAACATCATTTGATTAGATTTTTTTATCAAAACTTACTGACAACAATTTGCAATCTAGTTAATTACTGAATTCTGAATGTACCCTTTCATTTTTAAGAGCTTTGGGTGTTATACATCAGTGTTTTTCTTGGTTTATGTGGACGGAAACGAGCTATTTTGTTGGCTGGTGTCGTTAGTCTAATTACAAATGGTGTGTGATCTGATTCAAAGTATGAGTTGTATATAGTCTAAGATCTGTCACAAGCTACCTAATTGAAAATGCTGAAGTCAATAGCCTCTTTCCCTTATATTGTCCCCGCCATGTTATGTGATGTGGTGTTTCACGGAATGAGCAAACCATATATTTAGTGGGAAGTATTTTTGTCGGTAGCAAAAGCTTAGGAACAGTTCACAATTGTTGTTTGTGGCTTCCGTTTCAAACAGTAATGTCTTCTTAACATCAAAGGAGCAGTGGCATTTTAAAAGGTTTGAGCTAGCATTAAAATAACCCTTAATGCACAATTTTCTGTACTGTAATGTAGTTCAGAGACAGCACTTTTTCAGTTAGGGTATCAGCTGATATCTCTCGGATCTTACAGCCATGCACATCGATGTTGGCAGCTGTCATTCTGACTGTACGATATTGTGTATTAAAATATCGGCTGTCCTGCATTTTGCATGTTGTCTTTTCTCCTTGGGGCCAGTAAAAAATAAATTGTATCCCAAATACCCCATGAAGTCACAACCAAGTCGACGACCCGCTTGCTTACAGACAGAAACAAGGTTTTGCCTATTTGCATTCTTCTAAAAGAAAGTGAACTATGAAATAATCTGGTCATAACTGAACGTCGATTTGTCTTATTTTCCATGTAAAGAATGTTTTAAGTTTGGACTTTAGTCAACATTTAAGTTGACGTTGATAAGCAAGCAAGTGCAAAATAATTCAATCTTTTGCTACGTCCAGCGGCAAGTGTGTCTTTCTCTTGAGCCTGGTCTTAATTTTATAGCGGTTATTAAAGTAAGCGATTATATGATGAGAAAAAAGTGTCAAGTCACAGTGGAATCTCTTCTTTCTCGTTACCAAAATTTTCATTTCCATTGGCCAGCTCATAAATATAAAATGACATAGTGTTATTTATTCATGCAGTGAAAGAATCCATACTTGATGGATTTTGTTTTCTGATGTGTATATCTCCTTGCCAAGCCAGAGCCCGTTTCATACCAACATCCAGGACGACATCTTTATTATTCAAAACTTTCAAAACGAGTTCACGAGAAGAGATAGTTTTCCCATGTCAGGGAGAACATCCCAATCAATTTGTCTCGCAATACTCCATTAAATGTATTACAAAGAGCCACAAGTGTGTTTAGATTGTTATTCGGAATAACTCAGCGGTATTCACGTAATCTTGGTAGGGGGAGAGACTGGATATTTCGCTGATGTATATCAATTTTGTGCAGTATAGTTTGCATATTCCTGTCTCTGTTCTGCTGCTGTTGCCATGTCGTTTGGTGCTAACTATATCTCTTATTGTTTTAGAGGAGGTGTTGATGAATTCTCTGACAAGGTCGAACAATTTTGTTTTCTATAAAGACTGTTATGGAGTTGGTAGGTAGGCTTATTCGTTTAATTTTTTATAGTTCTCAGGATTATTATGATTTTTGTATTTTTCGTTTGCGGATATTGTAACGCTTTTGGGGGGGCACTAGCTCTTTGAAGGTATTTTCGATGCATTTCTCTTCTTCTGGCTGGAATTGTGGGCTACAGATTCTAAGGGCTCTTAAATAAATGCATATCATTGCACCAGATTTCATTTTATTGTTTTAAAAATAAACGTATATGAGGTCATTATTATTAGTTTGATAGACGTTCAGTTAATTATCCTATCTATGTGTTCGTGTTAATATGACCTCTGAAAAAAAGGCCTTTCTCGGCAGCACCCAATTCAGGTGATATGCATTCTGCAGGTATCCATCCTAAATCTATCTACCAGAATCCTTATATATATGAACGTAAGACAATTCTACATTTTTCATCTCGACTTCTGATATTTTCCAATTTCCTATGTTTACTTTATATCCAGCAACATTTTTGTTACACAGTTGGGTCTGGCGCTCGTGTTCCATCACATCATTAAAATATAAACGAGAAAAACATTCCATTGTTTAAGCGACGCTTGTTTTTTTCTGTTCGTTGTCATTTTTTTTCTCTTCTTTTTCATGCTTTATTGGATTTATTTTTTTTTCCTTTTCTTCGGTTGCCCTGAACAGGGCTTTCATACATCCGGGTAGTTCTTTGTCCTCAATTCTGTTAAAAATCCTAAATTTTAAATGACTAATATTTTAGTTCGTCTAATAAAAATAACCAAACCATCCTCCAAAATGTTGGCCAACTGCCAAGCAACAAAACAAGACCACATGACAAGTTGTTGCAGATTTAATGCTATGAGATTGCATCTCGACCTAAATGGATATTGCAGTAAGATAGTTTAGCAAGGTTTCTTCGTCGTAGAGAGAAACTCAAATGTAATTTCGGATAAAAGTGGGAATAACTATTGTATTGTGTTACAACATCGTTGATGAAAATTTCCAACACTTTCTGAAAAAAATAATTATTCTTGTTAATTTATATCATCATTATTAAGAATTTTTTAAACATTAAGTTTTTAATTACTGATTATATTTCAACGTATAAATTACTTATTATATTTAAAAGTATTATGTTCACTCAAATGTTTTAGCCTTTTTCCAGGGACCTTTTATTCAGTCCACTATATTTTTCATTTACTTTCTACAAACTTACGCCATCTTTCAAGTAAGATGAGTATTCGATAATGAAAACTGTGATGCTGACCAGACAAGATGTCACGAAGCATGTGATTGCCTGAAGGTTATATTTCTGGAGAAATTGCCGCATGTGGAGAAAATTCGCATTCAAGCTAAATGATCATTTACCGCATTGGCGACAGATGAATGAATTTAACCATGAAGCAAGAAATATCTTGCTTAATTAATGCGAGCCAATGTCAGACCAATATTGAACAGTAAACCTTTCTCCGTTTACAAGCAACTCATCATAATTCAGTCATGCGATATCCCATAAAGCTTTAGATTCAGCTATTATTCTGGTTTTCTTTTCTTGCAATAAACTATTTTTTTTCTTCGAAAGGGATTTCACGTGCCGAAGTTGATTTTATTCGATAACGAGCAAGAAAGGACAAACATGACTATAAACAATGATCGATATTCGATTCTTTCATTTGATGTAGAACCAATTTTCTGGATTCCGAATTAATTCTTTGGCTGAATAAAGACAGTTGATTTCTAAATCCATGTGGTAAAAGTTTTCAAAGCAAATTTCCAAAAATGTTAAATATTTAACTAAACTTCGGAGACAACGTGTTTATTACTTTAAACGTTGTTTTAGCAGATACTCGTATTTGAAATCGACGCCCTCTTTTTTACTTGAAACAGTGAGTATTATATCTATTCTGTTTAATAAATAAACGGAGCGCCGACTGGATATTCACTACAAATAACGTTTAAGTAATAAAATATATAAACATCTATGAAGTTACAAATGTTAAAATAAAAAGTATGCGTCGATTTTAAATATTAGTAGCCAATAAAAATAACATTTAAAGCAATACACATGTTGGATGAATAGATATATATTAACAACACCCAAAACGCTTGTAAATAGCTAAAGTGGCCGAAGACGCTGGGACAACGAAAATTATGGAAAATTTCTGTACTCTATTATTCCTATAAAACAGAAAAACGTAAGGATGCTGGAAAAACTAAATAAGAAATTAATTAAATCTTCCTTTTCTGTCATATTTAATGAAAGATGTTTAAAAGAAATGTTGCTCCCCAAATATACTTTAATATACAGATCGAGGAAAAGCATGACAAAAGCATCCAAATAATGGACAGTTTTTGTCTTTATTTACTCCCGAAACTAAAGCCACTATACAAAGTTTAGAACGGCTCCTAATAGACATTCGTTGTCTGTTATATTTAACAATATACGTTTGAATAATGATCTGCTGCCTCATTACACTATATATATTGTTGAAACTTGACTAATGCATGGAATAATAATGCAACACAAAATGTACTTAGAACAAAATGTATTGAAACAAGAAAGTGTACCCAATATTTACATATAGTCTTTTGTATATTCCTGGTAAGACCGTTCCTGGAGAATGTGTTGACTGAGTCGCAGTCGGGCAGAGTCTCTGGTTGAATCTCTTGATTCCTCCCTCTCTTTCCGGTACCAACCATATTTATATGGTCGGTACTCCACTATGCAAATTAGGTGGATCCTACCACAACACCCTCCTCCCAAGCCTTGGAATCCCTTTTGGATTTCAAACTGGCTTCCTATATGGGTTGATGATTATGGATATTTCTTTGAAGATCCATTTGCATACTTCATATGCATATGTCCATCCGATTAATTTTAATATTTTTTCCGTTTTGGATTCACGTCCAATGGGTCCGTGAACTTTCGTTTCCTACCGGATCTTCTCGGTTCAGGAGTATTCTGCGGAGGTTCTACTTGAAACATATCATACATTACCTCAATGGGATCTTCCTCTTCATCCGGTATACTCTCTTCATGCTCTATAACGTAAAATTTTTTAAGTTGATTCTGGTGCCTTTTATGAGTATTCTTCGGCCCTTTAATTATGTAAATCAGGTCACCGATTCTCTTGTCCACTATGTCTTGCTCCCAGAACTCAACGTTGTTTTTGTAGCACTTGAAAAACACCTTCTCTCCGGGGGTGTATCTTTTTCTCGCTGTATACATAGTATTCTTTACTCTATTTTTTCCTGGCAAAAGTTTGTCAAACACTGACTTAACTTTCCTAGCGAACATTAGTTCAGCTGGTGCCATGTTTCAGTGTGTTCTCTGGTTTGGCGTGATTCTGTATACTTGTAGGAATTGCTGAAGCGCCTTTTCCGTTGGAACTCCTGAGGCTTTCTTCAGAGATCCCTTTAAAGTATCGACAAATCTTTCTGCGAGTCCATTAGACCTCGGATGATACGGCGGCGTCGTTATGTGGTTAATTTGATATAACTCACAAAATTCCTTAAATTCTTCAGAAGTGAATTGTGTACCATTGTCACTCACAATACACTCTGGCACACCGAACCGTGCAAATAGTTCATGCAAGAAAGTTGTTGTGGTATTAGACGTAGGCTTTTTGCAGCGTAGTACTTCCGGCCATTTTGTAAAACTATCTACCACTATTAAGTAGCAATAATCTTCTACTGGACCAGCGAAATCAATGTGTAATCTTGTCCACGGATGATCCGTCTTGGGCCATGGTTTGTGTACTATAGGTGGTGCCTTAGCTGCTAACGCACACCCGATGAACCATGTTTGCGATATCCACATCCATTCCCTTCCAATATACAAAGCTTCGCATTAAGCTTTTTGTTCTATTAACCCCCGGGTGACCCATATGAAAGTCCTGTAGTATTCTTTTCTGCAACTTTTTTGGTACTACTACTCTCTCACCATATAATAAAACTCCTTCACCTATTGAATAAATCTCCTGCACTTTTTGGTCATTTGCTACCATTTTGCTTTTTATTTCTAAAATGAAATCATCGCTTTCAGCTTCTTTTTTAATTTCCTTTAATGTAACCGGTAGCTCTCTTAAAATGTTGTTTACCATGCTTTTCACCTCATAATCTGCTCTGATATTTGCAATAATTGATTCTTCGAATCTTTCTTCTTGACTCGGTACGAGTCTTGATAAACTATCCGCATGAATTATATTTTTGGATGATAGGTGCTTTATGTGAAAATCATAATTGAGAAGAATGGTTCCCCATCTCAACAGACGATTTGCCGTATAAACGGGTAACCCTTTCTTTGAACCAAAAATAGTGATCAGTGGTTTATGATCCGTTTCAAGCATAAAATGTCTGCCGTGGATGTATCTGTGAAATTTTGTTATGGCAAAATGATACTCAACGCCTCTTTTTCGATTTGTGAGTAACTTCTTTCTCCTGGGGAGTAAAGTTCTCGAAGCATGTGCAATTGGTTTTCTAGAACCATCTGGCATTATGTGTTGAATACACGCTCTTATCCCGTATGAACTGGCGTCACTTGCCACTACAATATCGAGTTTTGGATTGTAATGGATTAAAAAGAGGTCGGACGTAAGCATTCTCTTTATTTCATCAAAGGCTTTCTGACATTCTACCGTCCATTCCCATGCCTTGTCTTTTTTTAGCAGTTCATTCAACGGAGCTCTTATATTGTACATTCCTTTAATGAACGCTTGATAATAATTTGCGAGCCCCAGAAAACTCTGTAGCATCGCCACATTAGTGGGCGTCGGCATGTCTCTAATCGCAATGGACCTTTCCGGATCTGGAAATCTGCCCTTTTTGTTGATTATGTGACCTAAATACTGAATTTCCTCCAAACCAAATTCGCACTTTGACTCTTTGACTTTAAAACCAAAGTCCTGAATCTTTTTAAATACTTGATTGAGATGCTCTCGATGTTCGTCGAAGGTTTCGCTCCTTACTATGATGTCGTCTAAGTAGGCTCACGCAAGGTCTAAATCATTCAACATGACGTCCATAGCTTGTTGAAAAATGGCTGGTGCCACTTTAATACCAAAAGGAAATCTGTTGTACTTGAATAACCCTCTATGCATGTTTATCCCTAGTAACTTCGAACATTCCTCTTCGACGGGAATTTGGAGATAGGCATCTGATAAGTCGATTTTGAAAATATAACTCCACCATTTAGCTTGTTAAAATCTCCTCCGGACTCGGTAACGGGTAATGGTAGTCCTTAATTACCGAGTTCAACCCTGTCGAAAAATCAACGCAGACTCTGACTTGGTTTGATTTCTTTTTTATGCACACAATCGGCGCAGACCATGAATTAGATTCTACTTTCGAAATAATTCCCATTTTTTTTTTCCAACCTATCAAGTTCTTCGTTAATTTTCTCTACACTTGCGAAAGGCACGTTACGTTTCTTTTTAAAAATTGGCATAGTATTTTCCTTTAATTCAAATTTAGCTTCAAACTTGTTACATCTTCCAAGACCAGATGTGAAGGTTTCCGGAAACTTTTTCTTTAATTCATCTTTAATGTCCTGTCTTGTTTGCGTATTACTTTCTACTTTTCTGCAGAATGAGTATAACGGTTTATCCCACAATTCGAATGTTTCAATAAAATCTGTACCCATCAAATTTTCTCCATTTTTCAGAATGAAAACTTTTATTTTTTTAACTATCCCGTTCAATTTCATGGGAAGTACAACCTCGCCTTCGAAGTTAATTTCATTTCCAGTTACCGTTCGAGCGCATTTCGTTGACTTCATTATTGTAGGCCTTTTTAAAATTTTCCATGTTTTATAATTCATTATTGTTAAATCTGAACCCGAATCGAGTTGAAATTTGATATTCTTTTTAAATATTTCAGTCGTCACATATTTCCTCAAATCTCTATCTGATTTTATATTTGAATTTGTTTGTCTAATTCGGCTATTGACTTTTTCGTTTTACAACACGATCCTTTGTGTCCATTCTTGTGGCCCACGAAACATTTCTTATTTCTATATGGGTAATTTACCTCCCAGTGTCTTTCGTTGCAACGTCTACAATTATATGGTGGAACCTTTTTATCCTCCTCGTTCTTTTCATTTAATTTTTCTTGTCTATTTTTAAAATACGCCGAATTTTTACTCCAATTTTTTGCTGATGGGTAATTTGACTGTTTTTTTACTTTTTTAATATAAGCAATGCCAGCTTCTTCGATTTTTTGAGACTCTTTCTTTAAACTTACGGCCCGCTGACACTCCTCTGCTAACTTTTGTAGGGTAAGGTTTTGTTCAGATTCGAGTTTAGCCAAAACTCTACGTCTTATTTCGACACTCTTACTGGATACCAGTCCTTGATCAAAAATTAAACACTTGAATTCTTCAACCGTAATCTCTGCCAATCTGAAATTGTCACAATGTCTATTCACTATAGATGCATATGTTAAGTAATCCTGATCGTCGGATTTAGCGACATTCATGCATAACCATCGCTTATGCCAAAGAGACATATTTGCTCCAAACAACTCCTTTAGCAATTTCACTGTTTCCGAGAATTCCAATTCATTCGTTCTTCTCGGTAGAATAAAATCTACAAATTTGCTATGTTCTGCTGGACCTAGCTTTCTTAGTAATAGTCTGACTTTTCTTGAATTCGACCAGTTTTCACAGTCTGTGTAGAAAATATCTTCATATCGTTTAAAGTACGCTTCAAACGTTTTTTCTTCGTCTGGCCCATAGTTGAAAGTTTCCAGCGAATTAAATATGACGTTATTAGAATATGAAGAATTTCCTTCATTTGCCTGATTGTTGTTTAATTTCTCCAGTGTTAACTTTTGAATTTCTAAAACCTTGATCTGCATTTCTTCCTGTTTTCCCAGTCTTTCCTCTTGCTTTTCTTGATATTTTTGCTGTGCTATCTGTTGTTCCCTTATTAATAAGGCAAACTGTTCACTTTGACGTTGCTGACTCAACTGCTGGGATTTGAATAATGACTTTGGATAATTCATCCATCTTTTGCTGATAGTGTTCATGCAACAAAGAATATACTTTTAATTTGTGTATCCACGGATATAATATAATCTGACCAGAAAAATCGAAACAACTTACGACTTTTTTATTTTATGTCTTGCTTTATAAAATATTGTTGAGCAACAAATTTTTTTTTTTTTTAAAGTTCGTTACCTTTCAAAGTCGACACGATGTATTTGTGTGCCTTTTAAATCCATGCATGTTTTTGTAGTCGTCCTTTAACGAGTTCTAAATATACAGAAATTCATAATTCTTCGCCGTTCCATTAGATGTTGGACTTTTAATTAATAATTTTTTCCTTCAGCCTGGGTTCTTCAATGACTTGTCCCAATTGTTGAAAGCTATCAATTATCAATTCTTTTTTTTTTACGTATAGTTCTTTCTACCTCGTCGCCATTGTTGAAACTTGACTAATGCATGGAATAATAATGCAACACAAAATGTACTTAGAACAAAATGTATTGAAACAAGAAAAGTGTACCCAATATTTACATATAGTCTTTTGTATATTCCTGGTAAGACCGTTCCTGGAGAATGTGTTGACTGAGTCGCAGTCAGGGCAGAGTCTCTGGTTGAATCTCTTGATTCCTCCCTCTCTTCCCGGTACCAACCATATTTATATGGTCGGTACTCCACTATGCAAATTATGTGGATCCTACCACAACATATATATATATATATATATGTGTGTGTGTGTGTGTGTGTGTGTGTGTGTGTGTGTGTGTGTGTGTGTGTGTGTTTTAATACATTGAAAGGTTCTCTTGGGGATTCACTGTTAATGGGACTTTCTCCCCGTGTTTCTGTTTTTCTTTCCCAGAATTAAATCTTAATCATTTCCTGAACAATAACATATTTTCTTAGAGTCCTTTGCTTTTAATTTATACTCTTTTTTTTTTCGATAAATGGGCCATCATGGCATTTGTTCCGTTCTGAGTTGTCTCTGGATTCCCATGCTACTAGAAAAACGGTATCAACGAAAAGGACCAATTTACTTTTGGTATCCGTTTTCATTCAGAGTGCCTACTTGGATTCTAAGAGACAATAGGAGGAATGACTTCACAGTAATACATGTCGCACATTGTCTCAGCGTCCTACCGCTGGTGATATTAGCAGATCTCAAACCTGAGTGTGGTAGACATGTCGTAGAATTCTTTAGACCCTCTGTTGAATTCGCACCGGTTTGGACTTATATTCAAAACCCAGACAAAAGCAATCCATCACGATCAGAATGCCCCGCCCACGAGGCACCCGACCAAACGCTGACCATTCTGAACCTAGCCTTCGCATCCTGTAAAAATCTCCACATTTTATTCATTTTTTTACAATTTCTACATATAATGTATATTTTTTAAGTAAAACCTTTTTGCATAGTTCCATTTTACCGATGCGTTGTTTAGTTCTGGTAATAAGTTCCCCAACCGTCTGTATTGCGTGGGGGTGACGTTTACCCAGGTCTACCATAATGGAGAAGTCGAGTTCTAATTTCGGCTAAGTTCTTTACATTTTCTTCTCCCTTGTATAAATTTTCCTTCTTACTCTTTCAAATATCAAAATATATTTACAAAATGATTGTTAATTCGCCAAATATCTTACATCAGATAGTCATGCAGATTTAATTTGAGGGAAATATTACATTTATTCCATATTTTCCAATATTAACTGTATTTGTACTAAGGATTTCAATAAATAAATCCAATGTAACTTTTTTTATGCAAGTGGCTGGCCAACGTTAACGAATCAAACAAGTTATGACACAATGCAGAGAACATGCATTTCAGTTTTGATTAATTTAGATTTATTAATTTATTCCAGGAATGTTCGCTATTCTAGGAAGCGGCGCTCAAGGACAGCTAATTCTAATGCCGCCAGAAGAGAGAGAGAAAAAAGAGAGAGAGAGAGAAAAAAGAGAGAGAGAGAGAGAATTACAAGAGATCATATTCATTCACTTGCATGTCATCTTTAATCTTCTTCTCATTATTCCTTCTCATTACTACTAAGTGTTTTCTCGATGCTCCAGGACAAATAAATGAAAGAAAAACATGGTGGAAATACTCAATTGGATTTAATAATTATCAAAATATATCTAACTGTTTTCTTTCTTTCTCCAAACTCAAGCGTAAGACAATTAAACGCCCTAACGAAATTCATTATGGCTGTATTGGTGAGCAGGGAGAAATAAGTTAATATAATATAAAAAGAAAATAATTCGGAAAACTGTTAAAAACTTCAACATTGTAGAGATTTGCTTGAAGGCAAATAAATAACCGAACGTATATTTTCTATAAGAAATTAATATATTAGAGTGAGTAATTTGACGCCAAAACGTAATACCACATATCCGACAAAACTTCCACTCTCATTAATATAACTTTCTGTGCACTTTCCCAAATAACTACCTTGATCCTATCTATCTATCTATCTATCTATCTCATTCTCGTTCTATA
>CAHIKZ030001110.1:72500-107500 GCA_903632075.3 Acanthosepion pharaonis | reverse complement strand
CAAATCACTGCTCGTCTATATGGCACCGAATGTAACGAAATAGTGTGTATATCTCTGGTTAGTCCCTGGGGTAGATGCATTAAATGTGATGATATCGGTAGAAAAGTTGTCAGTTGCCTCGTTGGCCGTGTCTGCTTTTCATTCACGTCACCTATTTACGTCCTGTGCCTCTTGGTCTTTAACAGAAATAAATAAGAAAGAACACAGCTTGTGTTGGAGCTTCCACATCGTATGAGTCAGATTAATAGATGTCGAAGTTCTTGTTCGAAACCTCGTCTAAACTGTCACATGCCTAGATATTTCAGTTAACCTGTTGAATATTTATGAGCGGCTTTAAATTTTAAAATTTCATTCCAAATATGCTATATGACGTAATCTAGTTTCTAACACCTAAACTTTTCAGTTAAACTGATGAATATTTATGAGCGTTCTTAAATTTAAAATTTTCAGTAACTGTCAAATATATACTTGTTACAAAATAAAAATATCACATTTACCTTAATAAAGTCAGTCAGATGATGAAAGGCATCGGCTAAAAACTAAGTATAGTTTTCTCTTGTCTTTTCATTCATATATATATATATATATATATATATATATATATATATATATATATATATATATATATATATATAACATTGAAGTCAACACTTAGAGGTGACAGGCTGTTGCATGCTAGACGCAATCGTTATGCTACCGATTGCGTCTACCATGAAACATCCTGCTGGCTCTCAGTGTTGACTTCAATGTTCACTTTTATATTACACAAGCTCTATGTCTGATATTGAGCACTTTATCCCATAAATATAGCACACCTTAAGAGTATATTTTTCTTATATATATATATATATATATATATATATATATATATATATATATATATATATATTATTTTACACCTGTACTATAACATTAAAAAAACATATGATGCAATTTGAAAATAAAAAAAAAAATACACAAAATGATATCTGGGAAAAAAATTCTAAAACAAAAGAAAAGACTAAAAACATCCGTATTGCTTGCAAATAATCTCTCAGCACGGCAATGTCTAGCCAAAAGAAAAAACACCTACAGAGTTACCTAGGCTGATACGTAAAAGTATTCAATATACCAAGTAAAGCAAAATAAGAATACGTAAAGAGCCAGAAGCTATCTGACAGTGCTGGCTTTTACGTATATATATATATATATATATATATATATATATATATATATATATATATATATATATATATATATGTATGTATGTATATATATATATGTATATATATGCAGACGAAACGTAAGCTAATAAACTTGAGTGGTTGGGAGGATAAGGTTGACTGTTGATCGTATTAACTCTCATCAGGAGAAAAAGTTTTCATGACAATACATTTTTTTTATTGGTATTACGATCAGCCCGCCCAGTGGTAACGCACACAAAGTGAGTTCGGTAATTCCCCCTACCTCATTTTTATGGGGGAGAGAACCTTATTCAGGCTTCTTTGATTGGTCAGTGATGACATACTTCCTTACCGCCCAATTAAATACCGACTCGTGAATTTCTACAGAGGGATTGAAATAAAAATAATAAAGATTAGCAGTGAAGTTAATCCTTAAGTATAACCTTCCAATATAACACCGATAAAAAAAATCCCTACTTTCAAAACGTTTTTAAAACAACTAATTGAACTTGAAACTAATTGGAAGTCAGGACAATTTGTGGCACATTTGTCAGCTTAGCTGTGTGGCAACATATTTGCATTTTTAAACTGCCGAGTCACTTTACGTTTGTACATGACTAATATTATAATTGAACTCTTTTCAAAAGTGACATACCTTAAGATTTATTAAAATATTTTGTTCAAAGAATATCACCCATCCTTAGAGCAAATACTGATCGCCAGTCATACATCGACACTACAATTCCGGACTAGATATAATGTCATACCAGTGTGGTGTCCCAGTATCACCTACACTTCTATTATCTTCGCCTCTATTCTATAATTGTACTGGAATGATTTCTTCGATACTAACGAAGTTTTATGCTCTTCAGTGGCTACAAATATTAAATAAATACTGCAAAAGACTTAATCCCGTCGATTGACTACGTGAGTACTCACTGAAAAAGATCATCTTCTCAGTATACAACCACAATCAGTGGGGAATAGATACTGCCGATCAGCTAGCATAGAAGCACTGGCCTATCACCCAACTTGCCGAAGAAAAGAACAGGATTAAACGAAGGGGATCATCAATCCCTGAGCAGCCACCCACTTATAGAAATAATTTCTCCAACGCACTTTGTAGAAAGCATTAAACACTTGTGAAAGTATCAAAAAGCACCTTTGAACACGCAACAGACAATTTACTCAGAGATGATGTTTGAGCAGAATTTGTACGGGGGTACTGATAAGATTCCAGCATTTCCTCGAATATACATATCTATGTCAATATGATTTTATATCTTAATTTGTTTCTCTATGTTTGTCTCTCTTCCTTCTTGTCACTCTTCTCATCTTATTTATCTTTATAAATTTATCCACTTCACTCTGTTAATTCTGTTCATATCAACTTATCTGTTTAACTCTTTTCTTCTCTTCCTATTAACCTGTCAACCAGTTCGACTTTCTCATACTTTTGAATCTATTTATTTCCAGCTTTTACAGCCATTGATCAGAAAGAACAGTGTTAAATTCGCGACATCGTGCGACGTATCTGAGTTACAACTAGCAGTTTCTGTTCGCGAACTGCACAGACTTGACAATGAAATTACTTGATTTATTTCTCACTTATTGGATTTAATTAAGTTCACGAAAAATCTGATCTTTTAAGGAAATTGGGAAAACCTGTTTATCACAGATTCTCCAATAAAAATAAAGTGCGCAGGAATATGCAAAACAACATCGCATAAATAAAATATATGATAATTATATGTTATATTACAGTAAATACGAAAATGCTGGCCAGGTTATTATAAAGAACGTCCATGTTTAAACCTGATATTATAAATAAAATATGTGTTGATGATGTCATTAAAGAAAATAATTATATATTTTGCAACAGGATTATTAAATATCCTTTGCGACTCTGTGTTGACATTTATGGGAGCATGACGTCATAATCCATTTATTTCCGCTTTAATCCATATTGTGAAGACTAATCATCAATTTTCGAATAAAACGAGATTTGCTGAGTGAAGTAAATTTAACTATATCGAATATGTCACTAGTGCAATATACTGATCAACTGTTCTTGGCAAAATAGAGTCATGAATAATGTCTCCAAAGGCCCCAAATTGAATGAACAATTGTGCGTTGTGGAGCTACCACTAATTTTAGAAGTGGAAAGAGTATCTAAAATAAGAAAAATGTGTTTCTTCTTACATCGACTTATTTTAAATGATGAAAACATGTCTGTCATTCTTTCTTTTTATTAATCAGTACCATCCATGCAAGACAGTAAAGCCACTAAAGCAAAAAGAGTTACTGGGTGTGAAATGGAAGATGAAAATGATGGCACTTATGGTTGCAAAAAAAGCCTGACGAAAAAATGGCAGAATTCTCATATCATATGAAACTGAAGCCAACTATAAGATAACATTCGACTTTCTATGTTTGAATTACACAGTAAAGCCGAGTTAAAAAAAAAAACACAAAATAGAAGAAGTGGACATTTAGGTCAACACTGACAGGGGACAGTCTGTGTCGGTTGGGACGCAGTCTACAGGCTGTTTTAAAGCATGTTTTCAAGCATGAAATTGTCACTGCTCGGTGTTGACCTCACAGTGAACTTTTATATTTATACACGCTCTATCACTTATATTGAACAATTTCCTACTTTTAAAACTATCTTTATATATATATATATATATATATATATATATATATATATATATGAGTCTGTGCCCACGCGCATGTAAGTGTGTGTATTTATATAAGCGCGCGGATTAAATATTCATTGCAAACAACAACAATAATAATAATAATGATCGGATTTTTTTGTGATGCTGAAAATGTCTGACATAAAATGAGGATTAATACTTACGTTTATCTTTTATTTATAATGGAATTGGTTTTGTACAAAGAAAAGATCGATTGTCGCTGTCAGTATAATTTTCGATGAAATATTATCTGAAATTCATGTAAAGACAGTTGAAAGCGTGTTTGATATATAAAAGGGAGAGCATAATGATGCCGATAATGATTATGAAAATGATGACTAAGGTAAAAGAGAGGGTAATCACCTTGATATCTGCTTGCAGTTAATCGGCGATTTCACTGCTGATGTTGAGTGATGAAAATCAAATATTATTACTTCAGATATATTGGCTTCTAAGTAGTATTTTAAGAAAAGATCTGTCTGAAATAAATTATTTCGAATATTTCTATTTACTATAATTATCTTGACGCCAGCCGAAGATATTGCGCTTTACTTTAGCACTAATTTCCTCACAAAAGGTATGACACCGTCCCTCTCCTCCCTTCACCGGCTAAGAATTAATATTAACTAGTCAAGGGGCAATGACAACGCTCGATTCAAGACTGGGTCTGTGGTCAACAACTTCCTGTATAAACCTATTGCAACAAAAATCGCAGCAGTAAGACCGCGCATGCGCAGGTTATGGTTCTATACGCATATTTATTGTTTAACTTACATCTTTGGTCAACTTTATACATATACAGGACGATTGGTTTTCTTTCCAGGTCATACAAACTGCATTTCTAACCTCTAATTCATAAAACCTTTTCATATCTTTCGAGTTCGTCTGCTTTCAATCAGTTTCCATTGACAAGCTACTGAATAGCAAAGTCTCACAAAAACCCATGGAAGCACGCCAACATTGCCACTAGATTTGTTTACACATAGATGTATGCAGACATAAAATGATTGCCACTTAGAGACTATAAATTCCTTGAATTTTTCACGCATTCTTGATTATAAGTGTTGTAGAACAATGAACATATATGTAAACATCAATCACGTAGTTTACCAAAAATAAGTATGTCGTTTTGACTGCACATTTTTCTTATTTTCTTTTCATTTGAACGGGAAGAAATTTATTTATATATGGATGGATCGTTTCCACATCGAATCTATTGAAAACGTTAACTTTTACAACAATGCCACTATGTGCAGACTAAATGCTGATTAGTGTTTTTTTAGTTATTTGTCACTACGATCCATATATTTTCGTTCGTAGGATGAGAATGCAGATATGAGTAAAAGTTTGTGACTTAGCTGACTGATGCTATATTCAACATCTACTTCTTTACTGCTAATATCTTTTGATTTTTCTTTATATATATAAGTTAGCATCAGTCATCTAAATCACAAACTTTTACTCATATGATATATATATATATATATATATATATATATATATATATATATATATATATATATATATATATATGCATTGCTAACAAAAAAAATCTGAGCCGTACTGTCGGCATAGGTATTATGTATATTTCTTATTATATACTTAATAGCTCTGTTATTTTGCATTAAGCACTTTTTTTATTACACCAAAGGATATACATATGTATTTATATGAATTTGAACACATACACGTACACTTATTTATATTTATTCATTTGTGTATATATATATATATAATATATATATATATATATATATATATATATATATAATTAAAAACAGAATTTATTAAATAAATTGTATCTATTAAAATGACGTATAAACAGAAAATATATTAAAAATTGTAGGACTAAGTACATTTCAATTCATATATATATATATATATATATATATATATATGCAATTTAATTTTCATTGGAGAAAAAAATCAATGTGATTAAATTTTTCTTGCATTCGTACAAGTATTTTATTTTCTGGATATAAAGAGTGTAAAAACTGCCCAAATTTTTTATGGATCTGTGCGCTTTCGGCTATTCTGTTAGCCATTATCAAGAATTTTTTTCAACTGATTATGTAGATATATATATATATATATATATATATATATATATATATATATATAGGAACGTCCTTTTAATATCCGAACACAATCAGTACGTTATCACCGTATTCGTAGTGGATATTACTGAGAGTTTTTTTTTTTTTCATTTTTATTATTGATACTTCCAATATTTTAACTTTTATTTTTTGAACGTAGACGAGGGTATTTTGGATGTATTTTCGACAAGTATGTCCGCAACAACACATTAAAAAGCCTCATCAGAGTGCCTTGACAATAGAACCTGTATAACAGAGGGATTGCAGCCCAAATACACAATGTACAAAAATAAATGCGAATGCCAGTGTATCAGACCTACAAGCAGATACTTGATTACGGATTGAGCCACGTCCCGTGCCCTTCAGCAGTAGGCCTTTATTGTGTGACACCAATAGAGGTCATCTCCAATCTTTGATTCCTTCCTTCATGAGAAGACAGATATTCGACCATTTCCATTCACAATCGCATCCTGGACGGCGTATTACAACAAAGTTAATCGGTGAACGTTTCGTATGGCCTAGAATGAGTTTCGACATTAAACGCTGGACTTGTGTCAGATCCCAGCGAACCAAGATACATCGACATGTTAAATCCCCTTCTGGACACTTCGTGAAACCTGATGGCCGTTTCCAGCATCTTCATAACGACTTGGTGGGTCCATTACCCGAAATTCACGGTTATCAATATATCATAACGATAATTGACAGATTCACCCGCTGGCCAGTAGCTATATCTCTTCAGTCCACCACGGCAGAATCTGTTGCTAAGGCAATATTGCGGGAATGGATTTCCATTTTCGGCTGCCCTTCGGTTATAACGAAAGACCATAGTCCACAGTTCCAATCAATTTTATTCAAAGAATTCGTGAACTTGCTTGGAGCTACTCGCATCTCGACAACGGCATATCATCCTTGTGCAAACGGCCTTTTTGAGAGGTTCCATCGTCAACTTAAGGTTGCATTAACAAGTTCCGACACAGCCCAAAATTGGTTGGAGAAATTACCATTAGTTATGCTTTCATTACGAACCCTAATAAAGAAAGATCTTCAATGCCCTCCTGCAGATCTTGTTTTGGTACATCGCTTACTTTACCAGGTCAATTCCTGGACAGAAACACTTCTACAGAACCAACTTCTACCTTTATGCAATACCTTCAACACAGAATGTGTGAGCTATCATTCGCCCCTACATGAGTACCCTCTAAGGAGATTTATTTTCCCAAATCTTTGCAACACTGCGACAACGTCTTCCTTCGACAAGACCCAGTAAAAATACCGCTAACTCCTAATTACTCTGGACCTTTTTAGTGTACTTTCACGACAAACCATCCAGACATACAACGGACAGTCGACCATCTCTGTCGACTGTTTAAAGCCGGTATATCTTGAACCACTCACAAAACAACTCCATCCGGATCGACAGCAACTAGCATCATCAACATCATCAAACCAGAATCAACAGTCCACTTTACAAACAGAACCACTGTTTACCAAGTATCGCTCCTACGTGACATATTGAAGAATTATGCTATAATTTCTCCAATTTCGGGTGGGGTTATTATAGCGATCATCATCACACACACATATACATACCTATACAAATTCAAATTTCAATAACAATCATTCATTGGATAGAAATCAACGCTACTGTCTTATGCGACAATTTTGAAATCGCTATATTTTCGTATGGTAGATTTGTGCACTTTTGAGAGAATCGGGTCCCAGAAATCTCCCCAAAGCTCATTCGCTGATTGGTCAGTGCCGACCAATCGGATTGTCTGCACGTGAAGAGTGATTCTTCCCGCGCAGCACTTCTGATCCAATGATCACCTATAAAAGCAAGAGAAAAGAGTAGGCACACCAGTGAGACTTCAGCTGCCACAGAAATCCACGACAGTTGAAGCTATGAGTCGATCTTCTCACTCAACACTCACAAACTGCATACTCCTTTACACTTACATAAATTTCCTCTTGCACAGGAAAAATGTTAAAAAACATTTATTACAAATTATTGGTACAACGTATCGCCCAAAGATGATACATCTCCGTTGGCTGCACCTGCCAACGGGATCTACAGATATGAGGTCAGGATAAGGAATATCGACCCAGTACCAATGTCACCGGCCCCCGCACAAAACAGAAACCGTTTGAGAGACCCTGTGTGGGTCAAAACGCCCTATTATCGATGCACTTCCAGGTTCAAAGAAGGAACAGTTACAGAGGTGATCAGCCCCCAATCCGTTGTTGTCGACGGCGTCCCACACCATATAAAGAAGGTACAAATGTCATCCCGTCTGGCGAAGCGGATGATGTGACTTCTGACGACACTGGGTAAATCACACTGCCTAGCCAACAAACAGAACAAATAGAAGCAAATGAAACTATCAAAGCACAAAATAGAGAAACCACAGAACTACCCTTGCGACGAAGCACACGCTGGAGATTACTGACGTGACCTTGCCCGTGCTGTGATCATCAAGGATCAGAGGGGAGTGTAACAAATGTATGAGTGGACGTTTTACGAGGCAAAAGGTCATGGCGACGGATACAAAAATTGCAGTGCGCGTGTGCGACCATACTGGGAGCGAGGCCTGTATTCATTTGCATAAGCGTATCTCTCACCGGCATAAAATCTGAGAGTTTGCGAGGGTAAAGGGGGAGTTGTCCAGTTGTGCGAAAGTCACATGTGTTGTTCGTTTCGGTGTCGACTTCCAGTTAAGAATGTACGAGATTCATGGAAGATTGAAGTTTATAAGCAGTAAATTCGACCTTGTCTACCGAACGCTCCTTTGTGGCCGAGTCGGTTAAGGCACGTCAGCGTAAATGACGGTTCCGTATAGGATGCAGGTTTGAATCCTGTCAAAGGACGAATATTTTCTATGAAAATTTCTCGGACATTCAGGCCGGTAAATGTTATTTAATACTGTTTATTATAAACAGAGCATTTACTTAAATACTTGTATCTATAAAAAAGAACGTTAAACATAAAAATGTCTTTAATATGTATATATATATATATATATATATATATATATATATATGCTTAATGGTCATCGTTGAACTGGACCAGGGAATAGTAGTATTAAAAAGTGCTCAATACACGTGTAAAAAAATAAATCATAAAATGTGCTACTTTTAAGTATAAAAATTAGATCAGTTATTTCGCCATCTTGGTTTCAACCTTACGGTATCCTGAGTCGATTTTTTGTCAATTTACCTCCCAACGCTTTATTTGTAATATTTTAATATATAATTTAGTATTTGGGAGCACATGTTAGCGATCGATGTCTCAGCAAATAATATCATCCTGTTCTTTTTCAGAAGTCAGTGCTTCCTTATGGGTAGCATATATCTCACTTGTGTTATAGCAAATATTCCCTTATATGATTAGAAAAGTATAAAATTTATTTTCTGCTATTAAATATTTCATCAGCCTGATTGTATTTGCCAATTACATGTTTCTTCTCAGTGCTCACACTACAGGTATTAGTACCACGATTATAGGTATTGGTATATTTTAATGCCTGTGACATTAAAAAAGGGGTTTAAATTATATTATTCCTTCATATTACTAATGTATTTTGACAATGCACTTCTGTGTCTATATTTTTCTTGGTTAAAAGACATTTTTTCTTATAATACCTTTGCTTGAAATTTTGCCTCTGTCGGTCCTATATATACTTCATAAGTGTGATATTCGAATTCTACAATGGCTTTGTAGACCAAGCATTTAGCTAGACAGTGTCCATCAAGCGAGCAATCGGCATTTTATCTACAGTTACACGGATCTATTATGTATCTCTTATGTACATATATTATGGATCTATTATGTATATAAAATATAAAAATGTGTGTGCGTGCGTGTGTGTCTGTGTAGAGAGAAATAAAAATTGATAAAATTCTGAATACCTATTTCGAATTGCTAAATTTAATCTGCTTTGCATTAAATGAGAAAAATTCAAATTACTATATGCACAGTTTTCAAAAACGTTGTATATCAACATAATTCAGAATCCATATTAATACACTGCATGTCTTCTTTGGGAGTTAACACGGACTTTCATACATTTCGTAAATACATACAATTGTATTGAATACAATCCTTCTTTATATTATTCTGCACATCTTACTATAATAGTTGCAATACAGGAAAAATATTAAGTTGGCTAAATGAACGAATCAGACATTATCCCTACATGTTCTTTACAAAATGATGCCAAGTTTGTCATCAAGAAAATTACCTATATCTTGGCAGGCATGTCAAGTGATTCTTGCGTAAAGAGGGCCGTTATTATTCTAATAGAACAGAACATAATATTCCTATAGTAACATTAATGCTTCTGCAATACATTGCACTATTGAGCATTCCCTCATAAAAGACCAAAGGCAATCGAGATTCGCATATGTCCTCCACGCTATGGGGTTAGAGGGTAGGCCAGTAAATCTTGAAATACTTCAGTCCCACTACCTACTTCACTCCACCGCCTCCTCCTCCTCATAAAAATAATAATAATAAGTTGCAGCTATTTTATATTTTTTATACACTAACCATCCTCATGTGTATCCTTTTAGGTTTTCACTGTTTAGACTATTCAAATCATAATGTTTCCTCTGCTTTCTTTTGATGCTGTTTTTTCATTTTTTTTTTCACCTAAGGGATTACACACATCAAATTTGAAGCGTACATATTTAACATTTTTTTGACAATCAGAATCAACGGAATCGTTATCGTTCCTCTTCAAAAGTGAATGTAGTCATTGAATATTCACCAAAAATATACCACTGTTTGCATAGATAGGAAAATCCATAGTAAATTAACTTTTATCTATGGCAGTCGACAGAAAAGCCTATCTTTCCTGATAAGATAGAGGGAAACTGATAAGGTACTTAATATGACTTTTTGTATTTTTGATAAAAAGGAAAGTCTGATAAAGTGTTACACACCTTCTGGTAAAACAAGACTTAATATAGTCAACATTATACAAAAAAAAAAGAAATATATATGACAGTGATATATATATATATATATATATATATATATATATATATATATATATATATATATATATATATGACAATTTGATGAATGAACAAAAAAGGAGTGAAAGACATGTAATGAAGCACCATGAAATTGAACTTCATTTTTTTAATGTTCCTGCTTTGAACGACTACAAATAGAGGGACGGTTCAAACCTTTATAGCAAAAAGAACCATCTACTTTATACAATTATTTCGAACCAATAGTCAAACTTTAATTTATTGACCAAGTGCAGTTGGGGTTCAAAAATAAACAGATGTCTACAAGATAGACGAATACTAATCAAATTTGAACTCATCTCTCTCACACACACGTACATACACACAGAGATAAAATACCACTGATATATATATATATATATATATATATATATATATATATATATATATATAGTGGTGAAAATAAGTATTTGATCCTCTGTTGATTTTCTGAGTTTGCCAACTTACAAAGATGGAAACTGTCTATAATTTTCAGGGTAGGTCCCTCTTAAAAGTGAGAAATAGAATATAAAAAAATTCTAGAAAATCACATTATATTAATTTTTGAACAGTTATTTCTTTTGTATTGAAAAACTAAATATTTCATCCCCTAACAACCAGCACTGATTCAGGCCCCACAGACCAGTTATGTAACCAGGAGGCATATAGACTAGTTCTATTACTCAATTATTACTCTTAATCAAGTAATCATTACCTGTATAAAAGACTCTAGTTCATAGAATCCTTCAATGAATCAGAATCTAATTTTTCCACAATAGGCAAGACGAAAGTATTGTCTAAGGACATCCGGGATAAAATTGTATAGCTGCAAAAGACTGGAATGGGCTATAAGATGGTTGGCAAGCAGCCAGATGAGAAGAAGCCAACTGATGGTGTGATAATAAGACTATCAATCTCCCTCTGTCTGGAGCTCCATGCAAGACCTCCCAATGTGGAGTGAACCTAATGATGAGAAATATGAGGAAACAACCCTGAACTACGCAGCAAGAATTTGTTGATGATCTCAAAGCAGCTGGGACCACAGTCATCAAGATGACCATTAGTAACACACTACATCATAGTGGACTGAAATCAAGGTCCCCCTACTCAAGAAGGCACATGTACAAGCGCATCAAATGAGCACCTGGATGATTCAGAGGAGGCTTGGGAGAAAGTGATGTGGTCAGACTAGACCAAAATTGAGTTTTTTGGCATCAACTCGACACGCCGTGCTTAGAAAGGAAAAAATTGACTTAGAGCCCAAGAACACCATCCCAACCATTAAGCATAGTGGTGGAAACATTATGGTTTTGTGGTGTTTCTCTGCTAAGTGGACAGTACAATTACACCGGGTTAAAGAAAAGATGGATAGAGCCAAGTACAGGGAAATCTTGAGTGATAACCTCCTCGCCTCAGCCAGAACACAGAAGATAGATCATGGATGGGTGTTCCAATATAACAATGACCCAAAGAATATGACTAAGGCAACAAAGGAGTGGCTCAAGAAGAAGCACATTAAGGTAATGACGTGGCCTAGTAAGTTTTCTGACCATAATCCTTTAAAGAATCTGTAGGGGTAGCGGAAGCTTTGGGCTGCCAAATGACAACCGACAAACCTTAAAGATTTAGAGAGGATCTGCAAAAAAGTGGGCCAAAAACCCCTGGGATCTGTAAAAAACTTGGTAACCAACTACAGGAAACATTTGGCTGCTGTGCTTGCCAACAAGGGTTTCTTAACCAAATACTGAGTTATGCCTTGCTATGGGGTGAAAAAATTTCAATTTTTTCAATAAAAAAAGAAATACAAAATGTTCAAAAATTAATATAGTGTGATTTTTTAGAATTTTTTTATATTGTATCTCTCACTATCAAGACGGACCTACACTGAAAATTATAGACCGTTCTCATTTTTGTAAGGTGGCAAACTCAGAAAATTACATGTATATATATATATATATATATGTATATTGATACTTGGTGTTGTCATCAGTATCCACTCATATTTAAAACACTTTTTTCCCAGATATTTATCATCTTCATCATGCGTTGTGTTTTTATTGACCATATATATATATATATATATATATATATATATATATATATATATATATATATATATATATATATACGGGTCAGTGATGCATTGTGAGTAGTCAATTGCATTGTGGATAGTCTATTCTAACGATTATTTTTGCGGGAGTGATTTGTTAATTTGTTTATTATTTATTTATTTTGATTAATCTATTTTACTGGGTTTTATTATTTAATTTTATTTTATTTATTAAATGTTTGTGACCTGAAGATTGCGTTTAACATGAAACACTCAGTTGCCTCTGAGTGTTGGCTTCAATATCCACTTTTATATTTTATATTTATATACGCTCTATCTCTGATATTGAGCACTTTATCACATAAAAATAGAAATAGCTTAAAATTATATTTCTACGCATATATATATATATATATATATATATATATATATATATATATATATATATATATATATATATATGGCTGTTTCATTAAAAACGCCAGAAAAGGTACTACGATTGAGCGTTTTATTCAATTTCTCTTGTGTTCTAACAAGAGCTTTCTTTTCTGGACAAATAACTTTCTTTCCTCAAAGAACTTAACAATGTTAAACAAACACTAATCAACAACAGCTTCCCTAACCACTTTACAGACCACCAAATTAGACTATTTCTCCCCAAAGTAAGCAATAACGATAGTGAACACACAGTAAAATATTACATACACATTTACTACAAAAACCAAATGCACATTAACTACAAACAAACGAATGTACACTAAGACATATTATAAAGAAATACACTACCCCAATTGACCCAAATAAAAAAATCAAATTAATTATGTATTATAAAAATTTAATTCAGCTAACCTTATCCTCAAAAATAACAACACACTAGCTAAGACAAAACTACGAAGAACGAACATGAACTATGAGTTCAAATGGCCCTTAAGTAACTGTGTTCCTGATCAAACCGGACTCATAAATAATTACATCGGTTAAGCAACCACATGCTTATCCAGATGTCTTACCTTACACCTATCTGATCACAGCTCCATTAGAACCCATTTAAACACACGCACAAACTTACCAGATTCAATTAGAAACATACAAGTAGAAAACACTTATATTAACTGCATCCACTTGTAAAAAAAGACTAAAAATAATGGAAGCTTAAATAATAAAAACGAAACAAACAACTCTTAACAATATTAACTACGAACAAGGCCACAATGTGCTAACCGTATTCGGAAATTAAAACATCCCTACAACACACTAAGACATACACATAATGCACACACTCAATTAAGCTGAAAAATCAAATCATCCTTGATAATGGCTAAAGGTTTATCCAAAAGCGCTCGGAAATAGAAAACATTTGGACAGTTTTTACACATTCTTTGTCCAGAAAAGAAAGCTCTTGTTAGAACACAAGAAAAATTAAATAAAAAGTTCAACCGTAGTACCTTGTCTGTCGTTTTTAATGAAATATGCATAAATGAATGATTGCTGCCTAAATATACAAATATATATATATATATATGTCTGAGGTTGCATAACACAAATTTAACATTTTCTTTACATTTTCTGACTGTAGCTGATTCCAGTAATATCAAAAGCAGAAGGGCTATTTAAATAATGTCTCCATTCATCAATTCCTCTGTTTCTACCTTATTTTCTCTCTATTTCCATGTGATTTTGTGCTCCTAATAAATGCCCGCTCGACTGAACTTGAAACACATTGGTTACTTGAACAACGTTTATCCCATCAAAACACCGTGCGCTAAGAACCTGACTGACCATTTTGAGGCATTCTGCAGCAAATTTCGCGAGCTACACGCAGAATTTGATGCTGTTCCATCTCAAAAATTTTTACCCATCCTAAAAATAATGTGATAGATGAAAATGAATAAATCAGACGAAGCCTTTTATTAGATTGATTATAAATGAACATTAAGTACGCATTCATTTGATTTAATCACAATATGTACCGTACTAGACTTTTCCACATTCACTCACTGACACACAAACACTATATATATACATATATATACATATATATATATATATATATATATATATATATATATATATATATATATATATATATATATATATATATATATATAGATATATATATATATATATATATATATATATATATATATATATATATATATATATATAATGGACTCTCTCGTCGTTTTTCGACGTATTAACGTCTTCCAGTATTTACATTATTCTGACTACTGTCCTCGTCAACGTTGTGATAAATATGGCAACAAAGATGGTGACAATAGTCCGAATAATGTAAATAGTGTACATAACAACTCATCTCGGAAATATAGAGAAATAGTATCTTTCAATTCAGTTTATTTATGTCTCGTATGAGACAACAATCCTCAACGCAGAATTGGACTGTAGACTACCCACAAAGAGGATTTGTTTAGAGTGATGGAGGCATATCTAGGACCAGCCTCACTTTTTTTAAGAGCCGAATACATAGATCTGGGTCACCGTGTGCCAATAGGTCTCCAAACCACCCTCCGCAGGTTTTGAATTGTGAGTTGTACTTCTCCTAGACCAGTTGTCATCCAAAACTATAGAACCCAGTCTGTCAATAGCTGGGAGAAGATGATTCATACCTTTCCTCAGGGTACTAATTCGTAAGTAAATGTAATGGATACGACTGGAATTTGAACTTGGATCTTCGATTTCTCAATTTATTAGAATGGATTCCTCAATGCGAGTCGCTATCCATTACTTCATCATGTCATATATATATATATATTGGATTTTTATTAATCTGACATATTTTTTATCACTGTTCGAGGAATCTTATTACAGAAAGATTTAGGCTCTTCTGCAGGAATCGAACCTGCATCACTCAGGGTAGAAAGAGCTGTTTAACCAGCTGCGCCTATACCCACTTTGGCTACGTAAAGACAGACGGTGGTGCGAAGCCAAATTTATAGTTTCAAGAGAAATTTCTCTTGTTTTTCATATCTGCACGCTGAACGTAAAGAGAAAAAAATTATTAGAATGGATTTTTATTAATCGGACAGACGTTTCATAGTTAGGTGGGAATAAATAATTATCTCTTTAATATATAAACAGAGCGTCTACTTCCATACGAGTATCTACTAATAATAACGGTTAAAGTGATTCCCTTTCTTGATAAACTGGCATCTGACTGTTAAAAACAAAACTTGAAAAGCAACTAGTAGCGACTTCACTTGAAAATGGACACAATTGGACATCGCTGGGTTGTCAGCTACAGAAAGAGAAGTTAGTCCCCCAGTGACATTTATGTTGACAGGGTTGCTACATTTTGGGATGTCGCGCCAGCTTTATCAACAGCGCAAAAGTGAAAAGCTGAATTAAGGAGGGGAAGGGAGAGTCTGAAAGATGTCTCAAGATCTGGTCATCGTGCAATTGCCACCATTGTAGAAAACACTTATTGTGTTCATCACGTGATGATGGATGACAGGCGAGTGAATATAAATCAAATAGCCAATGCTATTAGCATATCACCTGAGAGAGTTGAGAATATTCTACACAATGAACTTGACGAAGGTTTATGATTGGTGGCTGCCATGTCTCCTGATATCTTGTCAAAATCACACCAGGTTAATTACATCAAGGAAAAATTTGATATTGCTTGAGGTGGATCCAGTTGGTTTCCAGTTGGTTTTCTTGAATGTTTCCTAATCCAGGATGATTATTGGGTTTATAATTTTGAACCTAAGACAAAGATAAAATACCTGTCTTTACCTGCACCAAAGATGACGAACGTTGATCCATTTGCTGGGAAGGTGGTGGACTCAGTTTTCTTTTTATGCAAAAGGCTTTTTGTTTATTGAGCAACTAACGAAGTTCCACACAATCAACGGAGAGTGCTATACCAATTTACTGTAGTTATGAATGACTACCAAGACAAAACACACAGCTCCTCGGGTTCAGTAGCTGCTGTACTTGACTGTGGCTTTGAACCGCATGATCGCCCTCCATATTCTCCTCCTTTTGCCATATCTGACTATCATGAACTTAACAAAAAATCACTTGGATGGGGGCCAACATCATATCTGTTGTTCATGAGGTTTTTGACCTCCAGGATGAAGAGTCTTTTTTGAACTGGCAGATGCCAGTTTATCCGGAACGAAACAATGCAGTTATAATCAGAAGAGTTGAAATTAATACACGCAATATTTCACAGCTCTAGCATCAATCCTTCATAGTCAATCTATAACTATGATCTTTTCACACACACATTTACATACATACATACATATATATATATATATATATATATATATATATATATATATATATATATATATATATATATATATGCGATAATGTTATATAAATTTTATATATCAAGAAGAATTTTGAAAAAAAAAAATATATATATATATATAATGTCAGGCTTCAGTATTCAAGTTAATGTTTTCACAATGACATTAATCAAGAGATGTAAAATTTATCAATGTATTTTTAACATGATAAATAAACCATGGTAATTTCTGGAGGCAAATGTCTATGGAGGATGATGCTATAAAGGAGGAATCTACTGAATGGAATGGCCTGCCATTTTTTCAGGATTAAATCCTTCATGATCTCGTTTAGGTGGGTAGTTTTGGCAGGTCAATGACGTCTTTAATTCCGATTTAGATTGACCTGGCCGAGAGGAAGGTTAGTGCGATTACACCGCATCCAATTTATTTTCCTAAATTTATAGCCAAACATGATTTGTTCGATAAATTTTGTAATGAACAACAGAAGCGAAAATAATAAAATTAAACAAATTTATGGATTCAAGCAAAATTTCTCTTGTCAATGAAAGTGGTGGCTCGGCTTCTGAGCAACGTTTGCGCTATATCGACTGAATTCTAGTTAGGAATACCAACTTAGGACTCTTAGCCTGTCCACTCATTTAGAGCAAAGTTTATTTGAAACATAGGTGCTCCAGATTAGAAAAAAAAACGATATATTAAATGTACTATTAAGTCTTCTGTTACCAGCAATAGTAGTTAGATTTACGGCAAAAATACTGTTGAATTTGAATCAAGTGATGCATATAAACTACCAACTGATACGGAATAGTTGACCTTCTTGCTTATCAAGAATTATACGTCATAGTTTTTAGAACGAGTTTAAAAGTAATCTGCCGAGTGAGTCGCGTGCAAAAGATCTCCAAAATGCTACTAATTAGCATATCACCACTGCCTTTTGTTTGGTTAATTTTCTTCCATTTGCTTCAAAGCAACCTCTGTCGGTTATTTAATGCCAAAATATAAATATTTTGTACGTAATATTATACTTTCAAATAGCGATATTTTATACACAATTTTATATTTTCAAGGAAACGATGTTTTTAGATATACAGTTTGTAGATCATGAAATGTATTGTTCGTAATGTGAGTATAAAATGTGTTTTTATATTTTTGGGTGTTGCATTCATTGTCATTTTGCTATAAATGTACTGTTATTTTTTGTTTGGGAGTTCACTATTAGCCCATAGCTGGGTCCCCAACAGGTGCAATCACCCCGGTCAGGACCGTTCTGGGAAAAACAGCAGTTAAGAGGCGGTTCAATGTTTTTCAAAAATTCCAAATTTCTGATTAGAGGCTTTGCTGTCGGATGTAGTTTATCGTCATACCCAGGACTGATAGCCACTGTCACATCACTAGATGGACAAACTATGGCGACAAACGAAGGTATCTGGGAGGAACTTAGTGATTATCACCTATTTTCTGATTTTTTCGCCTTGACGGGAAAAAATAATGTCGCACCGAAGTCCATTGAAAAATGTTGAAAAATCACAGACCGGACAAGATACCCGGTATCAATGTTCTTCTGTAGGAAGTGTACGTGACCACTGACTGTCTTCGTGCAAACGTTAAACTATAGCTACTGTATGAAGGAAAGGAGTATTCACTTACCTAAGAGTATAGTGAAAATTTTACGTAAGAACAAAATGTTCGGTATAGAATTAGGAATTACAGTAAATTAGGAATTACTGTAATTTAAAGAAATAACTCGTAGTCTTGGTTAAATGATAAGTTGTGTGGATCATCTGACAGGCATTTGCAGGATAAAACCAAGATAATCTGCATTTGTTGCATATGCTCAAGTAAAAAAGGTAGAGCGTGAAGTCGAACAGATCAATTTAGATCACCCCAAGGACTTTGATTGGGTCAACCATCATTACTTGAAGCTTTTCCTTGTAATGAGATATACTTCCCAAGGTCTTTCACTTCCACCTGTACTACATATTCTTACACAGTATCAATTGCGTCGTAAGTTGATGTCAATGTCAATCATATGTGGAATCAGTTTTCCTGATGCTGTTACATCGGGTAGGTAATCTGCTTATGTTAATGTTGTTTCTCTGCTTTATCACTCTCATCCATTAACGACTCTTAATTCTTTCACTCCCGCTAGCTGAGTAAGAGAGAGAGAGAGAGAGAGACAGAGAGAGAAAGAAAAAGAGATCCCTGTTCCGTCACAGTTGCTTCCGAGCTTTTAGGGCTGCCGAATATCCAAATTTATCAGCATACATTATAGTTATACTTCCTCTGCCCCATGAAGAGGATTCTGAAATGAAAATGGCAAACAAGGCTTTCCGGCTTTTGGCGGCATGTTCTTGGATGAAGAGGAGGCTCCCTAGGAACCTTAAAGCTATTGCTCCTTTTATTGCCTTTGTCAATATTTTCTCATCTATTAACGTCTAAAGACTACCTCCCGCCGAAACTTGTGAATGATAGCATAATGAGCGTTATGTAGCCTTGTTAGACGATTTGATCGGCGTCCTATGGATTCCACATCCGGATCATTTACATTAATAATTATTAGGTTATCCTTCAAGTGGTTGCTTATTTGAACTACACTCTGGATCCGTAAAATATTATCTATGGCTGGACTGGGGTTTTTTTTCACAAGAATATCTGCACTGCAGTCTTATAGAGGATTGTCAAACGCGCCATCTTACACCTGCCATGCAGGGTTGTTGAAGGCTGAATGCTTCACGTATACGTTTTTTGATTTCGAAGCCAAATCTGTCAATAGCAACGTGTGCAAGTTTCTCGACAATAAGAAAAATATGTGTTTATTAGCGTGAATTTCACTAAAATTCAACAAATGACAAGTCAACCTACGAAAAAGTGTGGCGTACGAAATAAACGCAAAACGTCTAATTCAATTCCACAAAAATCCACAGTATATAAAAAATAATGTTGTTTATGAATTTTCATTTAATTTAGGATATTGTATATCCAAAAGTAACAATAAACAAAACAATATATATATATATATATATATATATATATATATATATATATATATATATATATATATGAATAATCAAAAATTCTTTTTAACTCATGTGAGGAATAGACTATTTCGGCAGACGTTTCATATTGCTTTGTATAAATAAAATACATCGAGCTCTCTTTTATGGATCAGTTTTAATATTTTTATATTACAAGGACCCACTTGGATTATATACCCACGGATATATATATATATATATATATATATATATATATATAACAGACTATTTAAGGATATATTAGTGGAACACCAGTGAGGGCACAATGAATACTGAATCACCCACGGGAACAAAAGAGCTCTGCATTATGATTTCCTGATCATCCTGGCTCTGCAAGAAGGCATCCTTGCCTTTAGTGTATAATATTATGTCCTACCGAATTGGTTATTTGTTAAACCACTCCCTTGTCAATCATTTATCTCTCCTTTCGTATTATTCGAGTGTTAGGAAATTGCAATTCCGGATCTATCACTTGACAGACGCGAATCGTAATCCTGGTTTATGTTAAGCTCTCTTGTAAAATATAATAGCGAACAGCTTCCTTTCTTTCATTTTATCTCTTTTTTATGTCTTTTTTCTTTATTGGTGAATGTATCTTATTCTTACCGTTTTCATTCAATCTTTTTTTTTTGACCTTCAACATATGTTTTTTTCTTTCTTTTTACAGACATCCTTCTTCCACCGCCGCTTCTCGGCTGTCTTCTTCATTTTTCTGTTTTTCTTTCCTGTCGTTCTTTTTCATCGTTCTTTTTCTCAATTCCATTTTTTCTTTCCTCTTTTTGTTTCATGTTTTACTTCATTTCTATCCTATGTCTTCCCCATTCGCGAACCGTCCTTTTCTGTAATTTATTTTCCAATCTAGTCTCTCTTCTTCAAATCTTTGTCTTTTCCGTATCCTCTATTGTGTCGTTTTTTATTTTTATTTTTCGTGTTGTGAACGTAATCTGATAACGTCATCGTTTTTTATTTGCTGACCAAACTTTGATGTACGTAGTCAATTATATGGCTTTGAATTATGGTTGCCAATAACACGTCGTATCAGGTGTGCGTCGATGTAAAGGATACTAGATGCAACTGTTCCATGAATGACAATTTATATAACTTACTTACCATTACGAGCCACAGTCAATAGTAAATCTAAATGTGTATTTAATCTTATCATTGGAGGTTATTAACTCACCAACAGTTAGCTTGTTATGGCAGAAAGACATTATTGTGAGGCAGGCTCCCAGGAAATGCCGGATTTCCTATAATTAGAAAAACTGACTTTGATTGTGTTGGTTTACACAAGAAGATTTTCTTTGTCATTAGGCGGTATTAGGGGCAATGACATTCTTACTTAAACTGATAGAAGATATTTATAAACGAAACACTCCTGGAATTGAATAGAAAATTAAAGGCGTCCAATCAGGATAATTTTTGACTGTTGGATTCGTTGGTGATCGCTGAGACATTGTTAAAATAAGTTTCACACATCCTCCCTCTTCATCAGATACTGAACGTTCGAATTATCATTTATTTTTGCTTACAGAATTCTCTTAATGAAAAAAGTTTCTGGAAAAAATGTAAGTCCTCTTCTATCAGGATGAAAATGCGAAGTTGTTTGAAAGAGAGAAGAATATAGTGGAACAGAATAGTAAATATATTTGTTGATGCCTCTAATATCGATTACAACATTAACAGGTCAGAGTTTTGGAGCAATCAGCAAAGAAGAAATCAGGACATCATATAAAATTAGTCTGAATTTACTATCAATTACGAAAAGAGGAATTTAATCAACTGAAAATTGTCATTGATACGGATGTATGCAGACTGTTGTGTAAATGACAGTTATAAGCAGAAAATGGCTTGGTATGGCGAGGTTACATTGCTTTCTTAAATATTTTTGACAGGAGTGGAGAATTATCAATTATTTATTAAATAAAATGTCACCTTCAAAATATGTAATCATTAACATATGCGTGGTCCGAAAGTCTTGTCACCACTACATAATATAATTTTCTATTTAAAATGACTGACACGAAAATAATAGTGTTCATACAGACCATCTCGATATGTGACAGCATCAATGAAAATGATTTTTACTACTGTATTACTTGTTCTTCTATTGATCTCATTATATTTTGGTTGGAGAATTTCGGAACAATTTTATATATATACATACATATATATATATATATATATATATATATATATATATATATATATATATATATATATATATATATGAAGACAGAAGGAAAACTTAAAGAGACGACGTGTTTCGTCCTCTGGGGGAATTTAGCAGCGGATGAACTAGTCGGTTAATATAAGTTTTCCTTTTTTTTATTATTCATATTGTTCTTTTACATATATATATATATATATATATATATATATATATTATTTTCAAAAGCATGCAGTTAGCGACCAGTTAGCTACAGTTGTGAGTTGAGAGATGAAGCAGGCCAAAGGAAATAGAATCGTTATGTAACATTATTAATTTTTTTCAAACATTCGTTGTTTGCAACCAACGCATGAAATCAATTGAGTATCTTACCACTCAGATAAATTTGTCCATTCAATTTATAAACCTCATACATACTAATATATGTAGAAAGTGAATGGAGTTAACTTATGAAAAATCCCATCAATCTTTCTTAAATTAATCCGATAAATCAGTTATCAGTACTAAATAAACGGCTCATAATACCATTACCTTAACTAAAGTACTAAATATAGTAGAATTGTAGATCAATATGCAGTAACCAGCTGATTGTTTACTAGTATACTCATCTATCCGGGTGGTTATCTAATCCCTGCTCAGGCACATTTATGTTTTTTTTTAATACCCACAAAACCAACGCGTGGTTTAGACTGCAACCATGCTGAACAGTTTCTGGGAGGGAGCGCATCATTTGGTAGGATCAGAAGTTGAACGAGGCTAATACGCTCTAAAATTCGGTTACGGTAAATTCTAACTTTGTGTCAGCATAATCGGTGACGCCATCCACCCACATCCGTCTATTTCCTTTCCCCCACAATGATATTTTACGTCCCCATGTATTACTTCCCCCAACGATGGCACACGCTGAGATCGTCTCCCCCAGGCTGATATAATTAAGACGTTAGCGCCGAGACAAATTGATTCACATAATAAGGACGTTAACGTTCTAACCACCCGGCCACAAGTCCATAATGGAACAATGAATAACAAACTAATACTCCAAACTATTGAACTATTTCTGAGTGTACCACACTTATTTTCTTTTGCTATAAGAACAGATTCGTGAATATAATAAAGGCGCAACTTGTTTTAGACAAGTGAATATATCACTATATGTGGAAATTAAGCAAAGTGGGTTGGAGCTAACACTGACCCTATATGCCTTGTGCCTTACTTAAACTGAGCAAATATTGATAACTGTTAAGAAATTCTCTATAATTGTATGAAGTGTAATTATTTTTCAAAACTTATTTAGTATATTAAATTCAATATTTATATTGCTTTTGTTGCAAATAAAACTTTTCAACCGATCGATTCTACAACTTTCTTTACAAACCCAATCAGTAAGAAAAATGGCTGACGAAAAGAAAATGACAGATAGTTTATCTGAACCGGCTTTAATTAATATTTTAATAAATTGCTTTAACACATCATTAAAAATTAAGTCACTGGGAGACTGGTGTGTGTGTGTGTGTGTGACTAAATCAGCTGTTAATTAATTTTTTGAATATTTGTCAGTAATCTTTCAGAAAACCGAAAAAAATAATAGAAAATATAAATCAGCTACCACTGCATTCGCTAATGCAGTGGTAGCTGATTTATATATATATATATATATATATATATATATATATATGCATATTGATCGACAATTCTACACACACACACATATATATATATGTGTGTGTGTGTGTGTTTTTGTGTGTGTACGGAACATCAAAGGCATCCTGGTTGGCATTTAAATATCTGTATTTAGAGGAGTTATTTTTCATGATGTCTCTTCAGGTTCATTTGGAAACTGTTAAATATCAAGGTTGTACAGAATAAAAGAAACAATCCCGAATTCAGAAGCCAAAAAGATAAAGATAAATTAAAAAAAAAACACTGACACGACTGAAACTGAGCGATAAAGAAAGAAAGAAAGAACAGGCGCCATATACAGATACCGTGTATACCCGTAAATAAGTCTAGATGTTTCACTTAGAAAAAGTACGTGAAAAACTTCTTAGGTCTCAATCTACCAAATATATTTTTAAAACTACATAGACATGTCACGAAGACGACATGGCTCAATGACACGCTCGTATCTGACTATGAAGACATTGTCTTTGATATGAAAAAATTTATTGGCAAAAGTTTTAGTGGATTTGTGAAAGAACTTCGCAATTTCCCTTTTGATAGGCTTCATTAAAATCAACATTTAAATGTTTATAACATTCTAATGACATCTAATTCAGTGTTGTATACACACACACACACACACACACACATATATATATATATATATATATATATATATATATATATATATATATATATATATATATATATATATATATATATATATATATATATATATATATATATATATACAAGATATATATATATATATATATATATGTATATAAATAAAAAGAAAAGAACAGTAAGATATAAAATCCGGTGTTCTTATAGATATTTTATTTTTACAAAATAGTGCTCAATGTAAATTTACAGAGCATTAATATTATAATTAATTGATTTAAAATATGGTTTATTTTTCGCTACACAGTTCCTTATTGTTTTGCAAAATAGAATTGCTAAAACCCTAAATTTTGGAGTCCAAAATTGCTTGAAGATGAAATAGAACTAATGCTTTTAATTTATTTGCAAAAAATAAAATTAGGGTTTTTAGCTTCTATTTTTGAAACATGGTTGAACTGTGTAGCGAAAATAACCATATTTTTTAAAATCAATTAATTTATAATATATATATATATATATATATATATATATATATATATATGTGTGTGTGTGTGTGTGTGTGTGTGTGCGTTTTGGGAAGTAAACGTTCTTTAAGTCAAATACTATTATAGACTGTAGATAGTTTATATCTATCATTTTTACTGATCAGCTTTTCCAAGTTACGAATTATCGAAGCAGAAAATTCCATCAGAAATTGTCCGAGAAAAATATGTTCCAAGCTTTCGTTGGTTCATTTTGTTTAGTAGCATATCAACCTGTAATGCCGAATTCTAAATAATTTGAACACAATTTTATGGCTTCAAATAAATATATTCTGAATGTAAATGTATGCATTCAACTACAGATGTAGTTTATCTCCATCCCCAGAACTGTCCAAGCTTTGGCCTTTCTTAAATCATCATCCGGGTAGATAGTGACTAATGGGGAGTGTTGTGACGTAGACAAGGAGTGTTGTGACGTAGGCAAGGAGTGTTGTGACGTAGACAAGGAGTGTTGTGACTGGAGAAGTTGTATTTTCACTTTTTTATTTTTTTTTATTATTCATATACGTTTGACAATGGCGGCTCTTAAATTGCAATTGTTTTTATTTATAGATAATTGTTTTAGTTTTATGAGTGATACTTCAAAGATCTTACGTATTTTTTACTATTTGATTTTGCTAGTATTTTGATATTGTTTGTGAGTCGCTGTCTAATGTTTCTATGATCCTTATTCTGCTTATAATGTGTTGTCTGGCGGCACTCTGGTGTGTTAGGTGCCAGGTCAGTCTCCGAGAGAGTGAGTTTGTGGTATATCCTATGTAAGACGTTTTACGGTTGTATTTTGTTTTGTTTTTATAGAGAAACATTCTGAGAGTGAGCAAGTATATTCATACACAACGCTGGTCGTATATAGGGTTATTAGCAATTTAGGATATATTACTTTTAATAATTAAGTTGCCCGTCTTGGATCCTTGTAGTAAATAATGAATTTGATATATTTATTTTAAGGACTGGTTTTATATATCTTTGTTTATTTTTATTGTTGTTTTCTAATTTTTGTGGTACAGAAGTTACGATTCAAAAGTACCGGCTCGAATTCCATACGTTCTATTGACAATAATCATAATTATTTGAACTAAATGAGCTTATTATTATATAAATGAAAATTTTATTTGTTCATCAAGTGAAATGTATTTTCATGCTATAAAATCCTTGATTTCAGTCAATATTAAAGAAAATAATAAGGCAATATTACAAACACAAAACAGTTATATATGAGGACATGCGATACACTGGAAAGAAAGTAATTACAACACAATCATATTGTTCATATAAAATAAGAATTAAAAAAAAACAAGGTTTATATTTTGTAATGTTTCCTGATGTTAACTTTGAAGACGAGTAAAGGCGAAAATTCTAAAGGCTGTATTGCAAGGAAATAAGTAACCCATTAGCCTTTGACGACTGACGCATTACCCTTTTTCTACTCTTCATTTGATCTGCCAAACACTTGTAAAATTAGTGAAATTCAGAAAAACAGAAGGAGCCAATATGATGAAAAAAATGATTAAACACTCAATTGAAAAAAATATTTTTTTAATCAATTCGAGAAGCTAATCTCCTGGAAAAAAGACCAAAATAAAAGATAAAATGTTAGAATAATAGTGAGAAACTTGTATACTAATAAATAAATAAGTACCTAATAAATAAATAATTACAGAAATAATAGAAAAAAAATGAAAATTCTTATGCGTGCAAAACAACCCATTTTTTTTTTTTAATATAGCAAAATAAGAACTTCCAATTCCTTTCTGGAATTTCCCTTCTAGGATGGTGGCGAATATGATTCACTATAATTCTATACATTGTCATGATTACTCTTGGGAAAGATATTTCGGCAGTGTTTCATTGACGTCTTACCATGTTGGTTGATAATGAAGGTGAAAGATTTGTCTACTGTGCACTTTAATTCAAATATTGGTGTGATAGGGAAAATGAATTCATGCCTTTCCTAAGTGCAATAAAGTGAAATGAACACAACCTGACTTTGCCAAATTGGGAACTCTGAAGTTTGACGATTCTATTTAGTTTTCTTAATCATTAATCCATTTGCAATTCCAAGAGATCGAATGCATAGTTGAAAGCCGTTCTTTCAATTCGAACATTCAAGAAAAATATCGCAATAAAAAGAACATAAAAGTTGACAAAAGTAATTCGTGAAATGAAAGGGAATGGCTTTAAGAAAAGGAACATAGTCGTTTTGGTGTGGCTGCTTCAATTTTATTTGTGGTCCCTCGCAAAATAAACAAACAAAGCCACTGAGTTAGACTTTCTTTAAATAAACGTGTATATATTTGCCACTATTACTCCTGTGTACGTCTATGTAAAAGTGTGTGTTGTGATTTTCTAACACACATATTTGTCCAAAACACTTACGTTGCAAATATAGCTTCTAATAAATGATTGTTATTCTGCTGTGTCCTCCTCATTTCCTGTGTGTTCATGTTAAACACTCAACAAAATTATTGCAATTCATGAAACAACAACTCACCATGCAAGTTACAGACGCATCATCATATCATATTAACTGTCACTGCTAAAGTTATATGTGATACCGCCATATTTAGTCGCGCCATCTATATTTAGGATGTATGTACAGCATAAGATGGAAATATAATATTTGTCAATAAAATGAAAAGGAAAAGATTTTCAAGAAGATAAATAAAGGTCTGGTGTAAAAAGAAGCTAAAAAGGATTGTGTGATTTGGGTAAAGTTTGCGTCTGATGAAAATTACAGAAGTAGAAAAAAGATTGTAGAAGTGATAAGGAAATGAAGAAATAAGATAGAGGCAAAAATACAAGGAAATTTTTAATAGTATTAAGGAAAAAAGAAAGAAGAAATAAACGAAAAGTAAAAGAAAGTAAAAAGAAAAATAGAAAATGAAATTAAGGAAGAAAGAAAGGAAAGAAGAAACTAGAAACAACTAAAAAGAAAGAAAGAAAGAAAGAAAGAAAGAAAGAAAGAAAGAAAGAAAGAAAGAAAGAAAGAAAAGATGGGAGGAAAGTAGTAAGAAAGAATGAAAATTCGAAGCAATTGAAATAAAGAAAAAATTAAGAAAGAAAGAAAAGAAAGTGGAAGCAATCGAAAAAAGAAAAAAGAAAAGGAAATAAAAGAAGGAAGAAAGAAAATTTGGGGAAAAAAAAGAAATTAATTAAGGAAGAAAGAAAGGAAAAAAGAAAGAGGAGGAAATAAGAGAAGGAAGAAATACAGATAGAAAGAAGGTAAATGCAAAGAACTAAAAAAGAAAGATAAATTAAGGAAGAAAAAAAAGAAACTGGAATTAAGTGAAAGAAAGACGGGAAAAAGGAATAAAGGTGGAAAGAAAAGAATAAAACATTCAAAACATTTGAAAGAAAGAAATTAGAATAAAAATTGTAAGAAATAAGAAAGAAATAAAAAGATAAAGCATGAGATAGATCATTTAGAATGAGAATTTGAAGTAGAAAAGAACAAATGGGAAACAGCACGAAAGAAAAAACGAAAGAAAAGACGAAAGAAAGAACGAAAGGAAATAGAAAGGAAAAAGAATGAAAGAAAAAAGAAAAAAAGGAAGAAAGACCGAAAGATATTTATGGTAATAAAATGTTAAATGGAGTTGAATTGAGTAAAACTGGAAAGGATTGCCGGAAAGGATGGAAAGAAAATTGAACACTGGGATTAATCGAATGCAGACGAGATGGGAAAAAGTTAAATGTCATGAATAGCGTACGCAAGTGGACATCGGTCCAAGAAAGAAAAAAAAATGGCAAAAAAATAGCACAAATGTTGAGAATGTAAGCGAAATTACAACTGAGTCAGCTTTAAATATGGCAGACTTGGATGCCTCCACGTGTTGCGGTCATTGAATAACATTTGGCAACAGACAAAGTTTAAAGTTTGCGGAATCTAGAACAAGTCTCTAGGCAATTTATTACTAACCGCAGAAGGAAATACCTATTTCTTTTGTGTGTATGTGTTGTTGTTTATAAATAAATTCACTTTCACACAAACACATATTTGTAAATGTATTTTGGTAGAGGATAATAAAACGATAACACCTTAAAGGATGATTAAGATTTTGAATGCTTTCCGCTAACTCATGTATTAATTATAACAATTAAACTGAATCTAATTAAAAACAGAAAAAGAAAACAGAATTGATGGTTGGATTAAACTTGGTATGATATATCTATACTTGTTCTTAGTAGATATCCTCATAAAATATCCAAAGTCTTCGGTTATATTGTAAAACTTACCATAATTCATCCAATCTGTCTGACATTTAGAGACGTGTTCCTTGAAACCTTTCAATGTGGTGAAAAAGTCCAGTCATTGCAAATATCATTTTACAAAAACGCACATTTTCTGTTTATTCAATTAGAATCGTTTCGGATGAGTTGAATTTGGGGTCTTCGAAAGGCTGGAAGAATTTACTGCGCATCGGATCTACTTTGATGCCAGTAGGACTGCACAAATGAACATTTCATTACCTGTAGACGAGGTTCTCAATGATATGGCAGGAAATATAATCCATATTGTAAGGTGGTAGCTATATTGATGAAAGACATAATTACAAATGAAATGCCTAGATGCAACCGTAAGTTCTATGTTAACATTTTCTTCACGCGCACTCATCGCTTGTGAAACTCTCTTCTATCTTCTTGCTTTCCAGTCAACATTGATCTTCAAAAATTTAAAGGCGACGTCATTCATTGGTTTTTGTTAATTCTTTTTTATTGATTTCTGTTGTTTTCTTATGTTTTACATCCAGTAACTATTTACGTCTTTGTGACGTTATTGCTATGCTTGGAGTTAAATTAATAAAAAAAAAGGTATTGCAAGATCATTGGCGGTCGGCACAAACCAAAAGTGTCAGCATGCTGAGAGTGGGATACTGGGAGATGAAAGAAAGACACTACGCCCAAAATGTACTGTGATTACCGCTAAAAGTGACGTGACAGACTCACCTGAGGGATACAATGGTATTCTCTGAAGTTAGGTGTTTTGCCTTCATGTAAAGTCGTCTTCGTCTACGTGGTAAGACTGTGTAGCGATATATTCTTGAATGTATTCCTCTACAACACACAGATCTAACTCCTCGCTTATATTATGGCGCAGCCTATCTTATATTACAATTTTTGCTCGCCATTGGCGCTTGTATAGGGAAGGTTGAACAGCAATATCGAAGTTTATCAACCCGATTTACTGTGATTTCTAAAAGAAAAAGCTGTGTGAAAATGAAGTAGAAAAATACCTGCGCCATGATGCATGTGATAGTTAACGAGCACTATAAGGAATCCAATAAATCTAATAGCTGACACGATCAACAGAATGTTAAATATACATACGGTATGATGGAACGGCTCTTGTCTCTTACTTTTCTCACCTGAATTACTAACCTCATGTCTTGTTTTATTCCTAAACTCCTGAGGTAGATAATACCTAGTCTGCACTGCTATTTAACCCACAACTGGGGCATGAAAATAACTTGATTATAACTCGTTTAGCAGATGTTTGGTTTGAAATCTTTAATCACGTACTACACTACCATACAAACATACAAGCACACCTATATTTGCATATATACGTGGGCTGATTAAAAAGTATCAAGAGTGATGTTATAATAAACTACAACATGTATAAATTCAACATTTAATCTCCTTCGTAGTAGTCCTCTTTGAAACCACACATTTAATGTGTCATTTCCATTAATGGAAGCATTCCTGAAAATCTTATTTGGGAGATAGCGATCCTCTGACTTGTCGCATTATCTTGGACTGCCTTGACTTGGGTTTTGATTTTTTAGCAGGAAAAGTGATATAGGGAATATGACGATTTTCGAACCTGGTGAATGTTCTTCAGCACAAACCATGGTAGCTCTGTGGAGTGTTGAGACAACCGCACGCTACACACTTTCCTCCCAAACATTGCAATAAACAACGAAAGTGGGTGAGAATGTTATAAGTTATTATGCATGCGCCACATTATTTCAAGGTCTATCTCTGCCAAGCTGATTCAGTCTGCGTACTCTGAGCTCTGTTAGCACAGCAAAAATCTCAGCACTTTTTTTATCAGACCTCGTATTCACTCATATTTATATGAATAATATGTCAACATTTGCAATTTATTCCCATAAAAATTGTGGGTAAGTTCCATTAAGCTGTCACGTTTTAATATGCAAACTAAATACTGCACATTTTCCGTAAATAATTCAAAATTTTATAAGGCGAAGAAACGTATAGTTTATTAACACAATATTCTATATGTCTGAATAAAATATTATTGTATCATTTCATATCTTAATATGTCTCATTGCCATTCTATAGCCTCTATAAAATTTTTAATTCTTAACTTTTCTTACAACAGTTTATACGGCTTCTCAAATATTTTGTGTTTGGGTAATCTGTTCCATTCTGGTATACATGACTAATAAAATGCTACAAATTTTCTATTGAATTAATATCTGGAACGTTTCAGGGTCAATAATTAATTTCGTTTCTTTGAAAACTGCTTGCTATAGCAAATATTGCATAATACAAAGGGAAATCGTCTTAGACAAATGCACTTCTTTGTTGCAAGCAACAGCGTCCTATCGGTGGATTTTTTTTCTGTTTATCATGAATCCCCATTGATTTTGAAGATATATATAATTTGTCGCTTCGCAATCGCAGCCCAAAACCATTGAACTGGTAGCTTCGACATTGTGATGCTTGACTATTTCTCTTAAAGAGACAGTTTCTATCCTCGACATTTAGTGTAGTTCTATTGGTTTTAGAGGTATTTTTATGAAGCAGATTAACAGAACATTACTATGACTGACTGACTTCAATTCTCAGTAAGTGAACTAATGTTGCGACCTCGTTTCAAAATAAGCAGTTCCATATCTATCTATCTATCTATCTATCTATCTATCTATCTAGTTCCACTTTTAACGCAAACACACACATAGACACACACACATAAGGTCTTAAACTTGTATCACATTAAAAGACCCATTCTCGTACTATGAACGAAGTTATGCAACATCGAAACTGGCCAGTACTTAGCTGACTCAAATGGTCTTGTAAAAATAGAAATCCACCTCTTCTCTCACCAGCTTTTGGTTAAATAGTTCGCCTTGCATCAGTATTATCATTATTATCTATGAAATTTGATATATCTAAAAAGATTTCGGTTTAAAATAATTCCAAAAGGTTGATAAGACGTAAAATACAAATCCATCAATCAATCTTCCCCACACATACACTCGTACATAACGCCCCCCTGAAACATATATACATACACACACACACAAATACAAACACACACACACACACACACACACACACATATATATATATATATATATATATATATATATATATATATATATACAAAGTTAACACTGAGGGCAACACCTAGCGCCGAGAGTCTGTTTCATGCTTGAACGCAATCTTCGGTGTTGAACTCAGTGTCTGTGTTTACATTTATATTTACAAGATCTATGTCTAATATTGTGAACTTTTTACCCATAAATATAGCATATTCTAAGATAATATTTTATCCCAGACACACACTCACACACCATATATATATATATATATATATATATATATATATATATATATATATATATATATATATATATATATATGTTGTGTGTGTGTCTGTATGTCTGTCTGTGAATTTAAATAAATAAACATATAAACAAGCAACCCTAGATACATGCAATCATTTAATTTTGGTGTAAACAAAACAGTATTCAATGTGATAATACAAAGTTATAATGTATATATTAATAACTATACATATTACTTTTTGCAGAAAGTACGACTCCGTGTTTAACGTTCATTACAATCCCCATACACACACACACACACACACACACATATATATATATATATATATATATATATATATTGAAGCAGCTAGAATAACTGAATTTAAAATTTTTGAGTATGTTTCACGTAGCTAGATCATTCACCAACTAAATTCTTGTTTTCTGAGAGTTTTTTCTTGATCTGGGTGCGAAATAAAATCCATGAATGTCTATTCTCAAAATGTGTCACTTCCATCTTCGTCAGGACTCGTATCTACAAAGGGGGGCGGCTAAAAAATAAGCGGTTTCCTAAATAAGCCCTTCCTTTGATGTTTTTTGAAATGGATCGGAACGAAATTGTTTCAACAGGACCTCGTAAATAAACGCTAAGAAAATCCTTATCACGAAATTTTACTTATTAAATTGGAAAAACCTGAAAATAATGTTTATTCCCTCTAAGTGTTGTTACCAAATGCACCTTGCACGAATTTCTATGACAGGTAGACATGTCGTGATGACGCGTATTATATATATTTAGGTACCTTAATGAGATCGCTAAAAGTTTTCCTTTGTTCACTTAAATCTAAATAATTTCACATCTCTCCTTCTGTAGAATAAATTATCCTCACGTAAGCTATCAATACGTCATGAAAATGTCTTTCGTCACCTGCCAAGTGACGCGAAATGTTATGACTTGTTTGGTTTTATTTTCAAACTATCTCTTTTCGGTGCAGAACTAAGTGATGCTTGTTTCAAAATATTTTAAATAAACATAAAATTTTCTGATTTTCTTAAAATAAGTTTTGAAAAAATTGCAATTGATTTTTAAAAGATTTTCAAATGAGATTTCATTTTTTTTATAAAATGGAAAAAGATGTCATGATTAATTATCTGTCGATTTTGCCGACTAAAAAACAAGATTTTTACCGAATATTTGGGACGTGCTAGGAACGATTTAAAAATGTAAGAAATACCCCCCAAATACTTTGATCTTTCCTCTTAATAATAACAAGCATTTAGACCATAAAATTTTGTTTTCATCAAGTGTGGCGTCTTTTTCATCATGCTATGCTCATTTTAACGATGTCATGAAGGTATCTATATATACAGAGATGGAAAAGCATGAACATATGTTGCTTGCCTTAGATGGATTTTCATTTAATTGCATGCGCCAATATATTGTAAATATAACTCAAACCAATATATAACACTTTTAGTATCGTTTCTTTTACAGTTTTATGATTGATTATACGGTGTTTAAAAATAATACGAAAAGATTTAAACGAATTATTTTGAAACTGAGTCTGGAAATTCAAGGAAATTAAATTTAGATTAAAGTCATTTTTAACTTGAATATTTCATTTGTAAATTCCTTTCAGCTACTTTGAAGAATTTGCTGACACGTAAAACAGGTAATTGTTATCAACTCTTTCGCGATATAATTATATATCTATCACATTATGTACATATCTGTCTATCAATCTATCAGTCTATCTTATGCATGCATCTATCTGGCAGTCTACCTCAGTATGTATATATCTATCTCATTATATGCGTATCTATCTACCTCAATATATACATATCTATCTATCTCAGTGTGTACATAGCTGTCTATATATTTCAGTATGTATCTATCAGTCTATCTATCTCAGTATATGCATATCTATCTCAATATATACATATCTATCTATCTATCTATCTATCTATCTATCTATCTCAGTATGTACATATCTATCAGTCTATATATTTCAGTATGTATCTATCAGTCTATCTATGTCAGTATATACATATCTACCTATCTCAATATATACATATCTATCTATCTCAGTATGTACATATTAATCTATCTTAAATATGACGAAATATAAAAACTCAACATTCTAAATATGTTTTT
>CAHIKZ030001110.1:0-70000 GCA_903632075.3 Acanthosepion pharaonis | reverse complement strand
GATGAAGACAACACAAAACGTCCTTTAATAATATTAGCAACAGACATCAGACATCCCTATCCAAATATTTTCGGCATTTAAAAGAAATGAATAAAACACCAAAAGTAAAATGGAAAATAATAAATAGAACAAGAATTTGTAAAACCTGGGATGACCCATACCCTTTATGCTTACATGAAAAACTACACATTATCAAATTTCTAAATAACTAAAATTTATTAAACCATACACACAAGTTAACGGTTTTTTGCCGACATCAACAAATTTTCGCAATAAATAATTAGCATATATAAAATAAATTAAATTTCATAGTCTAATAAAATGTTTAAAATGTTAACACAATCATAAGATAGAAAAACCGTTTATGAAGTTGTCAAAAAAACAAATTGTAGTTCAGTGTGACACGTTTATGTACGAAATAGCCCTTGAGAGAGAAAAAATTCTTTAGACACTTAACGACGTACGATAGTGCCTACAGCTATCTGTCGCTGTGACAAACCAGACGATGTACGTATATGAATGCCATCATTCGCTTTTAAATGGACACCCCGGCCCTGCCTCGGCTTAACCTCTTTCCGAAGGTGGTTGATATGTAGATACAAATTATTAAGTCTTACGCTCCTTATCGAAATGGTCACTTCAGCCGTTTGTATAGTAATTAATTTTACGGATGAACATGCCTATAAAGATGCGTAAATTTCAAGATTGGTTAATCCTAAATTTTCGCTTGAGGATGAAACAGGGCTTGCTAATACTTTAATTCAATTTAATTTTAATTTAAATAAAAGTTAATAATTATATTGAGGTTTTTGGCTCTTGCTTTTGAAATATGAGATCTCTTACGTAGCGAAGGAATCATATTTTTTTTAAAATAATTATAATTTAATTTTCGTTCAATGTGGACGAAACGCGTCAGCAATAACTACAGTTTTCCTATTGTCATTTATATTTATAAATATATATTTATACGTATATATATATATATATACATATAATTTATATACTTATATACATACATATATATACATACATACATATATACTTATATACTGACATACATACATATACATACATACATACATATATATAAATATGCATGCATATATATATATGTATATAATATATATATATATATATATATATATATATATATATATATATATATATATATATGCATAAATATACATATATATATATATTCATATAATTATATAATAACATCTGTCCACTCGTATTCTTGATTACGCGTCTGCCAGGGCGGCTAGCCAACCGTTATTGCAGACGCTCGCTATGGCACATTTGTGTTTACTCAACACCCACAGAGCCCACCTGTGGTTTATACTGGAACTATGCTGAGCAGACCTTCGTTAGTGTGATCAACAATTTGAACAAAGTCAGCATGCTCAAGCCCTTGATCACAATGACTTGTAATTAGTACATCAATCGACTGCCCACAAGAGTTTCGAATTTCACTTACGTCTTGGCTTATCTCGAAGTATTGTTGTCAGTGACTTTCTTAAGGTGCCGCACACTGGGATTTATCACGATGCAATCCGATAACATCACGAATTTGCCTTCCAGACAAATCGTCCATAGTCAGCCTTGAAACCGGGTCTGCTGGTCAGAAAACGCGAACGTTCTAACATTTTTTGCGAAACTCTACCCCTTGTTACTTGGCCATTCTAGGATCTTTCCTATTTTTGGAACATAGACCTAGACGCGTCTCCGTCGGAAATTAGCAATGGCGACTGCACTGAATCCTTCATAAAAATTCATCATGTGGAATTAGTAAATATTAAACATTTCAACTCATCAAATGGTTTGGATCCGTTATAACAAATTAAGAAGACATAAGGAAACAGAATATAAAATAGGCTTCGTTACAAAACGGTTAACGGAAATCTCGAGTCAGGTTCTTAATTAGTTTCGTCAGACCGAGACTGTTATATGAATTTCATGAATGCAATCAAACCCGTTCAGAAATATCTAATCTCGCAGCTGTATGCGAATGGTTTATAAGTCCAATCGTTAAAAAAGTTTTCTCATTTCAATGTTTAAAAATGGCTTCAAGTGAGTAAAGAATATAGATCTTAAAGAGGACCATCCTTCTTCGAACTTCGTGGACTGGTGCTACATCATCACCCAAAAAAAAAAGGCCTGTACGAAATACAGAAACTACATCACCTTAGGAGTTCCCAAACCAGAAACAACTAAAATGAATAGCGGACATAAATCCCATCAGCGACACTAGTTTGAGTTGAGAATCTTGCTTTCCTGAAAATTCTTTATATATATATATATATATATATATATATATATATATATATATATTAAGAAATGGACAAAGTCCGACAATTTATTTATTAAAGACATTTTTATGTTTAACGTTCTTTTTTTTAGATACAAGTATTTAAGTAAATGCTCTGTTTATAATAAACAGTATTAAATAACATTCAGGCCGGTAAATGTTTTTAATACTGTTTATTATAAACAGAGCATTTACTTAAATACTTGTATCCATAAAAAAAGAACGTTAAACATAAAATGTCTTTAAATATATATATATATATATATATATATATATATATATATATATATATATATATAAATCTTAATCGACAGAGTCGCTGGCTGCTCGGTAAATGAAATCTGAATGTTTCCAAATAAAGCAATTATGTTTAGTGATGTTGTTAAAAAATAATTTTCTATGTACATATAAGATTAATCAAATTATTTCTGCAGTTTCAAATATCAATTTAGCGAAATTCATAATTAATTGATGTTTACACGAGTGCATGAAGTATTTATATTTTGACATCGACTTGAAAGCTAAATCCTTAATAATTTTGGTAAACTACCGATGTTGTCAGGGGTGTACACGTTATATTTATGTATATATATATATATATATGTATGTATGATATATTATATATATATATATATATATATATATATATATATATATATGTGTGTGTGTGTGTGTGTGTGTGTGTGTGTGTGTGTGTGTGTGTGGCTGTGTGTGTGTGGCTGTGTCTGTGTGCATGTGTGTCTGTATTGCTTGTGTAAATTTTACATTTGAGGTCCAGGTTTGTGTAATCAAGAAAATGAGCAGAACCTCAAACATTTGCATTACAAACACTGGAACGAATCCTTCGTCCTCTTGTACAAACACTAAAAAGCAAACTGCAATTGAATAATTTGCTGTATCATGCCGATAACTTATCCGCGCAATTCGAAGTTTCATTTCGCTGGTAAATCAATAAATCTGAATTCTTAAATCTAAGTAAATCTTAAGGCAAGTAATATTCGCTTTTAATTATAATTTATCTCTTCGTTAATTTACTTAATTCAATGTTGGTTATTTCTCTCATCGTTCGAACATTATACTAAGCGAATTTTCGATCAGAATTCAATTGAGTTTGGCTACGGATATCCCCATCCACTTCTGTATGCTTTATCAATCATTAACTTGTAAAATTTATTACTAAATATAAAATCATATATTTTTTAAACGAAGTTTCTGTCAATATTTCTGAGATGACGTATTATGTACACTAATTATATTATTCGGACTATTTTCATCATATTTGACGCCATATTTATTACAACGTTTCGGCCGTTGTACCCTTCGGCCTTCTTCAGGTGGTTGGAATGTCGAACTGAACCCTTTATTTCGCTCACTGCGGTAGACTGTTCTAGTTCCACGTCCCATGTTTAATGGATGTCAGTTATCAGTTATCTCCTGTTAGTTCCCCTCTCCAAGTTCCCCACTGCCTTAACCAGGTATTAAACTCAAAACTCCTTGGGTCCTGTCACTGGATCAAAATAACCCCTTTTTCCACCGTGCCATGTGTCCTTGAGGAATTAAGCAGAAGGTAACTGATAACTGACATCCAGTAAAACATGGCACGTACAACGCCGGAGCGTACAACGGCCGAAACGTTGTAATAGGTATGGCAACAAAGATGAGGATAATAGTCCGAATAATGTAAATAGTGTTTTAAAACGAAAATAAGACATTTCTTGCATAACATCGTTCCTATTTCAAGTGATACCGGAAGTTCCTTAAGATTTCAAAATCCCAACGAGTTTGAAAAGTAGCTGCCTTTCATTCGAAATCCTTTTTATAATATACACTTTGAATCGATAACTGAGAATAAATGAGTAAGTAACAGCCGGGGATTTCTTATCTATTAACTGCTTTGATTTATTGTTTTTTTCGTTTAGACAAAGACTCTTGTCCCCCAGCTGTAGACACATCACCCTTCCAATTCGCATTATCAATTCGTTTTTATTTTTATTTATAGCCAATGACTTAACTCAAATTACCTTTATTGTCTTGAACTTGACAACCTGAAATGTTAAGCAACATGATTACTTAGGGTGTGTCGTTTAACGGCTGTAAAGTTATGGTCAATATCACCACTTAGAATGACATGCCAAAGTTTCCAGGAAATTAAATAATCAATATGAGTTCGTGTATTCTTCAGTTTCATGCGGGGAAAAACAGTTCATAGAAACTCCTATGCGAAGCGTCATTATTAGGTTCGAAATGATTCCTTATTCCATTTTGGTAACAAATATTCTCTGTTGTTTTCTCTTATTATCTACATTTATATTTTAAAGGAAACTTATGCGGTATGTCGGGCGTCTACAGATAACATATTTTAATGCACCAAGTGTTCTGTCAAGAAATGAATCACAATTTTCTTACATTTAATGTTCCATTGCATTTCCAATAATGCGACATTCATTTCCGAATAATACATTATATATGTATTTATTCTTTCTTAGGCAGTAAGAATTCCTCGAGAATTTATGGCTCCGCCCACTTTCTCCTGCTGCCTTTACCATCTGGGGGTATTACGTGCGCATATCGGACTTATTAACACGTTGCTCATGTACACACAAGCTAACTCTAAAATATCTTGGATGATAATGTACGTCCCTCTTTGAATTGAAGCACACACAGAATTTTATGAAGTCTAGTAGGTTTCATAATTGCATGATACATAACAGGAATAGAAGCAGGTATTTAGGTAAAAATAAAACGTTCTGAATAACATTTTATATGTTAAGTTTTCCACATTAAGTTTTTTATATTAAGTTTTGTATATTAAGTTTAGATAAATTATTTTAAACTGAAGTCATTATTGTGTCTGTCGGTAGTATTATAGAATTAGTTTTGTGTCACGATTATTTACATTATTCTTTTAAGTCTGTGGATAGTGGAAGCTTCTTTTTTAGCCTTATTTTCAATTTTTTTTATTCAGGTGAATATGAAGTTGTCTACAGAACGATGATGCATAGCAGTGATAGAAGAAAGGATGAGGGTAGTGGATAGATCAAGGCAACTGGAGATGTCGATTGACATTACACTTGAATAGCTGCAGATTATAGCTCACAGGGAAACAGGAATAGGGAAGGGAGTTTCACAGGCGAGAGGTGCGAGACATGAAGCTATTGGAGTAGAAGAGACGGCTACATTTAGGAGTTTCGACAGTGAAGGGGTGAGAGCGGGATGCCAGCCTCGTAAGGCGCTTGAACTCATGACGTCTGGGAACCAGCGAATGCTTCTCCTCAGAGCAATTTCCATGAAAGTATTTGTAGAACAGACAGAGGGAGGCGACGGCGCGTCTGTGAGAAAGTGACTGTAGACGAGACGCCAGAGCAGGGCCAACTACATTGCATATCCGCCTCTGGAGCCTATCAAGAACCCCGAGGCAAACAGAAGGGGCACCAGACCATATATGGCAGCAATACTCCATGCAAGGGCGAATTGTTAATTTGTAAATCTGGAGGATCGACTCCGGGGAGAAAAACTTCCTGGCGCGGCTCAGGGAGCCAACTTTCCTTGCGGTGGACGAGGCAATTGACTCAATGTATTTATTCCATCTCAGGTCAGTAGTCAACGTGAGACCGAGAAGCCGCAGAGAGTTGCTCTCGAGAAGTTGAGCGTCAGACATTCTAATAGAGTGAAGGGAAGGATCTCTGTGGTGATTAATAGAGCAGTTTTGTCTTAGAAGCGTTGAAGTTGACCAGCCAATTCATGCCCCAAGTCACAATCGATTGGAGGTCCTTTTCGAGACGAACGGCCAGGTGAGTTTTGTCAGCGAAACTAGATTTGTTTTGAGGCAGGAATAAATTGTGGTGTCATCCGCGTAGATGTCAACTTGGGAATTTATGGCGTCAGGAAGGTCATTTATGTAGATAAGGAATAGAGTGGGGGCTAGGATGGAACAATGAGGAACACCTGCATTCGTGGGATAGGAACTGGAGGAGAATCCGTTGAGAATGACCTTCAATTCACGGTTTGACAGGAATGATTGTATTGGGTTATATAATCGACCCGTAATGCCATAACCCAGGAGCTTGCGAAGAAGGCCGGCATGCCAAACCCTATCAAATGCTTTGGAGATGTCTAGGGACACGGCACGAGCTTCCCCGTTATTTTGAAGAGCTTGGTAGACAGTTTCAGTGATGACCGTAAGCACATCAGCTGTAGATCGGGCAAAGCGGAAACCATATTGCTTGTCTGAGAGCAGATTATGGGATGTGAGGTGGTTAACCACCTCGGTATTGATTAGGGCTTGAAGACTTTACCGAAGAGGGAAGAAGAGGGATATATATATATATATATATATATATATATATATATATATATATATATATATATATATATATATATGGTATAGGTCAATAAATTGTTTGAGATATTTGCATTTTACATCAAAGTCAGCAAAACTTTAATTGCCGAAACTTTATCTAAACCTATCTCAATAAATGGAAGAAAATAGAAACAAAATAATACATAGACATATATTTTCAATAATAACAAATTTTATTATAATTATTATTTAAAAAATTATCAAATTAAATGCCCTCACTTACATTCATGTCTGAGTTGTCATGTCACAAAGGGGAAGACACAAATCAATTTATGACGATAGAATATTTTGTCTTATTCATTTGTTTTATTCATTTCATTTTTACAACTGCGGAAATCAAATATATTTTTAGATATATTTCCCCTTTCTCAGGAAATAAACTATAAAGTAAATAGCTATGGACACGAATAGTGTTACGCTCCGCGATCATAGACCTTATCGTCAAACATTTAGGCTTTAGCCTGACAGTATTCGCAGGGGTTAGTCATTTTTTTCGTTGAACCATATCTAATTTAGTGGGTGCGCCAGATATTTGAGAACACAAATATTCACGCAATAATCAGAAAACTATATGTGAATGTCATGCGACATACGCCACATTCAAACATTCTCGTTTCCTTTCCAGATCTCAATTAATAACAGCACCAAAGACGACACTGCAAATAATTATGGCAATGCCGTATAAGGCATAACTCCCAACGGCGACGGTGATTCTTGAAAAAGACAGAATTGTTAAAAGAGACCTGGTAAGCAGAAGCAACAAGATGTTTAGCACCGACTACACGGTGCTATCCATAATGGTAAACTGTAACTTTATGCTGTCAATGATGATTCTGTGATTTGCAAGCAACCAGATACGTGATATATCGTCGGGCTACTTCAGACGGATCTCCTGGAATCATTTATTTATAGCAATGAAGCTCTGGAGACGCGACTGTCACATCCAAGGTTTTTGGATTAGAATGTCTGAAATTGCATTGTGACATCTCTGGGATGAAGAACATCTACAGGACGCACCATAGCACGAATACATTGAAGGCATCTAGAATGGATGAGATAAAGAAATAAAAATTTAGAGTTGAATATTGTATACACAATTATTTAAAAATATATTAATTTATTGAAGTGTATATGATTTTTCTTTTTATGTATCAAATGATGTTCTTTATTGCATGATGTACACTCAACATTGTTCGTTGTTATTATTATAATGTAGTTAAAACTACACAGCATACTGACGACATTGGCATTCTAAGTTTCGCTTTCACTCTTTTACTCATCGGATATCAAGACTATAAATTATTCAGCTTGCAATTCTGAAAAACACGTTCTTTAACTGAAAAGCTGTAATTTCTCGACTTAATAAGCATAGAAATAATTACATGTTGACGTTGTAAATATCTACAATAAGAAAGAATCTTCTATCCAAAATATGAATTTGATTACCATATATATGGATTTTAGTTGTAATTGTTAATTTCTTATTTCTCCCTTATCCGAATTATGTAGGTAGACGTTTTAGAAAACAATTTGGAGACCTTCAAATATATACGTCTTGTATACAAGAGTTTTACAAGGAGTACTAAAAAGTTTTTGGTATGATCTACTTCGCACAATAAATGTTTTGATGATTAAACATTAATTATAGATTTTTCAGCAATCATTAGTACATACACATACACACATGCGCGCGAGTTCAACATGTTTTTATTATAATCTCTTATAATAAAAATATAATATAGATATATGTGTGTGTGTTTGAGGTGCGTGATAAAATATAGTTTTAAGTTATACTATATTTATGCGTAAAAATCTGTGACAGATCATGTCTAAATATAAGAGTGGACACGGAGTTCAACACCAAGTGGTGACAGTCGATCCCATGTTTCAGCGCAAACTTCGGATCAGGAAGATTGCTTTCAAAGATTAAACCTATTGGCTAAGAATGACAACTAAGAATTACAATGTCTTCTGTACGTTGAGTAGTTTTAATTGCATTACAATGGTAACAACGAACAATGCCGAGTATACGTCATGTAATTAAGAACAAACCATGATACACAGAAAGACAAACGATATACACTTCAATAACTTGATATATTTTTAAATAATGTTTTATATAGTATTCAGCTTCAAAGCTTTGTGTTCTTCCTCACGTCCATTCTAGCTACCTTCAATTGGTTCTTGGTATGATACGGTCTATAAATTTTATCACTCTGATATATATATATATATATATATATATATATATATTAAAATTAATTGATTTAAAAATATGGTTATTTTCGCTACACAGTTCCAACCATGTTTCAAAAATAGAAGCTAAAACCCTAATTTTATTTTTGCAAATAAATTAAAAGCATTAGTTCTATTTCATCTTCAAGCGAATTTTGGAGTAACTTTTAAAATTTACCGGGTTTTAAATACACAGCTAAAATCACGTTTCCATGGTTACAGAATATTCTACTCAAATTGAACACGGGGTGTCTAGATTTTCCTTATGACAGTATCATTGTATCAGTTATTAGCTACATTTTGGTAAGGGGTGAGGATGTATTTTACACTGAAACCTGACGTCGGTTAAATGGATGTCGTCTGAATTTTAAAAAAAAAAAAAAAAAAAAAATTGTTAACGGTAAAAAAATTTTCAACGTCATCTTTTAAAATTAAAGATTTTTTTTACAATACTTTTTTTATTTAACTACGATTTGAAATATTTTCCTTTTTAATTTTTATTTTACTATATTCTTTTTAAGAACAGTTAAATGTATTAGAATCCATTATATTATGTAGGATTATTTTAACATTAAGTTTAAGTATGTATATGAGGTTACATTTTTTTTTTTTTTTTTTTTTTTTTTGTATATGACTATGACAGCAGAAATGGTTACTTAATTTCACTGATTCAGTAAACTTTTCTTTTATATATAAACCTATTATTATAATATTTCACATGTAAGTACTGAGGACATGGGTCATTCAAAAGCTTACATGTTATGGTATTTCATATTAATTTTATTTTTACTATAGGTGTTATTTTTGGATTCTTTTTTTATGCGTGTAGTATTATTTAAAAGAAATTTAGGTTAGAATTCATTCAATTTAACTACAATTTTAATTACAAATTCAAAATTACAACTTTAAAATTTTAAAATATTTTCATTGTTTAGTTTTAATAGACTATATTACTTTATAACAGAAGGAAAATTACTCATATTAAGTAAGATTATTTTTCCATATCAAAGTATATAAAAATTTTTTTTTTTTTTTTTTTTTTTTTTTTTCTTCTTTAAATTTAAATATTATTTAAGTAATATTAATGGCACTTACTACAAAACTAGCTAAGTCATTTCTCAGATTTAGTAAACTTTATTTATTTATTAATTAATTAATTTATTTATTTCAAATATATGTAACCTAATTAATAAAGTTTCATATGTATGTATAAATAACATGTTAGAATTCATTTTATTTTACTACAATTTTAATTTCAATTTTAAAATTTTAAAATTATAACTTTAAAATTTTAAAATATTTTCATTGTTAGTTTTAATTTAGACTATATTACTTTATAACAGAAGGATAATTACTCATAGTAAGTAAAAAAAATTTTTTTCCAATCAAAGTATATGTAAATTACAATTTTAAACTTTTAATTTAGATATTATTTAAGTAATATTAATGGCCCAGACTACAAAACTATCTAAGTCATTTCTCAGAATTAGTAAACTTTATGTATTAATTCAAGTTTAAGTATGTATATGAGGTTACATTTTTTTTTTTTTTTTTTTTTTTTTTTTTTTGATATATATATAAACCTAGTGATATAATGTTTCTCATGTAAGTACAAAGGACATGGGTCATTCAAAAGCTTACATCTTATGGCATTTCATATTAATTTTATTTTACTATATTTGCTTTTTTGGGATTCTTTTTTAGTGCGTGTAGTATTATTTAAAAAAAGAACTTAGGTTAGAATTCATTCAATTTAACTTTAATTTTAGTTTCAATTTTAAAATTACAAACTTTAAACTTTTGAAATATTTTCATTGTTAGTTATATTAGACTATATTACTTTTATAACAGAAGGAATATTACTCATAGTAAGTAAAATTATTTTTCAATATCCAAGTATATGTAAATTACAATTTTAAACCTTTATATTTTAAAATATTATTTTAGTAATATTAATGGAACTTACTACAAAATTAGCCAAGTCATTTCTCGGATTTAGTAAACTTTATTTATTACTTAATTTATTTATTTATTTTAAATATATGTAACCTAAGTAGTAAAGTTTCATATGTATGTACCAAGAACAGGTTAGAATTCATTTTATTTAACTACAATTTTAATTACAATTTTAAAATTACCACATTAAAATTTTAAAATATTTTCATTGTTAGTTTTAATTGACTATATTACTTTATAACAGAAGGATAATTACTCATAGTAAGTATAATTATTTTCCATAACAAAGTATATGTAAATTACAATTTTTAAACTATTATATTTAAATATTTAAGTAATATAAATGGCACAGACTACAAAACTATCTAAGTCATTTCTCAGATTTAGTAAACTTTATGTATTAATTAATTAAATTATTTATTTTAAATATATGTAACCTGAGTAATAAAGTTTCATATGTATGTACAAAAGAACAATGGGTCATACATTACCTTACATCATCTAGCTTTAGTTATAATTTCATTTTTCAGGAGGTGTTTTATCGGATTCATTCAAGTGTTTGTAGTACATTTATTATAGAGGTGTTTCGGTTAGGATACATTTTATTTAACTACAATTTTTAAACGGTGTTTATGTTTTAATACGTTTTAACCACAATTTTAAATAACAGTTTAAAACATTTTTCCTGCCATTCAATAGACTTTTTTTTTTTTTTTTTTTTTTTTATATATATTATTTAAGGAAAATTTTTTGACAATGACGGCATATAATAGCTATTTCATTTCTCTGATTCAGTAAATTTTTATTTTTATAAACTTAGTAATATATAGTTTCTCTTGTATACATAGAGGACACGGGTCGTTTAATGATCTACAAATTCTAGCTCTTCTTATTAACTTCCATTTTACTGTAGGTGTTTTATTTGATTCTTTTAGATGCCAGAAATATTTTGAGAGAGATGTTTGATTTTTATATTTATTTATTCTAAATGAAGTTTGATGTTGGTTGAATCTTTTTTTTTTTTTTTGAATTCATGGCTAGTGCAACCTATATATATTTTTATGTTATCAGGATTTTCAATCGAAGAGATATTGCATTGGTATACTAATGATTCAGTGCAACATTTATTTTGTAGTGGGCAATTTTGAGGGTTTCGACAATTACATAGTTTTTGTTTATTTACATCAGTTTTTATCTTAATTTTCTATTGTCTAAATTTTTTTTTGGTTTTGGTATAAGTGTTTATTTAAGATATTAGCATTATGGTTCTTAATGATTTTTTCTAAGTTCTTTGTACAGCTATAACTTAATTTTAGTGTGTTTTTATTGAAAATAGTACTTAGTTTATTTTCACAAGGGAAATGCTTGACTATTAATGTGAGGAATTTATGTCCTAATCTGTTCTTTACCATTTGGTTATATGGGGAGTATACCAAATAATTTTTCTACATCTGTTTTTTCTATGTTTTCCATTTTCATTTTTTATATACGCTAGTTTTGGGGTTTTGTAGCCACTATCTTTTAGAGCCTTATTATAGCCATTGATATGCTCATCAAAAATCTTGTTATTAGCTGAATTTGTACTAATTCGTTTACTTATAGATAACGGTATATGTTTAATTATAGATGGGGGGTGATTTGATTTAGGATGTATATATAAAGGATTGGTGTTGGGTTTTTTATAAGGTGTGTATGTATTTTTATTTAGATCTAAAGTTATATCTAGGAAGTCTACTTTTTTAATTTAGTACTAACTGTAATTTTTAAGCCCATGCTTTTAAATTCTTTATATAATAACTTTCTAATTCTATCTATTTTGAAGTTCGTTGAGTTTCTAATGACCATTAGCCCATCGTCCCTGTACAAACCAATATCATCTGTATTAATTTCATAGTGTGCTGTAAGATTGTATAATATAAAGAGGCCAATGAGATCAGAAGACTCAGCTGAGTCTAGTGATCCCATTGTGATGTCAAATTTGTCGTAAGAATTCTTAACCCATTCCTCACCTTTATGTATAAGTATGAAATGCCATAAGATGTAAGCTTTTGAATGACCCATGTCCTTTGTACTTACATGAGAAACATTATATCACTAGGTTTATATATATATAAAAAAAAAAAAAAAAAAAAAAAAAAAAATGTAACCTCATATACATACTTAAACTTGAATTAATACATAAAGTTTACTAATTCTGAGAAATGACTTAGATAGTTTTGTAGTCTGGGCCATTAATATTACTTAAATAATATCTAAATTAAAAGTTTAAAAATTGTAATTTACATATACTTTGATTGGAAAAATTTTTTACTTACTATGAGTAATTATCCTTCTGTTATAAAAGTAATATAGTCTAAATTAAAACTAACAATGAAAATATTTTAAAATTTTAAAGTTATAATTTTAAAATTTTAAAATTGAAATTAAAATTGTAGTAAAATAAAATGAATTCTAACATGTTATTTATACATACATATGAAACTTTATTAATTAGGTTACATATATTTGAAATAAATAAATTAATTAATTAATAAATAAATAAAGTTTACTAAATCTGAGAAATGACTTAGCTAGTTTTGTAGTAAGTGCCATTAATATTACTTAAATAATATTTAAATTTAAAGAGAAGAAAAAAAAAAAAAAAAAAAAAAAAAAAAATTTACATATATACTTTGATATGGAAAAATAATCTTACTTAATATGAGTAATTTTCCTTCTGTTATAAAAGTAATATAGTCTATTAAAACTAAACAATGAAAATATTTTAAAATTTTAAAGTTGTAATTTTGAATTTGTAATTAAAATTGTAGTTAAATTGAATGAATTCTAACCTAAATTTCTTTTAAATAATACTACACGCATTAAAAAAAGAATCCAAAAATAACACCTATAGTAAAATAAAATTAATATGAAATACCATAACATGTAAGCTTTTGAATGACCCATGTCCTCAGTACTTACATGTGAAATATTATAATAATAGGTTTATATATAAAAGAAAAGTTTACTGAATCAGTGAAATTAAGTAACCATTTCTGCTGTCATAATCATATACAAAAAAAAAAAAAAAAAAAAAATGTAACCTCATATACATACTTAAACTTAATGTTAAAATAATCCTACATAATATAATGGATTCTAATACATTTAACTGTTCTTAAAAAGAATATAGTAAAATAAAAATTAAAAGGAAAATATTTCAAATCGTAGTTAAATAAAAAGTATTGTAAAAAAAATCTTTAATTTTAAAAGATGACGTTGAAAATTTTTTACAGTTAACAATTTTTTTTTTTTTTTTTAATTCAGACGACATCCATTCAACCGACGTCAGGTTTCAGTGTAAAATACATCCTCACCCCTTACCAAAATGTAGCTAATAACTGATACAATGATACTGTCATAAGGAAAATCTAGACACCCCGTGTTCAATTTGAGTAGAATATTCTGTAACCATGGAAACGTGATTTTAGCTGTGTATTTAAAACCCGGTAAATTTTAAAAGTTACTCCAAAATTCGCTTGAAGATGAAATAGAACTAATGCTTTTAATTTATTTGCAAAAATAAAATTAGGGGTTTTAGCTTCTATTTTTGAAACATGGTTGGAACTGTGTAGCGAAAATAACCATATTTTAAAATCAATTAATTTATAATATTAATGCTCTGTAAATTTACATTGAGCACTATTTTGTAAAAATAAAATATCTATAAGAACACCGGATTTTATATCTTACTGTTCTTTCTTTTTATTTATATACATATATATATATATATATATATATATATATATATATATTTAAATAGGTTTGAAACGGTACAAAAGCGTATTAAGGCATTAAAAACTAGAAATGTTGTATTGCAGGCCATGATAAGTTTAAAATAAAACACACACCAGTCGACCGGTTTCGTCCCCTCTCGTCAGAACTGTTAACAGGGAATTTAGATTATGAGGAAAAGAAAAAAGTCTGTCATGGGTGACATGAATGAATGGACAGGGCAGGAAGGAAAAAAAACAAAAAAAAAAAAAATTTTTACCAACCAAGCTGCTAGAAGCGCAGAACAGCAAGTCCAAGCAAACAATCTCTTTGTTTGCAAAGAGAAGGCTGCCTGCACCTGATGTAAAGCAAGTCCAACACCTTAAGATGGAAAAGTGAGTGCGAACTGGCCAAGACGGAAAACCAGTTCACACTGAAATCCATCGCACAAGTTGGATTCTTTATAAAATGATCCGCAATTGGGTCCTGTTTTGGCAAATATTTTTGTGGGTTTTTATGAAGAAAGCCTTTTGTTAAGTTCTGCCTGACCCAAGGTTTACTTTCGGTATGTTGATGACACTTTTTGTGTGTTCAGCCATGAATCGGAAGTGGATCAATTTTTTTCCCTACTCAATGGTGTTCATCCTGCCCTTAAATTTACATTAGATAAGGAGGTCAATGGTTCATTGCCCTTTTTAGATGTTCTTGTTCAAAGAACTCCTTCCTTGTTTATTACCTCTGTGTACAGGAAGTCTAATTTTACAGGACTATATACACGTTGGGACTCCTTTTGTCCTAAACAACAAAAGATTAATTTGATTAGGACCCTGACACATAGGGCGTTAATGATCTGTGCGGATGACACCTTGAAACATGAAATCAGTTGTTTAACTGAGATCTTTGTGAACAATGGTTATCCGTTGAACATTGTTCAATCGGTTATTCGAGATTAGACCGCCAGGTTCAACAAAATCAAACCTGCTTCAGTCGGTAAATGTCCGGTCTATCTTCGTTTACCGTGGTTGGGTAGGATTAGTGAATCCTTCGCCAAGCGTATTTCATGTAGTTCACGTGAGTGTTATTTTGCAGCGAACGTTCGTGTTGTCTTTCAAACTAGGTCTGTACTTCCATCTATGTGTAAAGATGTTCTACCCCCCCACCATATTAACTCTGTTATTTACTATTTCAAATGTAGTTGTGGATGCGACTACATAGGTAGAACGACACAGCGGTTGGACGTGAGAATTAAACAACACGTACCTGCGATAATACTAAACAAAAAATTTTCTTCGGGCGATACCATTCGTAACACGTATGGGTCTTCCATTGCGGATCATTTTATAAAGAATCCAACTTGTGCGATGGATTTCAGTGTGAACTGGTTTTCCGTCTTGGCCAGTTCGCACTCACTTTTCCATCTTAAGGTGTTGGAGTCGCTTTACATCAGGTCCAGGCAGCCTTCTCTTTGCAAACAAAGAGATTGTTTGCTTGGACTTGCTGTTCTGCGCTTCTAGCAGCTTGGTTGGTATAATTTTATTTTTTTTTTTTCCTTCCCCTGTCCATTCATTCATGTCACCCATGACAGACTTTTTTCTTTTCCTCATAATCTAAATTCCCCGTTAACAGTTCTGACGAGAGGGGACGAAACCGGTCGACTGGTGTGTGTTTTATTTTAAACTTATCATGGCCTGCAATACAACATTTCTAGTTTTTAATGCCTTAATATATATATATATATATATATATATATATATTGTGTGTGTGTGTGTATGTGTGTGTGTGATAAAATATACTATTTGTAGAATAACAATAATAAACAGCACTTACTGGCGTAAGAGTCCCAGCTAGCGTCCAGCTAGCAGACAAAAATAAAGCAGGTTGTAACTTAATACAAACCATGCAAACTAACAGAGAAATCATGCTAGTATTTATATAGAAATACTTCCACTCAGGTACCAGCAGCCAATCACAGCCCAAGCAATGGACTATCCCACTTTAGCATAATGAGATGCACCATAAATAGCTCTCTTTCTCAATGTTGAATTAGTATTCACTCAGCTTGCTCCACAACTGAGTGTTTATCTTGACCACGTGATTGTTCGACACTATTAGGGTATGCTATATTTATAGTTAAATGTGAACAGTAATAGGGATAAAATAAAAGTCAGCACCGAGTGACGATAGTTTGTTTCATGAATGAACGCAAACATCAGGTAATATGGTTTGTGTTGCGCACCACTATTTACATATGCAGTCAATGGTGGATTATGTGTAGCAAGTTTATTTTATTATCCTAACGCTTACTGGGTAGATATTAACGGTTTTATTTCAAGGGAGGATAGTTAATAAAAATAATTGTGGATCCAAATAGGGTTAATCTTAGCTATTTTATAGTGTTGTTTTTACTCATTATTTATTGATAATTACTTATTATTATTATTATTATTATTATTATTATTATTATTTACTTAATTTGTTTATTTATTTAGATTTTTTTGTTTATTTTATTTATTAGTCCTGGAGATGACGATAAGCTACATCCGGCAGCAAAACCCTTGATCAGGGAATTAGAGGTTTTACAGAAACATGGAATCACTTCTTAATTGCTGTTGTTCCCAGTTCCACCCTGACTCGGGATTGTAGCACCTGTTAGGGCCCCAGCTATGGGCAAATCGTAACCCCCCCCGCAAACAAAATCAAAAAACACTATGCAAATATAAATATACATTTTTGTAGTAAAATACCAACAATTCGTTTTTTATAAAAAATTACCAAAAATACATATTTTTTATAAAAATTACCTACAATATATTTTATATGTAGTTGAAGGTATACAATTGCGCTTAAATTATATTTAAGTGAAGCTATAAAAAACACCTGAAATATTTAGATTCCGGCATTAAGTAAGACATAGAGTTTGATATATCGCTGAACAAAATCAACCAAAATCAACAATTTATTTTTTTTACTGGGTTCGGTAATATTATTTGTTTAATTTAAATATTAGCTTTGTCTAAAGAATGTTACTTTATCTACTTTGTATATAGTGCATATATTAAAAATTTTTATGATAGTATTTCACAAGTTGTTCGTTTTTTTGTTTTCGTAAAAGAGTAGTAAAATTGTTTTCATGTCAGCATTTTGACATATGTTCTAATAAGTGTGTAATTGTCTGGGAATGTGACTCTAACACATTTCTCCTCCAGAGAGAGTTTTTTTATTATTGTGGGCTGATGCTGTTTTCCATATTTTGCATGATATTTTGAGTATAATTTGGTATAATCATTTTAATTTCTCATGTATGTTTAGAAAGGGATGTGCTATTTGCGTATCTACTATTTGTAAATATTTTGTATGCGTGGTTTCTCTCCTTCAAGTGTACTTCATTTACTCTTACATTTTGGCTTCTTTATCTACTGATTTAATATATTATGTTGTTTTGCAAGTAACTGCCATTTAATAGACATTCTTTCTTTGCTCTGCAGTTACACGTGGGTGATTTGTGCGGATGGTTTGTTCGTTTTTTGTCTGTTCTGCATTTTTATATTTAACGATTTCGGCGCAACTGTGGGTAATTTTTTTTTTTTTTTTGTTATTGAATAACTCATGGAGAATACATGATTGAGGAAGTCGTTGCGTATCAGGTTAATTAATATTTTCACTACGTTTGTTTTTTACGCTTTTGTGAGTTAAACCATATGATGTTTGTTTTTCTGTCAACTCCTGTATTTTTGATAATATTTATGATTATGCTTCCGCTTTTTACCTTTTTTTTCTGTTACACTTTTTTTAGGGTGATTAAGACCGTCGTCCCTGTAGAAGCCTATATCCATTTTATCGATATATATATATATATATATATATATATATAGATAGATAGATAGATAGATAGATAGATAATATTAGTAGTAAATATACACATATATATGCAAAATATATAAATATATATACATAGATGCATACACATACATATATATTTTTGAATAAAAAATTCCGCGAGGATAGAATCCAGGTAGAACTCAATGTTCAGGACAGAGTAAGGATATAATAAAAAGGCTTAAACACTAATATTCCATGGTCATAATTTATTCCATTGGAATCGTAAATACGATCCAATTCATCAGACCTACAAATTCAAAAAGAAAACAGTAAAAACAATTCCGGAAATAAAAATAAAATTTAGAGAGAGTGTAAGTATGAGAGTGTGGGACGAATGTTAGAGCTAAAGAGAGGGGTAACAGACGAGAGAAGGTGGGAGATTAAAACTTAACAGAGAGAAGTTTTAGAGAGGTGAGTTGAAGATGGTTTAAGTGAGAGAAATATGAATGTTGTCGGATGTCTAATATATTAAAAATGTAACCGGAAAGGATACATTTTGTGGTAACATACACACGCAATAGACGATCTAATGTTAAAGATCAGAAGAGGGAGGAGAGGAAAAGAAAAGAAAAAAAGTGGGGGAGAGATGGGGTGGGGAAACTAAAACTGAAGGGCATTTACTAAAAGGGCCGCTGGGTAATTAAGAAAATTTGACAAAATTAATATCGACTACAGGTTACAAATCAAATATAAACATATAAAAAATAAATATAACGATTATCTAATCTAGCAAGGATCTATATCTTTATGTTCAAAAACACATGCGTATACACACATACATAATAACATATACACGTACATGAATACATATAGGCCTGTACCCACATATATATATATATACCTATGTACACACATAAACACACACACACACATATATATATATATATATATATATATATATGTATGTATATGAGAATATATATATATATATATATATATATTCTCATATACATATACATAAATACACATGTATATATATGTAGGAGTGGATGTGTATGGATATATGTGTATACGTATGTATGTGTGTGTATTTATGTATGTATATGTATACATGTATGTGTATGTGTGTGTATGAATTGGATTGTATTTACGATTCCAGTGGAATAAATTATGACCGTGGAATATTAATGTTTAAGCCTTTTTATTATTATTATTATATATAAATATATATATATATATATATATATATATATATATATGTGTGTGTGTGTGTGTGTGTGTGTGTGTGTGTGTGTGTGTGTAATGAGTTTAAAACTTTTTAGGGTCTATAGGGGAAATGTGTTCCGAATCAGAGGTAGAGCTTTTATAGTTGTAGGCTGTGTGATGATAGGAATCGACACTGCTTGGTGACTGCCAGTAATCAGAAAAAGTACCATGAATTATTTCGAAGCTAGATTTTGCAACGGGTTGTTTATGTGGGTCACGAGATGATTAATGGAATGAAATGAAGAAAAATGATCATTCACAGTTTCATTTGTTGAGGGTTGGGCTTTCTTTTGTTGAGGGCTGGGCTTCATTTACGATCATGACCCCTTGAATTCTTATTTATGCTGGTTGGGTGGTTACAAGATTTTATATTTACTTTTTTCTTGATGTTGTAATGGTGCAAAAAAACTGTTTTCATGTTAGTATTTATCTGAGTACTAAAAAGTTAAAGCATTAAATTTTATTACTGGATTCACTTCATATGGAATCCAATAATATATTTAATGCTTTGGATTCCTGGTAATGTTCATAATATTCCTTGATTTTTGTAGCGAAAAGGACGTCTTTCATATATTTTCGGACCGAATTTGAACGTAATACCTTTACATGATGTACCCTTTCCTACAGGTTTTATATTCCCAAAATTAATTCTATATATGTGTATGTGTGTGTGTGTGTGTGTGTGTTTTGAGGCAACCTTTTGTGAGTTAATTTTTTGTTTATTTGCAAAAATTTTACGAATTTCTTCTGAAATTATGTTAGGTATTTCCTTCTTTTTCCTCTCCACTCGAGACTTACTCATTAAGCCTAATTCCTGCAGCGTATGAGCTTCGTTGTTGTTTTTTTTTAAAAAATCTTGGACAGAAACGAATAGAAAAAATGTCTGATTTCCCGCAGGTACACAAAATACCAGGAAATAAATCAATTTTACTAAAACAGGACATTTTATGAATGTTCAGAAATTTAAAATCGAATTCACAAAATGAGGCGATAAACATTATTTTTGCAAAATATCTATCTATCTATCTATCTATCTATCTATCTATCTCATTCTTTTCATTTCTATCTACTTTAGAAATAATCTCTAATGTAGTGATATTCATCTTCTATGTCAATACAAAGATCTGTTTTTAGATTCAGCTATATTTTGTAAATAGTCAACTGTGCACCTACGGGTATTCAAGAAATTTGGTATGGAATATGTTACTTACATTTCTCTAATTCGGACTTTTCTTTCAAAGTTGTTTCTATATGTATACACATTCTTTTGGGTGTCGTGTCTCCTTAGGATGTTGGCGATCGTGTCTCTTCGCAATTTCCTTTTTGGTTTAAGATCAAAAGATAAATATGAGACAAGGGTTCAGAATTTCAGCTTTTATTTCCTGGTATTTACATTAAAATGTGTTAAACAACTTATGACATACCACCTTTTGTTTGAACCCCCCATTTTTCAAGTGAACAAAATTATTCGAACACGTGACTGACGGGTGTTTCTTTTTCCCGGGGTGTTGCCTTTTATATTGATTGTTTATATATTACGTAGCTCTGAATGACTACTCTTAGTTTTAAGCCTTGGGTTTCACTTGTAGAGACTGTATTTCTTGTTGAAAAGGATAAGCCAATATAAAGACGAGAGAGCTGTCTATGAGAGAAATGCAAGTGATTTTGAAGCTGAGCAAAGGAGGCAAATCAATCAGAACTATTGGAAAAACATTTACCATGGCTGATACAACAATTTGAAATGCTCTGAAAAAGAAAGAAACTATTGGTTTGCCGGGCAGCAGACATAGAACAGGTCGGCCAAAGAAAACAACAACAGCAGTTGATGACAAACACATTGGGAGATCTGTGAGGAAAAGACTAAAATAACAGTCAGTGACATCATCAAAAACCTTCACAGTGCACCGTTCGAAGAAAATCTTGGCAACATAAATATAGATATCTATACAACAAGATTAAAACCACCTATCAGCAGTAAGAATCGGAAGGCCAAATTGGAATTTGCAAGGAATGTTTTATGGACGGATAAAACCAAGATTAATCTCTACCAAAGTGGTGTAAAAGCCAAAGTATAGAGATGTTAAGGATCTGCTTATGATCTAAAGCATAAAAGATCATCTGTGAAGCATGACGGAGGCTGTGTGGCTTGGGTTTGCATGGCTGCTTCCGGAACCGGTTCATTCATATTTATTGATGATTTGTCGATTTACAGAGAAATGCATCCGAATCAATCGGGTAAAGAATTATCATGCAGCAGAAAAATAACCTACAATATACTCTGCCAGCACAACTAAGGACTTCCTCAGTGAAAAAAGTGGACAGTTTTAGACTGGCCAAATGCATCACCAGACCATAACTCAATACAGCATGTATTTCATCTCTTGAAGAGGAGCGTGAAAGGTCCGAAAAAGCATTACCAATGAAGAATGCAACAGTTGGGTGACGTCAATGGGTTGCATGTTTTATTCAGTTATTGCTAGCAAGTGTTATGCAACCAAATATTAATTACTTTAGCACAATCTGTTCCTTTCCTTTTGCTCACCTAAACATGGGGTGATCCGATATAAATGGTGGAATGTCCTAAGCTGTTTAACACATCTAAATATAAACAATAAGGAATAAATAAAAGCGGAAATTCTAAACACTTGTCTCATATTCATCTTTTGATCTTAAACCAAAATGTTTTCAGCGAAACAGCAAAAACAAAAGAATTGGCCTCGCCGTTCCAATACTATTAGAGGGAAAAGTATATACAACTTGAATGCCGCATGTATATATGACATTTTTAACCAATACGTTTCTTCGTAATGTTCAAATTTCGCAAGATATATTGGAGTCATAGATTATATACAAAATAAAAAGTAAATACGTTTATTATCGAAAGCTTTATGAACAATATCTGAAAAACACACGGATACACCATAAAAATATTAAGACAATAACAACATGCTATGCACAAATAAATGTCTGTAATTTATTATGAATCCTTTTATTAGTAATTTTTCTTCAATATCGACGGAAATTTTACTGTAAGTTTTTCTGATTCTGGTACATCCTTGGGAGTTTTTTTCCAGCATTAATTTGAAATTTTCACCCCAAAGCTGAAATAATCCTGAAGGTTATAGCAGCCAACAAATGGTATTTTACTTATACGCTTAGTCAACCATCACTGTTATTTTATTTTTTTTTAAATCATTTTCTCGTTGGAATATCAAGTTTCTAGTCATTCGGCGACATCGAGTCAAACTTTACAGACTATCTTTACGATTATCCACCTATATTGTTCCATCTTTCTTTTATTCGTAGAAGTTGTTTGGCATTAAATCAAACTCATCGCATAAGTGAAAAGTTCAAGCCCTTCAATAAAAGATGATATTTTTGGTAAATAATTCTGGTTCTTTTTCAGTAACTGTTGTTTGTTGATTTTCAATCATGTTGGGTGATAACTTGTCTTCTTCGCCTGTTGAAAATTTACGAGAGCAAAGAGCAAGCGAAAATAAATTCCATATTAAGATTCATTTCAATTTATGTTATTTTTAGGTTTTTTAATTTTTAGTGTGTATAAATTCAACAAATTATTACAATACTATTTTTATACCGATAGAGCCAAAGTAAAACACAAGTGTTTAGATTCTGAATGGGAATGATATATATATATATTGTCTCGCTAGTGGAGAGCTTTCTTATTTTTTTTTAAATAATAATAATTTAGTGATACATGTCTTACTAATTCAGCCCTAGTTTGGGGTGTGGAGAAGAGGTGGATTTCCCAAGGTTATTTGTGCGTAAATGACCATAACAAACTCGACTGGAATTGGAACACGGCTTTCCGAGCAACAACTCTGTTCCATCATCCATTACACCAATCGCATTTCTAAGCTTTACAAGACCTGATATTTTCAAGAGGATACCCATTCAGGTACTGACTAAACTCGACGCTGCTTAACTTCGGTGATCGTACGCGAACCGTAAGCTTCATATGCATTTATATATATAAATATACATGTTTTTATTACTTCTGTTTACGTCTTTTTTTGTAATACAAGACGTATGACCCTCCAACATCATGTCTGTTTTTAACTTAACTTCTTCATTAAGTTTTCTCTTCTCCTTCCAGTTTAATTTAACTGATCACAACCACTACAAAGTCCGGAAATGATGTAAAGACCACTTTAGTCCTTGATCGATATTTCCTTAATTAGTTCTCTGACTGTAATCTATGGTAATTCAATGCCATTTGGTCATCGAATCTCCGATAAAGACTAAATATATTTGTCATTTCTTGTAAAATTTGGTTTGCTTGAGTTTATACATTCAGCTCAATTGCCTAGAAGTTTCGCCTTATCATATATCCATTTGTATTATTCGGAAGTTGAGTTGTTTTTGTGTTAAAGCCTGCAATTGCATTACGTTTCTGAGGTAATTTTTTTCTCACGAAACACTGCGATTTGATAAGTAAATTTTCTCCGACTGTGCATCCTGGACCGCCTCGTTCGACGTTAATGCGAACAGCTGACTCCTATTGATAGGCAATATACTGATTCGTCTTGCCAATAATCATCGTGCTATATACACGTATTCAATTATAAAGCTAATATTTAAAAAGTTGTATGTGGACGGGGAAAATATTCGGGAAAAATGTAATCTAATCTACTGACGAGAATTTCGAAATTCTTCGTCACACCTTTGGTGAACATTCTTCAGGTCAAATGCAGGCTATTGACTATAACGCGTGTGTCAAGGCCAGTCGAGTGTCAGTTTAAAATGATGAGCTGTCAATGTGACCCTTGATTAGTAAAATTGTCACAAAAGTAGAAATAATCCGTGAAGATATCAAGCAGAACTATCATCAATCACCCGGAATCATTTACAGAGCATACTAGATCAAATTCCCGGATCATTACAATTCCAACGATTATTGTGTTTGGAAATTCCATTTTGGTTGTAATTCTTAACTCCCTAAAAGCTTTTACAACAATGAAAGAATTGTGAGGTATGCACCCATATATTAAGTATTGGTTAAAGGATGTTTAATGACTTGTCGACATTAAACGATTTCTCTTTGGTCTGAACGTTGAAAAGTGTGTGTCATAATACACAATTCTATTCTTAATATACTTGTGACAAATCGTTTTAGAAAATAACTAAATTCATTCTTTGATTTTTCCTGCAAATATTTTATTTCCTATTTTTCAAGTATATCTAGCATCCGGCTTTATTAAGTCGTAAGTTAACGTTTACTTTTTTAATAAAAATAGCACAGAAAAAAAATGGAAGTCATTCAAAATATCTCCGGGTTGGGGTGTGTAAATGACCTGAAAAGATCCTGTTTACTTTTATCATAGAATTCTACTTACACTGATATCTGATAAGGTGGAATCTTAAGATTGAAGATGATGCCTCTTAAATTCGAGATGGCAGACCATTTTAAAACCAACAATCAACTTGATTGTACTTCCTTTTTAAATATTGGGTTGGTCTGAAAACCGATTTGGTTTCGTTGGTAATAACGACACGAGGAACGTTTAATATTTACTGACTTCATTCAAAAAGAATATTTTTTTATTTTATTTTTACAAATCTCACAATGAATAGTATGTGAGTCATTAATTGAAAATGTTATCACACGGGGAGAGAATTACTAAGAGATGGAAGGATTAAAATAAGTATCCATTCACAATATTATCGTTTCTTTGGTAATTACAGATTTTAGTCCGCATTAGTACATCATTTCAGGTGTTACTGATGAGAATGCGAAGAAAAATCCAAAGTTTATGATGTAGCAGTCTTGATCATTTCATAGGTTTCTCATAAATGTTTTTGATAATCTTTGCAACATCATTGCAGAGAGCTACGCACCGTTTGTATGTACGATGATTGTAGATGAATTAATGATTTAAGGATGTGGAAGTGGTAAAAGGGACCGTGAAAAAGACCCTGGAGACCTTCACACTCGAGAAGTCCGAGTTCATTAAGAAGTAGATGGGTTCTATAACTAGAGCATTTAAATCGGGGGGTCTTGCTTTAAAGGAGATTAGAATTTCCTGTTTATATTGAAATACATAAAAATACTCAAAACTGGAATGTTTCATATATATATATATATATATATATATATATATATATATTTATGAATTTAAATTTTTGAAAGAATAATGTTCACTAAAATAAACGGGTAAATTAAAGAAGTGCTCAATACTATTTTCATAGAACGAAAATGTATGGGAAATAATATATAAAATATAAGAAACACTGACCTTTTTGCAACGAGAGTTTCTGTCGAGATGGCTTCGTCAGGCAACTAGTCAATGTTTCTTTTCATTCTCTCTCACATAAATACACTTGTACTGGTAGTGGGAGGATGAGGAGAAGGAAAAATATGTGTGAGGAAAAGGAAAAATGGTGATAGAGAGATTGAGTTAACTATCATAAATGTTTATATAACTACACTTATCCGTGATCAGGATTGACCAGTAGGAACTTCTTTGCGTGCTTGTCACCTTCCATTACTTCACATCATTCATTTATTTATGTATCGTTTTGTGTCGTCTCTGGATCCCCACGCTAATTCATAAAACGGTACCAATAAAAAGGGTTATTTATATTTGGTATTCGTTTTATTAAGAGTGAAGCTTAGATTCTAACAGGCAGCAGAAGGAATGACGTCACAGAAATCATGTTGCACATTGGCTCAGCCTACCTCCGCGGGTAGTATTAGCTGGTCCGAATCATGGGTGTGGGAGGCATATCAACGCTTCAGAATTCTTGAGACTCCCTGTTAAATTCGCGACGTTTTGGCCTTATATTCAAAAACCCATATGAATGTAATCCATCACGGTGCACTCCTTTCAATGACTGATCATTCTGGCCCTGGCTTTCGCATTTTGTAACATTGCTTTGTTTCGATCAGCACTTTTATTATGGCCAATCTTTCAAGCTGGAAAAGTCTACACATTCCGATCCAGATATTATATGTCCCAGCCTTCTTTAATATATCGCATTTAATAATGGGGCTTTTGTTATTTTCCTTTGCGCCCCATATAAAACTGGCAAGTTTTGCACTATTCCTGCAGGCTGCAATTTAAACCTGCAATTACGCCAGCAGCAAGAAGCCAAAAAAGAAAAAGAAAGAGAAATATAATTTGGTTCACCCCCACCCACTTCAACTTGAAGAAGAAAAATCAATATTACTAAAACTTTCCTAAAATTGTTAAGAAAACATTTCCCCCAGAGCTAAATAAAATATGTAAGAGAAATACTGTAACAATTAGCAATAGCTACTCGAGCAAAAATCAATGGTCAAAATATTAAAAATTTAAATTAAAATGGAGCTAATATGAGCACAACAGGAAAATACTGTAATTGGCGAAATAAAACTGAATGTCCGTTAAATGTTAACTACAAAGTGGAAGGAGTGGGGTGTATAGAACCACGAAAGGAGCTTTTAGAAAAAGTCTATATATCTGTGTACACGGAGGACAGATTTAAGAAAAACTGCTACTATCAGAGATCCTGTTTTAAATTGGAACAGTACAGGAATTATATCAAACTTGCCAGTTTTGTATGGGACGCAAAGGAAAAAATAACCCCATTATTAAACGGAATATATTAAAGAAGGCTGAGGCATATAACATGGAGAACGTAATGTGCAGGCTCTGCCAGGATGAATGATCAGACATTATAACACCTCCTGATCGAAAAAAATAAATCAATGAATGAGCTGAAATAATGTCAGCCTACAAGCACATGAAAAACTTCCTACTGGCCAATCATGATCCTTAATATTAATTACTTATAAAACATTTATAATTTCCGCCTTCCTGTAATTCAATCTCTCTCTCTCTCTCTCTGTCTCTTTCTCTTTTTCTTTTTCTTCACACATACTTTTTCTCCTCCTCATCCTCCCCCTGCCATACAAATGTACTTATGGGGGAGGGAGTGAAAAGAAAAATAACTTATGGCGTGACGAGACGGACGTTATTGTTCTTGCTCAGACTGGAGTTATTGATTTTGTAAAAGACTTGTGTGAAACTTCAGTGAAGTTTTTCTCTAATTTCTTCTTAGGTTTTCAGACTAATTCAGACTAATTCAGACTAATTTGGTAAATTTTTGAATTTCCCTTTGTTTTTCTGCAAGCCAATTTAGGGAAACTTTTCTTTTCTATTTGATTAGTATTTAATCTTTTTTTCTATACTATTTCGGTCGATTTTTTTTTGTTTTTTTCGTAAGCAAAACTTTATTTTTACGTGTGTATCTCTTTTAACCTTAATGTTGTATCCCTTTTTAATTTTTATGTGTGCATCCTTTTTTTAATTTTTATGTGTGTATCCTTTTTTTTAATTTTTATGTGTGCATCCTTTTTTTAATTTTTATGTGTGTATCCTTTTTTTAATGTTTATGTGTGTGTCCCTTTTTAATTTTTATGTGTGTATCCTTTTTTAATTTTTATGTGTGTATCCCTTTTTAATTTTTATGTGTGTATCCCTTTTTAATTTTTATGTGTATCCCTTTTTAAGTTTTTCCGTTGTAATTTTGTTTTGATTTAATTTTGAATTTTTCTTTTTACCTTGTTTATTTGTACCGTTTTTTATGTTTTATTTATTTATTACTTTCCTTTCGCGTATGTAATTGTTTTTATATTGTGAACTGTTTATTCTGTGTGTGCTGTGGTGTTGCCCTGGCATAACTGGCGGATTCTCCCCAGCAATTGGAGATGCCTGACAGCGTAGTTAGCGGACAGGTCGAAGAGAAAGGGCCCGGATTGTTATCAGACGGTCCAGGAGAATTACAAAGACTATACTTCCAGCAACGAACACTTGAATATTCCCTCTGCACGGTCGTAACCCCCGAATCAGTCTGAATTCTTCACCGAGTGTCGAAAGGCCCAGGAGGTCATTGTATAGGGAACTAATGGAACTTTATCTCATTTTACATATTTAATGCAGGTGTGCTGGAAGAAATTATAGGTTTTTTCTATTGATTTCACAATCCCGCCTCTGCCCGAATCATAGCGCATGACTGATGCATTATTGTAAAATCTGAATTTTGAATAAAAGCCAGTATCGGACTACATGGGAAGCCAGCATTCGTCTTTCAAATCTAAACAAAGTGGTCAGGCTAATAAGAAGGAAAAATGACTCAATATATCACATTTAGATCAACCGAGCTCATGATTATTTTCTCTTCAAATGATAAAAGAATCAAACTTGTATGCCGACGGATTTGGCAGACTTTATCGATATAACGGCGAAAATTGATTGGACATGATAGCAGAACAATAGGAAAAAAAGACTTTTGTAAACGAGGCAACATTCAAACAGGTATTGAGTTATGGTGGGGGAGAAACTAAGGAGTTTAGCAAACTAATTCACAATCGTACTTCTCCCTATAATTATATATTACTTTGCCAAAGAAATCATGTATCCATATATACATCTTTTCTTAATTATTAATTTGATGCAAAAGTTTCCAGCATATTTGATTTTAACCATACAAATTCATATCATTTTAACCATATATTCATGAATCACCAAATATTTCCATTGTTTTTCTATGAGCTCCTCTAATATCAAATACTATTTAACATTATAAAAGGACGCTTAAGTTTTACATACTATGAATTCTACATTTCTAGTAACTGTGTTTTCCAAAATAAGATACTATAGTTCAAGGGATTCAAAGAATCAAGGTCTTTTGATATATAATATTTCCGTTTTACTTAAAGGTTGGCTTATAAAAAAAACAATATTAGGATAAAAGGAAATTCTTATGCTTTTAAGGTCTTAATGAAATCAATATGATATATTGTTTGTTCATTTTCCACACAAGAATTTCATTATAAAGGTGTTTATCGGATAATATAGATTCATATTCTTTTATATTCAATTCTAGCTTTGTACAGTTTAAAATAATTGAAAATACATATGTTGTTTTGTGAAGTGTCAGGAATATATCAGCAATATCAGACCTTTTACAGCTACCATTTAATGAAAAGATAAAGCAGGGAGAATACAGGTTGATAGGAGGTGGAATCAAGAGAAAGACCCATGCATACATACATACAATATATATATATATATATATATATATAAAGATATATAAAGATAAAGAACAGACAGATTAAGAATCCACCGTTCTTAGAATTTACTTTATAAATATACAACGTAGAACAAAATATTATAATAATATTTTTAGAATAAAATATTTTACATCGCTAGACCTAAATTTATATGTTTCGGAACTTAAAAATTGTTCCTTATCAGACGATGGTGGGTAACTCTTTCATCGTAAGTTATCTAACATTGCCTTATAAGAAACAATTTTTAATTCGGAAACAGAAACTTTTGTAGCGATGTAAAATATTTTATAATAAAATTATTATTATTATTATTATATATCTCATAAATTATGAGGTTTTATATATATATATATATATATATATATATATATATATATTGATTTCACACATTTTCACAATTACATTACACTCGATATTTTCTTCAGAACAGTTCGGAAGCAATAAAAAATTAAAGCAACTGACAGTGACGAAAGATGTATCACGCTGTTATCGAATTTTCGATTATGCAACAGATTGGGCCGAAGGATATCTATGAACGCAAACATTTCTACCATGAAAACCGATCTTTCTATAGCGAATGCCAACGAGATATCTTAAACAGAAACCTCGGTCAGAACGACCTAAGAAAATAAATATATTTCATAAAAATCTAAGGAAAATGTTTAAATAAAATAAAAGTATTATATCTTGCTGGTCCGTCAGTAAGAATTGTGGACTGAAAATATTTTAGAACCTCTTATATAAAGTGGAAACCTCGCCAAAAAAATCAATTTTTACTAAAACTTTTTTACTTTTAAATATTTGGCAATATACTTACAGGTGTAGGAGCTTTATACATTCAAGATTGTAATGCAAGTTATATTGGGTAATTTTATATATGTATAATTGAAACGCACAACTTTGTATAAATACTTGTACTAATGAACAACATACTACTTGTACCCATAAAGATGACCTTGGAAGAAGATCGAAAATACTTAGGAAATGAAAATAAAAGAAATTCGAATAGCTATAGCACATTTCTAACATCCTATAACATCAATACACAGGTTATTCATGAGTATGAAAGGATTTTTTAAAAATTAGTAGATATAATGTCTGTAATTTATTCAGTCAGACATGCCTAAAAGAGAATTTACTGCCTAAATGCACATATATATATATATATATATATATATATATATATATATATATATATATATGTAGTGTGTGTGTGTGTGTGCGAGAGAGAGAGAGAGAAGAAAGAGAAAGAGTGTACAAATGTGCATGGTTATGATTAATTGAGACAAAATTTCTAAGTTTGGTAAATACTAGATATACTTTGTCAAGTGTAGTAAATTTGTTTTTATAAACGTTAGATAAAAATCAGGGGATAAAATAAAATAAAAATATTACCACATTTAGAACGGTCAGAGTTATGAAACTTTGTTCCTCTATATCAATCGGGATCAGCAGTGACTCAAATATGATTTCAACCTCTCAATCGGAAGCGATAAGTTATTGACGAGATCTTGTAAAGCAGTCACAATTTTAACGATAACAAAATTTATTGGGTAAAAATCTGGTTGTTTGATTAATACCAACGTTTTTATATTATGAATTGTTATTTGAGCAAATGGTTTGTTAGAATTACTAATTGGAAAAGTAGTTACCCTTTTCTGGGCCAGGAAGCTTACCGGTTCATTAGCTCTTCGCAAGAATTTTTTGTCTTGAAGTTGTTAATTAGGCAAAGCATACAATGACTGAACGAAGTACAGACGTTATTTGATATTCGCACTAATTTCACACACTTTCACCATCTTTCTATTTATCATACCTTTGGCAATTGCGAAACGTTTTCTTTTCATAGCTACATTGCGATTTCTTTTTTCGCACACGATTTTTCGAATAACAATACCCACCAGCGATATTTACATGATTGCAAACGTGTATATTAATATTCCTGCTAAGAACTTCCTTAATATTCTGGTTTGGATTGGAAAACCACAGCTGCGTATCATTCTCTTTTAGACATTTTTCCTCCGAACAAGTACCATTTAATTCCTTGGCCAATATTGCCTGTCATATTGGATTAAGATCGCTTTAAACTCATCAACATTTTCACTACGCATGTAAAAGTATGAGACTTGCGATTGTGGCTGTGAGAGTATATTTTTTTCTTAAAGGGACATTTTTTTATTCGATGTTTATACAATTTTCTTAATTTAATTTATAACTTTGCTTATTTAATTCATGTCTTCCATGGTGGTTCTTATCGTTTAGGTTTCTTTATTTAAAAGGTAGCGAGAAAAAGACGATGGCAAACTAAAGGTGTGGGGTTCTGAAGGCGTGGGGAACTGGTCACTGGCAAGGGAGAACGAGGAACGAGGGGGACTTCATCAATGGCATCTTCAAATGTCATAGGTTGGCAATGGATATGTAACATCAAGAGGTGATAAGACGTCGCCAACGGTCGCCTACGCTACAGACGCGATTTACACCGAGGGCTTGAGCGAGGAGTGAAGAAACAGAGGCTTGCCGCCGGGATGAAGCATGCTTCTAAGGAAGAAACCAAGACAACGCCATCGGAGAAGAGAGTCTTCACATGCACTGGTTGCAATCGAGACTGTTACTCTTGCATAGACATAACAGATGGTGTACCGCCATCAGGATCTGAGGCATACATTTTTGGAAGCAGATCTATGGTCCCGACGGATATCACATATACATGTAGCCAGAAAAAAGAGTGGGTTTCTCATCAACTACAAGAAGACAGAAAATGTCATCACAAAGGGGAGAAGCCCGTGATGCGAGCTACGATCTGAGGAGATATACTTCGAGCAGGTACAAAAGTTCAACATCTGGTAAGCTTCTTAACAAAGGATAGAAAATGCGACACCGAATCCCGTACATGAATTGGAATTGGATTTGTGAATGAAGCATTCCAAAAAATAAGTAAGGTATTGAGAAGCGGGAAAAAATCATTAGAAACAAAGAAGAGTGCTGGAATGGTCATATATGGCAATGATTGCTGAAGAATACTCTCAAGGATGGTCAAACAAATTAAACAGTAGAAACGTTGTTCTACAGGAAGATACTGAAAATTCCATGGATGGAGCGAGTAAGCAATAAAGAAGTCTTGAAGACAATGGCAACAGAAATTGCGACGGAAACACTTATACTCAAAATCAAAAGACAACTGAAATTCCAAGTAGACATAATGAAGTAAGTAGGCTTGTAAAAATTTACCGTCACATGATATATTTTTACTGTCCATTTTACTGGAGAAGAAACCTAGTGAATTTAAAGTTGATATCTTCTTTTATGTACGATGTCCCTTCAAGACGTAGGCGATCAAGGCTCTCCACTTTCTCCTATCCTTTGCAACTCTCAATAAGTTCTGTCTTTTTGCTACTTCTCCCAGACCCTGTTCTGCCACCCACTTGCTTAATCCCGCTAAGTATGACACGTGTTGCGTTCCCTTGTACCTCTTTTCCTGTATCTGCCCTATGAGTATCAAATTTTCAAGCACTCCTTCCTAATTACGTATCCTAGAAATTTCAGTTGCCTCTTCCTGATGTTAAGCATAAGTTTTCTCTTTGTTTGCATCCTCTCTAAAACCTCATCGTTGCTCACATGTTCAGTTTATGGTATTTTTAGCATCCATCTGTGGAACCATTCCTCTGTTGCCTCGATTGTCTTCTTCATCTTTGAGTAGACCGTCCAACATTCGCTGCCATAAAGGAGGACTGATATAACGTAGTAGTTCAATACTCTTCTTTGTTACCAACGAAATCGTCCTGTTTCGTAATAATCTGCCTATGCATCTTTGGTCATCCCAATACATCTTTGGATCTCAGCTTTGCATTTACCCTCCTCTGTCAGAACACTTCCTAGATATTTAAATTTCTGCAGCTATTTGATTTTAGTGTCCTCAACCTGTAAATCGCATTTCAAGCTCATATTTTTACTGATGACCATGCACTCTGTCTTTTTGTAGTTTATATAATATCTTCTTCCAGCTTTTTTTCGCTACTTTCTGTAGGAGGTTTTGTAAATTTTTTTTTTGTACCTTCGATCAGCAGTGTGTCATTTACGTATCTTATGTTGTTAAGACCGTGAATGATGAATTCTGGTATGATTTCCATTTCTCTCGGAATTGCTGTGTAGGTTGAATGAGTCCAGTGAGAAGACACATCCTTGCCTTACTACCCCTTTCTATTTTTGTATATCTCCTGAACTCATTTTTATTTTGCTTCCAGTATAGATTTATTCTAATGTCCTTCCCGAATATGTCAAGGTTGCTGAGCAGCTCTAACAGATCTTTTTGGCCTACTTTACCGAACCTCTTTGTGTAGTCTATAAAACACAGGTGCACAATCTTCTGCATTTGTATTGAATATTGCGTTCCTTGTTCCGTTGTCTTTAACGAATTCGCACTGTTCTTGTCCTATCTCTGGTCTGCTTCTGCTGCGCACTCAATTAATCAGAATACCTATTATGAGTTTTCTTATGTGGCTCATTATGCCAATTGTTCAGCGGAGTCCACATTCGTTTTCGCCTGGTTTCTTAGGCAGTCCTATGAAAATAGATCTGTTGAGATCTTCAAGTATAACTACACTGTTGTAGATTTCATTTATTATTTCTGTATTCTTGTCTATGCCCAAATCATCTAAGGCTGTCAGCATCTCTGTTGCAATTCCGTCTGGCACTGCCGCGTTTTTTTTTTTCTGTCCAGTTTATCCACGGCAGCTTCCATTTCTGTTTTTAGAATTTCAGGCCTGTCAGTTGTTCTCTTTCGTCGTAGAAGTGTTCCCCAATATATTCGTTGTGACGCCGAAGAATTTTTCCCTTCTCTATTATGAGCGTCCATCTTTGCATACTGTTGACAAGCATATCTTCTGTCCTGTTAGTTCCCTTATTTATTTATGAACATTTTCTTTGTCTTTGGTATTCAATCTCTCTATTTCTGCAATTTTTTGTTAGACACTCTTCTTTATCCTGTCTGCATTTGGTCCTTATTACGTTGTGCAGTCTTAGAATGATAAAAAACGCAGACTTTAATAGTAAAACAATTAGAAGTCCCAGAAACTATTTCGTATCCATTTAAGTTAGCATTACACAAAGAGCATTTTATACTATATAGGTTTTTATTATAAATGCTAGTAAAGAGCAAGGGGTGTACTGAATGGCTGTCAAAAATAGGAAAATTTTCATTATTTTCACTGTAATCAATATTTAAAATCAATGTAAATACAAATCTTAAAACAAGCTGGAATTCTTTCTTAAAGGATCCATTTTGATATTCAATATAAATTTCTTATAATGTACCATTTTAATTTTTTCAGAAATTTCAATTGCTTCGCGATGTCATCTAAAGATAAATTATCCATTCAATCTTTGCCTACGACAACAACTCGAATGCTCTTCAGAAGATTTGCTGACACATTGGATATGAAATAAAAATGTGTTCGGCACAATACATTAAAGCTTTGTTACATACATTTGCGGCAAAAGAGAGTTATCTTTTAAAGAAAGATAACTCTCTTTGTCCGCAATCACCAGAAACTTTCATCATAAAAGTTAATCGCGACTCGCCAAGGACGAAGAAAAAAACAAAAACAAAATGAACTCACCGAAAAGGCAAAGCAGGAAAAACTAATTTCGTGGATGCTGAGAAGAAAACGAAAAAAAAATGAATCAACTAATCAAAATGCGTGACAAGAGAAAGCGAGGACGGAATAAAGAAGAATTTCAGAAAGTAAAAAAAAAAATAAGGAAATACTAAGAGAAAAAGAAAGGTTTTTTTTTTTTAAGGAAGACGAGAAGTACATATCCAGCAACGAGAAAGAAAAATGGTTCCTCCAAAGGAAGAAGAAAAATAACTGAGAAAAAAAAAGAAACAAACTGTGATAAATTATAAACCGCGGGAGAAGAAAAAAATTATATTGTAAAAAAAATTAAACATTGATGACATTTAAGAAAAAAACAAACATTACAATGAAAGTCATAAAAACAAATTAAGAATGTACAGCAAGGAAAGAATGAGATGTTATATTATAAAAGGAAGCGATAACATGTAAGAAAATAAGAGAATAAAGTGATTTGCTTGTTTTTTTATAAGTTATCAAATCTCTGTGGGCTATTTAAAGCTGAATATATTTTGGGTTTGAAATATAATTCGAATTTGCTAGTGAATATTGCATTAAACATGCTTTTGAAAAAATGAATTATTAGCATTTAAGTCCTATTATTTAACTCCGAGATGTGAGGGAAGAGATGAATTCATACCTTTCAAAAAAGAAAGTGAATGCAATGAACTCGGCCAGAAGACAAATTCGACTTTCCGATGTCCTATTCCGAACCTCTACATGTGAAAATTATCTAATACCCAGATGGAAAAGAAAACGACTATAATGAGAAAAAGAAATAAAAGTGTTGTGGAATAAATAGTACACCCCCCTCCCGGTGACTATATAAACTAGTTCATTAATATAAAGAGCTTCAAGTCAGGGGCAAGACTGGCAGCTGTCTCGACCCATGGCAGTTCGCTGCCAGGCTTGGCGAATTCTCTGCCATCGGACGAAGAGCAGAGTCTCGTCTGGGGAGGTAGACAAACCCGACACGGTGTATAGGGGGTCTAAGGGGAATTTTGGCCGAGTTTACGGGATCGGAATCGACCCCCGTAATACAGGCCTTGTGCCACATCCTGTTTGTAGGGAGATTGGTAAATACCCAGGCAGTTCTATTGTCTGGCTTGCGACTGACAATACCTCTGGCTTCGGGCAGAGGGTGACACTGTCAGGGCTTTACGGAGAGAAACTTGGCTGAGTAGAACAGACAAACCAAGTGACCTTTTCCCGGTTGCAGGAAATGGGTAAATTTTGGAAACTAGGCCGAGTGAACGCGCTCGGGCTCTCCATTTCTCTCTTTTTAACCTAAGATTGTGTCGCATCCCGTCTAATTGCGAAGGCATGCCTAAATACATAGCCGTTTCGAGTCAGGCAGTTCGCTGTCTGGCTTGCGATTTAGATGACCTTAACCCACCAATGCCCAACGTCCCATTCTTAGAACGAGGAGTTCAATGGGTTTATATATATATATAAATATTAACCCTGTAAACTCTCTCATGAAGTGTAGAGCCACAGACGCACTACGCAGGGTTAAAGGGAAAAATCTATACTTAATAACCAGATATTTATCACATTTTCCTTAAGACGAGATGTTTTTTTATGAATCTATAATACCAGATTTATATTTGGATTTTTATAATAAATAGTGTCATTCACGGGTTGCAATTAATGGAATAATTAAAATTTATGTTGACTTGAACAACGATTCCAACCAACGATATGAAATAGGTCATTATTGCAGCGAAGAGAAGATTCTCTCTCTTCTTTTCTCCTTTATGTCTTATGTGTATGTGTTCTTTTTCCCCTCTCTTTCATCTATTTATCTGAACTTATTTATATCTCTCTGTCTATCAATTTACCTATCTCCTTCTGTTCATATCTATCTATCTCCTTCTGTTCATATCTATCTATCTATCTATCTATCTCCTGTCCATATCTAACTCCTTTTAATCATATCTATCTCCTGTTCATATCTATCTATCTATCTATCTATCTATCTATCTCCGTTTATTCATATCTATCTCCGTCTGTTCATATCTATATGTATATATGTATATATATATCTATCTCAGTCTATTCTATATGTATTCATATCTATATATATCTATTCGTATCTTTCATTTATCTATCTATTATCATATTCATATCTCATCTATCTATTCATATCTATCCACCTCCGTTTATTCATATGTATCTCCGTCTGTTCATTTATCTATCTATCTATCTCATATCTATTCACCTATCTATCTCAGTCTATTCATATCTATCTATCTATCTATCCGTCTATTTCATCTATCTATCTATCCACCTCCGTTTATTCTCCTAATCATATCTATCTCTGTTCATATCTATTTATCTATCTATCCCAGTCTATTCATATCTATCTCTCTGTTCTATCTATATGTATATAGTCTATATATATATCTATCTCAGTCTATTCATATCTATCTGTCTAGTACATGTATAAGATGTATCCTCGTTGGAATTTTAAATAAATAAAATAATCGGTAATTAAGTTTTGTAACCTGAACTCGTCTTGTTGTGTAACTATTCGATAATGTATTATTTTTTATCTTTCTATTGTTTAAATGTACAATTATGCTGACTCTTCTTAACAGCTCTGATAGAATAATGTCTTAAATTATCTATTATGTATTAAATTTATCGAGCATTTGTAACATAAATCGCGAGTTCAATTGTCAATCGAAAATAGTTCTTTGTTTCGTAATCTCACGTTCAAATAAAACGGCCAAGTAATGTATCAGCTAAATATATTTTAAGAAGGCAATGATAAAACAAATGAAAACTATTAAGTACATGAGTATAAGAGAAGTATTTTAAGAAGTAGATTCAAATTAACTGTTCCGAAATCAAACTGAACTCTTTGTCGCTGTTATTCGTTTTCTATTAGAAATACCTGAGCTCTACACTCATAATTCGATTTTGATGTTTTGTTCTTTATTTTCTTTACTATTTCATGCTTTTTGACATCAAATAACGGTTTGCTACAATTCTCCAGAGATATATTCTGGCAAGATTTGACGTAAAAGTTAGGAATTTCACAGTCGTTAAATTAAAACCAACCAATTAGTGGGTTGATATGTCTGCGTACTTTCATATCCACGATATTTTCCAAATTTTCAAGTGAGGATTTATAGCTTTGGGGAGAATTCTTGATTCTCATTTAGAAGTCAAATCAGATTAGTTGAGATGCATGCGAAAAGGACAAAGAGAACATTCATAATGTCTGGAACGAGCCTTCCGTTTATTGAGAAATTATATATGAACGAAAAATGTAAGTTAAAAAAAAACGTCTTTTCTAATTTCTGTTGTATCTGCAGGTATTTTTTTTCATTTTGAGATTACATCACAATAGATGATGAGATGAAGCCTATTCCCTCTGCTTTTGTGATGTAATCTGTTGCCACTCTTGCTAAGTTGAAAACAAGTAGTCTGTATAAGTAATATCTGCAGTTGAGTTAGATTTGTCAATGAAACCACGCCCTTGTGAGTGACAAAATTGGGAAGGAAGGTGTCATTTTTTAATCATTTCCCCCCATGCAACGGGATAGAGAGTTATAGAAAACTAAAAAAAAAAGGTTAAGAAAAAGGAAAACAAGAGAACGGACATAAAAAAGACAAAAGAAGGCGGCGGCTGAAGTTGCACCTAAAGTCTTTGAAGATAATAAGTAGAAGAGAAACAAGAAGCGGGAAAAGAGTTTCACAGGTGAGAAGTACGAGAAAAGAAATTATTTGAAAAAGACATAGTTGCATCTCACTATTTCAACAGTAAAACGATAAGACCTAATTGTCAATCTGGTACTTACACTCATGCTGTCCTTGTACCAAAGAAGAAATCTCTTAAGAACAATTATAATGAAAATATTAATAGAAAATAAAGGTGAGGGGGTTGCTTCACAACGATTGGAAAATGACCAAAGCTGAGATGCCAGATAAAATTGTATACAACTATCCTAAAAGCAGACCTAGTAATTATTTCAATATAAAGATTCTATGCCGAGAACTTGATGGTTGGCATCAGTCATGATGTAAGAAGGCAAAAATTGTTCTTTAAGATGACAACTATTTCGTTTTAGAGGTAACAAAAATTTACAAATCCTTTACAAGCCATTTCTTGACCCAGATAACAACTGATTTAATGCCATCTTTGAGATCAGCTGCCCGTCCTACTTTATCGGTTTTCCTATTAAAACAGAAATAAATAGATAATGTAATCAGTATAAATTTGGAAATTGTTGACATCAGGGATGTTATTGATGACTATATTAGAGAAGTATGTCCGGGGTTACAGATCTGGAGGACCAATGCGTTAATGTGAAAGGGATTAAGCCGTTCAACACAACTTCCTGCTTCAAATAATCAAAAGTCAAGGATAAAATATAATACTGTACAAAAGTAAGTGAACCCTAAGATGATATTTTTAAAAATTGTCTCTTTTTTTCCAGATGCTCACAAAATATTTTAAAGTGTTTGAAATTTATTTAATAAAGATTTTTCTTAACGAATATTTGTTTAATTAAGATCTGTTGATTATCTGGACAAAAGAGACAATTATTTTAAATATTATCTTAGGGGTTCACTTATTTTTGTACAGCGCTGTATATAGACAGGAAAGAAGTGATGTTCACTACACACCGAAAAGAATGAATCAGATCGTTTTCCAAAAATATGCCATGCTGCTAATAACAAAATATGGTTAATTCTCACGTTCAAAATAATCTGCTCAGAGTTTGTTTTTTGTTTTTTTGTTTTTTTTTTGTTTTTTTTCTTTGTCTTTTTTTGGGTTTTTTTCAATTTCTAAATTTTAGACTGTAATGATTTTACTATTTTTCCTGCTAATTTTGATCAGGTCGCATAGAAATAATAAAAATATAGCTAAAAAGATGTTGTCTCAATAAAATCCCCGTGGATTAAGCCACAGAAACCATTCTACTATCAACCCCAAGATCATTGATAGCTGTTCCATCTACAGATAAATAAATACAGATTCTTGGCAAATTATACCTTCAAGCCCAGAAGTGCCTATGTTGATTGACTAATATTGCTTAATAACAACTAACTATATGTTTTATTAAATATCTCTATTAACTTACATTTTTAGGCCACTTTCTCCAATTCATCAGGGGAAAAAGAAAGTATATTTACTTTTTCTTTCTTAAATTCAGGATTTTCTGAAAGCAGTCAAACGATTTGCCTGTTAATGAATATGATTTTGATTTAATATTTGCTTTTAATGTCATTATTAAATCATGTAAAGTCGAGGTAAGAATTTATTTTCAACTAGTTTAAAAGCCGCCATATCAGGCGGAAATTAATCTAGCTCCTGTGGAGGGCTCTTGATTGGGCCTTCGGCTTGTTCAGGGATTTGAGAGTCTCTAAGCCTTTGAATATTGTCAGCATTGGAAGCTCTCCTGGCTGTTGTTTTATCTGGGTTTCATTTGCATGGGCCTTCTTTTCCTTATTGTAACCTTGGACCTTTTGATTGCAATCTAGTCCCCTGTTGTCGGTGATTTCTTTTTGCGAGATATATTGCTGCCGTGTGGTGTAGGAACCAATAAACTACAAAAGAACTCAAAATCGATCGCTGCATTTAAGCATTGCATTAATATTTAAAGTTACCTTTTAAAAGTTGAACGATAATTCTTCTGCCGCCACTTAATTTAAAGACAATTTGATGTACATTATTTACATTATTCGGACTATTGTCCTCGTCTTTGTCGCCACATTTATTACAACGTTTCGGCCGTTGCTGGAATCCGAAGTGCATCTCCTAAAAGTACGGTTTATCATGAATTAATACACTACGGAAACAAAAAAGGTATCCTACAATATCCTCAACCATACAATTGGATCCATCATCGTGACAGATTTAATGAACATTATATGAACTAGGCTGTCATTGTTTTATGAAAGTCAACTCCTCACGAAAGATTTTGGTTTAAGTTCTGGTAAGCAACGTAATGTCATCAAGCAACTCTAGAAACTTGGATACCTCCCTAACAGAAAATTGTATACTTGTCGACTTTGCAGTAACCACATCAACAGATTCTTCTAACCTTCCAATCTCCAAATTCACTGAATGCATCAATCTAACAAAGGAATTTTATCTGTCTATAAAATCATACACATTTGGTGAGGACCCCAATACGTAAACATTTCAAACTTCCACAGGAATATCGTAATTAGGAAATGAGAACCCCAGTCTATATAAACACTTCATAGACTACCGACCTGCGAATTTACAAGCACAGATGTAAGGAGATGGACACTGATCCTTTAAGCATTCCATGCGACATCCCCAAACAAATCTACCAATATACAATATCCATAATGTATTCCCTCCCAAGGCCAATAAAATAATGATGAGGGGGGGGGGCATACCGAAGACTTAGGAATTCAGAGTTAGCTTTAGAATGATCTTGACCAGAAAAACCTACCAAGTTTTCCAAGAAATAGTACAAAAGATAAAACTTTCCGAAACAGAAACTATAATCTCCAAATGGAATTAGAGCAGGGACACCAGATACTCTGAATCTATCATAAACTTTCGGGATTTTAATTAGCAAACACTTAAAACCTCACCTATTAATCAGATATAAAAAATGTAAAATTGTAGAAAAGGAAATTGAACAGAGAATTGTTCTTAAATAGTCTCGTCAGAGAAATATCTAAACTGTCAGCTCTATACAACCGCTTTTGAAGATCAATGATTGAAAATGGCTTTGAAGACCAATGATTTAAAATGGCTTTGAAGATCAATGATTGAAAATGGCTTTGGCTGAATAAAGACTGTGGGGCTTGATGAAGGCCACACTTCTTAGAACCTCGTGAACTGGCGCCTATATAAACGTAAATAAAGAACTGTACCAGATAATAGAATCCACATCACTCGAATAAATTTTACAGCAGAAATAGATTTGACATGTAACTCAAAGAGAAAAATATGACATCATCAAGATGTTGACGTTTCACACAACTACATATAAAAGGCTAGGAAGGAAACGTCCATCAATACTGGAAAGAACGCTATCAACAACTGGACTTGAAAAGCTTATTTTCCTGAAGAAATGTGTTAAGAAAAAATATATAAATTTCAACCAATATCAGTACTGGCTGCTCGGCCAGTGAATGCTTAATATTTCCTTATAAGGAAATGGCTAATATTACCATTAACATTTATATCGCATCTAAACAGGTGTGATTAGTAATAATATTTTCTTTTTCATCTAAAGTATTATGCAGATATTTGGTACTGTATAATTGTATTCCTATTATACCATACTAATCTCTGGTTAGTAAATACCTTCAATGTGATAACTTAGTAGGTTGTGTTAGAACTAATAACTCCATATACTCCATGAGAAGGAATGTGTATGGCTTTAATCAGTGGGGTATTTTATGGAGGAAAAATAAATTGTATATGCAAGAAATCTTTTTCAGAGCGTACATTTTAAAAGACAGACATCCATAACGACTCCAGTAGAAAAACAGGTTCAGCATTAATATCTTTGGAGACTTAAGGAATTTGTCTTTGACTTAAGTGACCCGACAAAAATACAGTGAAATTTGACAGTGAAATTTGACAGTGAAATAAACGCTGATCAAACTGAGACAAGATATGTGTCTGTGATAAAACCTGATTCTCATGTCTCCCTGGTTATTCAAATGAAATTATGATATGTTGGTGACTTCTGTTGGGCAAGATCCACATGTTTTGGCAAACATGTAGAAATCATTGTAAAACGGAAGTGTCAGTTATGTGCTATGCGTGATATACGCTTAGGCGATCATGTATTTTTCGATACATAACTCAGGCAGATTTTTTCCCGCGGTAGGTTGCCATTTCTCTCTGCAGAAGACCAGTTGCCATTCAAGGCTATAGAGCCCGGCTTGTCCTGCTATTTAACCATAGATGGGGGAAGAAGAGGAGGATTCATACCTTTCCTAAGGGTATTCGACTGGTATTCGATCCCGACTCTCCGATTCCTCAATCCAATCCGCTATACATTACTCCACTGTGCCTCTGGAAGGAAGTACGGGCTTTAATTGCATGTGTCTTATCTCGAAGAACAAAAAGAACATATTAATCGAACGGAATAAATCCATTCTATTGCTTTTACAAACAAATGTACCAAGAATAAACTCACATTTCTGAGATCAGAGACATTCGAAAGGTTGTTAGGGTCTAACGTACCTCTTAAAAAATAAACCAATGACCAAGCATTAGATGCTTCTTCATATATTCTTTTTGTATATATTTTACCTGTTGCCTTTTCATTTTTATTTCGTATCTAATTATATACACTGGTTTTGGATAGCGAACTATAAATTCCTTGCCGTTCCCTGTATTCTTATGGAGACGTCCTCTTCTTTCAGTAATGGATGATTCATTTTTATTATTTCATGTGAACTACAAATTACAGATGTCAGCATCAAAAAACAGAAGATTAATTATCTAGCAAAAGTCGATCATTTTTCCTAAATGCTCGCCTTCAGGCATAATGAGATTTTGATTTTTCAGTTCGGCCACAAGATGGTCAAAATCATTAACGGTACATCTTCGGATCTAATATAATTTTCGAATGTTTCAGAATCCAGAATCAATGTTGATTCCTGGAATTATGTTTTTCCATCAACCTGGATTTTATTGTCTTATATATGTTATTGTCAACTAATATTTTTCTTTTGTCTGCAAATTCGACTTGCATCTAGTTATCAACCCAATTCTTTTAACTTTTTCATTGGTTCTTCAGTGTATCTCTTGTATATGATAACCACATTCATTTCTTCAGCCTATTCCAATTCCCTTTCCTAAAGTCAAGACAAAAGTATCCTGTCTTTTCTATCATCAAACTAAAGCTTCATAGTTTTACCTATTTTTGCCTGTTACTTTTCCAGCTTCAAATAACATTCGAAGTTTCATCTGTTTAGATTAAATCAGTTTATGTTGCATCTAATTACATTACCTGCCTTTAGAAGCCTGACAATATTCTTTTTGTTCTTCACCCTATTGTTAAGTGAATATTTTCATCTTTTGAGAATAACAAACTCATCATTATTACGAGGGAGACGTTCTGGTTTTGTCTTTTAGTCATAATCCTCATTGAACAAGGTACGAACATCTCATTAGAAATGCAATTCTTATCGAGGAAATCATAAAGCCAAAATCCCGTCCTGGGTAAAACGATAAACTACGTCCAACAGCAAGGCCTCTGATCTTAATTTCTGGTGTTCCCAGGTTGACCCTGACCTGGGGTGGTAACACCTGTTAGGATCCCAGCTATGGACAAATAGTTAACCCCCAAACTGGGGTCAAAACAATATGAAAGTGTAAAAATAGGTTTTAATACCAGAAATATTACCAGCAATACATTTTATAAAAGAAAATATTACCAGCAATACATTTTTTTAAATATTATCAGCTATACATTTTTGAAAACCAAATATTACCAGCGAAGGGAAATTATTATTATTATAGATTTTTGAAAGAAAAATATTACCAGAAATAGATATTTGGAAAAAATATTACCAACAATGAAAATTTTGTCGACATTAAATAACCCATTGAGGTTGATATGCCGTCAAGCAAAACAAACCAAACCATAAAAAAATTCAGTTTAAAGTGTTTAAAGAATTTAATTTTCTCTTTAGCAAAAATTCTCAAATACTTTACTCACAAGGCAGATGTCATTTTAATATTTATTCAGCTTATTTTAGCATACAGATCTAAACGCCACAAAATATAAGAATTTGTTGAACAAAATATCAAGGTGAGTTCATGCCTCTGCAATAAGTATTCTGTTTGGTCTTGAGCATAATATGAAATGCTTTATTGTCTGGAATGACATTTCTTTTATTCGGATTATTATTGTAAGAAGAAAATAAAAAACGAGAGAAATACTAGGATGATTGTGTTGCGCCTAGCTGCCTTCAAAATAAGCCTTTGAAATTCATTTTGTTTTTTTATTTGTCATTGAACTTGTAGTAATCTCAGGTATAAGTGAGACCAATTGAAATAATTTTACCATAATAAAATTTATATTAGCAATAATAAAGAAAATATTCGATATTACTAAGCGACAAATTCACCTTCAGATGTGTATCAAGACGCAGAAGCGATTCTATAAATCTAGGTTGAATATCACAGATAGATATATTGAATAGATTTTATTAGTTTTTGTGGTAGAGGAGACAGTATTACATTTGCATCCAACTCATGTCAGATAAGGTCATTTAACTTAGTAAATGGCAATGTATCTTATAAAGGTTAAAAAGTTAAATATTACATTAGTAATATGCACGTCGCTTTCTATCGTAATATATTGCCACGAGAGGAAACTGAATTTTCTTCGTGAAAATAGACGCATTCAAATGTTTTTTTTTTCATTGAATAGACGAGGGTAAAGAATGTACAAAGGTGAGAAGGCTGGAAGACAAATTAGTTATCTGATAACGCTCGATGATGTGAAGGAACCTAACAGAAAGATATGGATATGAATATACAGCTAGATAGATATATACTGTGGTGTCAGAGAAGATGAAAAGAAAGGCGTGTGTGCGTGTGAGGGCGTGTATATGCACATTCCTGAATACTCTTAGAATTCAATCTTCACACAATGACAATCTCCATTGTGCTAGTATATATGTATGCAATTGCACACACACACACACACACACACACAAATATATATATGTGTGTGTGTGTGTGTGTGTGTGTGTGTGTGTGTGTGTGTGTGTGTGTGTGTGTGTGTAAAAATTCGTGGGCAAGTAATCAAAGTAGAAAGTAGATCTATTAATATAAAATATTAAAATTTATCCAGAAAAGAGAGTCAATATAATTTTTATTATATTCCATATAAGTGAATTACAATTAATGAGATTCAAACAATTTAGCTCCAGACGAATATTGAACTTGTATAGTGACTCTTTAAGTCAATCTTTGTCACGAAGTTTTGGTTTGTGCTGCGGTCTTTTACCCATTTCCAATTCTCCATACATTAACTGTTTTGGAATTCTCTCATCTGTCATTAGAATAACATGGCCTGTCCATCGCAATCTGTATTTGTGTATAATTGCTTCCACAGAGAGTGTATTGGTCCTTTGTAGAATAACAGTATAAAGATTGTTGAGACATCCACTGGAATTAAAGCATATATATATATATATATATATATATATATATATATATATATATATATATATAAATGTGAATTACAGTTAATGAGATCCAAACAATTTACCTCATATAGATGATCATTTCGTCCATGGGAAAGTAGCATTTCCCTTGACTTATCAATGCAAATACATTTACTAAAATGAATAAAATCCCACGTTTTTCCACAGGAAATTTAAAAGGCAAAGGAAGGAAAAAAGGAAAAAAGAAGGAGAAAAGAATAAAAGAAGAGGAAGTAAGAATTGGCCTGTAATAGAGGAGGGAGTTATATAGATAGAGAGGGTTAAGTTATCTAAGGTGGTTGTAGTGGATACAGATAAACGCGATGGTTTAAAATGAACACTGACATAAATGTAACCTATCATCACCTGTGCAAGGAAGAAGAATGAACTAAATGTTTAAAATATTATAGAATAGAAGTAAGAATTAAAAATTAATACTTTTATAAAAAAAGATGTTAATATTATTATTAATCCATTCAATAATAAATCTTTAATTATATATTAAAAGTTACAGTAAAAAATTAAAGTAAATTCTTAATATATTAATTTCATTTAAATATAACCAATCTCATTATATCAATATAATACTAATAAATTTTCAGATACTAATTTATTATTTAATTATATCATACATATACTAATTATTTAAATATTCTGTAAGGGATTAAATTTAAATTCAATATATAAAAAATTAGTATTCCTTTTTTGCTTTTCCAATTTCCTGTGAAGAATTTGGAAATGAGAAAAAGACGGCAGCCAAAACTTCGTTACAAAGATTGCTTTAAAGAGTCACTATTCAAGTTCAGTATTCGTCTGGATAACAGGGAGAGTCTAGCTGAAGACCGAGTTTCTTGGAGAGCCGGTATGGCTGATGGCGTCAGGATCTTCCATGAGGCATCACAAAAAGAGAAGGGTTCGGAAGGGATCCCTGAAATCAATATTGTATATGACGAATTCGTGATGGCATGCTTTGAATGCCCGACCTGCACTAGAGTGTGCAAGTCCAGATTGGGCCTGACAAGGCATATAAAATGACACACTGGAAGTGATAGTGTTCAAAGTCAACTTCCACCACCCGGAGATGATTTAACATGCCATATATGTAACAAGAAATGCAGATCGATGGCTCGCTTTACGAACCACTGTTGTTTATACAACAAATGAATGTAGTGTTGTGGGTGGGGGTGTTTAACTGGTGGACTGGATATGTCAGTGTTGGTCATACTTGCTGTGTGAGTTGACAGCCACTATATTAATATATATATATATATATATATATATATATATATATATATATATATATATATATATATATATACACATGTATATATATTTTATATAAATATATGTATGTTGTGCATATTTGTGTGTGTATAGGTGTATGCATGTATATATATATATATATATATATATATATATATATATATATATATATATATATATATATATATATATGAATAAAATGACAATAGGAAAACTAGTAATTGCTGACGTGTTTCGTCCAATGTGGACTTTATCAAAGCAAAGTATGAAATAAATTAAACATTAAGATGTGCGAAATTAAGTAAACGCGTCAGCAATTACTAGTTTTCCTATTGTCATTTTTATTCATAAATATTGTCTTCTACTGGTTAAGTCGGGAGAAATTTTCTATATATATATATATATATATATATATATATATATATATATATATATATATATATATATGAAAAATATAGTTTTAAAATATGCTATATTTATAGGTTAAAGTGCATAATGTCAAGGCGAGAGCATATCTCAACATGAAAGTGGACATTGAAATCAACACCCATTTTTTAATAATATATCATCCTTTGTACCTCGCATGTATTTAAGCGTACTACTGAATTGACAATTTGCGCTCACCGTTTTCCTGTTGAAGTAGCTAACAGTAAGTTATATTCTAATTGTTTCTTTTCTGGCTCATATATCACCTGTCTTCTTGAAATCTGTTTCTTACTGTACTTACTCCTTAATAAAGTTTACTCATTCTCTTTAACACCCTTACTTCTTAGTGGTATTATCGTCTTGTTTGGGGTGAAATGATGAAAATATAGATTGATATATTTGTATATATTTATGTGGTCGATCTATTTCGGACATTCAGTAGTCTCTCACGCTAATCATTAAGGTCTTGCATCAAGGTGGGAAGCTCATAAGGGAGGAATTCTATGTCTTAACATATCTAGTCAAAGTAGATGGCTAGGTGTCCAAATATAACAGAACACTCACAAGTTCTTCTTTTCCTCGCCTGCAGCGTTTGGAACGCGCATTATTCTTTTCACGTAAGATTGTAGAAAATATCAGCGATGTGCTAATAGATCTGCGATTTAGCTGGATACTGTCTCAAAGAGATGTTAATTATATCTCTCAACATCTGAGCGTCAGTTTCCTCAAGATAAAAATGAAATATCAAATCTGTCTATATTTCTGAGATTAGTTATTGTAACTATTTACAATATTTACAGAGTTCAGACTTGTCATCTTTAGTGTATAAAAGCGTTGGTTGAAGTAATCCAGGAATTTAACTCAAATAGTTGAGTTCAATACCAGGCAACAGCAGAGGTGAACTTGGAGAGTTGTGTTACTAAAGGGAAATAACTGAAACTGAGATATGGAGAAAAGTCATGGCGCAGGATAATAGAACAAACTTTCTCCGGCGGGTGTAATAAGGGGTTTGGTTTGAAATTCGAACGTATATCAACTGAAGATGTCCGAAGTGTACAACATCCGAAACGTCGTGAATATGACATTAAAGTTTGAATAATGTAAAATAGTGTACTAAAAACGAAATGAAAATATATATGATGTTCGCTTAGAAGAGTGTAACTGCAAGACAATATGCAGTTTTAATTTACATTTACATACTTTCTATGTCGACAAACCCTCTATTTCTGCTATACGTACCCACTCACAAATATGCATATATATATATATATATATATATATATATATATATAATTGTATTGCGTTATATATTTCTTAGCGATTGTGCGTGTAAAACTTGTGTGTGCTTGTTAACTGAATACACTTTGCTATGAACACCTATGGTAACATTTTCAAAAATTGTTTCTTTTTCTTTAGATTATCAACAAATCTTCAATTTAACTATATATTCATTAAGAAAAGTCTTTATTAAATCAATTGCAACAACTTTCAAAAATGAATTGTCAAACTGGAATAAAAATATCAAATCAAAATTAGAACATTAAAATGTGCGAAATTAAGTAAACCCTTACTTTTGATATTTGGTAACTGCTCTTTTTAAGGTTACAATGTCAACCAGTCATTCTAAATAATTTTTAATATGTTTCCGGCAGTAGTGAGTACTGACGTTTGACCATTCTTCTCGGCAGTCTCCCACAATTGTTCAATATTACCTGGTTTTCTTACATCTACTGCTTTCTTTAACATGTTTTCAATTGAGTTTACATCAGTACTTTGATACTTGAAACTTCTTTTTACGAACCCATTCTTTTTTATGGATTAGGGTGATACTTTGGCCCATTGTCCTGTTGGAAGTTCCAACCCCGACCTAAATCCAAGTTTTGAACAGACGACAAGACACTTTCGTTCAAAATTTCTTGGTATCTTGCAGAGTCCATTGTGCCATCAACGCGTATATTTTGCCTGTTTCAGCAGCAGCAAAGCAATCCCCCACCAAATCATAATGCTGCCACCGCCATGATTAATGGTTGGTATTAAATTCTTCTCTTCAAAACCCATATTAGGAGCTCGACAGATACACCACTTATTCCCAACGCCTAAATAGCTCTAGCTTGTTCTCATCTGACGATAAAACTTTTTTGCACAATGTTTATAGCTTATTAATATGGCATAATATAAGCAAGCATGCTTGTGCTATTTCGTAGGTAGTGGCTTTTCTAGGCATTCTACCATGAAGCTCAGCATTGTTCAAATCTTGTCGTACTGTATATGTATGCAGATTGATTCCGAGATTGGCCAGTGAGCATTGGAGAACCGCTATGGTCACAGAGGGTATTTTTTCTGGGCTTGCTGAACTAAGATGTCTATTTGCTTTTTATTTTTCGCGGAAGGTTACTTCTTGATTATGATTCTGTAATACCAAAAGCCTTCCATTTATAAATAATTTATTACACGGTGTATTCCAAATCGGTTTCATTGATTTTGTTTTAGCCTTCTCCATCATTACAGGTTTCAACTATGCAATATTTTAAATCTTCAGAAAGTTCTTTTAATCTTTGCAGATATTTTTTTTTAAATTGTGTCTCTAACTGCACACTTTTGAATGCACAATAAGTTGTATTGTTTGATTACAGTATACACAGCTTACCAAAATAATGACATATGTCATTTTGATTTTTACATGAGCACAAAAAATTATTTACACTGGCAACCATGTAAAACAAAAATATTGAGTGTAAACGTAAAAGTTCACTTACTTTTGAAAATCTTATCTTTAATTTTGAATTAATATTTTTATTCCAGTTTGATAAAAATCTTTTAAAGTAGTTGTAATTCATTTAATAAAGTTTTTTCTTAATTAATATAGAGGTTAATTAAGATTTGTTGATTAAGAAAGATAATTATTTTAAATACTATCTTAGGTGTTTTGCACAGAACTCTATATGGTATAGGTTACCCGAAAAAAAATTAAATTGCCAAATCAGTCGTGTTACCAAAATTTTGCACTTGAATAGAAAATATAAATTATTCTGAAGCCATTTAAAAACAAAAGCTATTCAACGTCATTAAGAGATAATTTCAGGTCTGAATCGGCAGTAATATTTTATTTGCCCGCCATTTTCAAATTCCTTGATAGCGGCCGTGGCTTTCACTATATTCATTTCACACAAGGCGTTTCATTTATTTCTTTTTTGCTTGTCTGAGATTTTTCCTTAGTTCCTCGGAACCTCTGGTCGAAAGCACGGTGAGATAATGCATATGGACAGGTTATGTATTTTTGTGAAGACCCTTGTCAGTTTTTTTTTTGGTTGTCTTAATTATATATATATATATATATATATATATATATATATATATATATATCGGTGTTTGTGCTTCTCTGCATTCTGTTTATATAAGACAGGAGTGAAACCACACAAATTATAGATAAAACCTGAAAAAAAGGCAGACTTACTAAGGGGATGATAACTAACATGTTGACTCACGCCGACTGAGCAAGAAAGCAGAAAATGAACAGAAATCGAATTATATACGCATAACTCACCAATATCATATTATATGGCTGTCAAATTCTTACAATCAACAACCGCCATGTTACACAACTAAAGAAAAGTAATTTTAATAATGAATGACAAAAAAGTAAAAGGAACGAGACATTGATTGTGGAAAAAAATAGTGTGCATTGAAGCCTGTTACTATCGTCAGAGCTTTCGTATGTTGGACAAGAATTAACAAAACGAGGATTCGAGACATCGTTGGAAAGATAAACAAAATAAAAAAAATAGTTGTACATTTATTGGCTCAGAAAGTGAAAGCGGAGAATCGAGTTCAAATCCAGCCCAATCCCTTTGAATTAACATCCTTAAGAAATGTATAAATTCCTTTTCATCCCAACCATCTATTCATAAAATAATAGCGAGGAGCCATTGGCAGATGGATAACTCTAAATTCGAAATTGTGGTAAATACTGTTCTAGGACGGTTGCGTAGTAGACATTTGCGTCCCGGACAATTGTGTGCCAGACAATTCTGTCTGTGAATATTTGTGTACTTTTAATAATCTTTTGAAGCTTTTAAAGGCAATTACCATAAATATGTAAAAAAAGCATGAGCAATAATCATAAATTTTTAAAGAAGGAATAAAAAAATTAAAATGTTATTTCTCTATATTTCTGAGATGAGGTATTATGTACACTATTTACATTATTCGGACTATTGTCCTCATCATTGTCGGCATATTTATTACAACGTTTCGGCCGTTTTCGGGTGGTTGGAATGTCGAACTGAACCCTTTATTTCGCTCACTGGTGTAGACTTTTCTAGTTCCACGTGCCATGTTTAATGGATGTCAGTTATTAGTTATTTCCTGAGTGTGAGTTCAATACCCGTTTAAGGCAGTGGTGAACTTAGAGAGGGGAATTAACAGGAGATAACTAATAACTGACATCCATGAAACAGGCATTGAACCGTGTCGAGGACCTTCCGCGATTCACTCTGAACATCGGCACCGGTGTTAAAACGGCAACATTTGAGCTGCATTTTTATCTTGGAGAAAAGATTGAAGTTCGCAGCTGCTAAATCTGGTGAATAGAGCTGATTCAGAAGCGATACAATATTGTTTTAGGCTAGTAACTCGCGAATGGAGAGAGATTGGTGACCAGGGTTCATTGTCATCGTGAAAAATCCAATTCTTCGCGCTGCACAGATCCGGTCGCCTTCACCGAACTTCCTCCCTCAAACGCCTGAAAATGTTGCAGTGGAACTCTCGATTGATGGTCTGGCCATGGGGGACGAATTCTCGATGAACACTACCTCGGATGTCGAAAACCAAAAAAAAAAAAATGAGGATGCACTACCATCGCAAAATGGCGGGCTACAGCGTGAACACAAATGTTGTGCAACCTGCGAAGTGTACACAACGATGTGACTCGATAAACTGGTACATGAAGGTCCCTGATAGCGTTCACAGCTCACGCAACCCTGCGTTGCCATCTTTTGGTTCGCTACAGAACTAGTAGGGAAACATTTTAATAACCTCTCATAGTCCTATTCTGAACTTACCTCTTCATTTTAATCCTTTCAACAAACCTTTTCATGAACCCTCTACCTTGAGTGGCATTTGTTCCATGTCTTAGATGAACTTTTAGTAAAAAAAATATTTAACATAATACAGGGTGTCCAAAAAATTTGAAATCATTTTAAAAACAATTATCTTGAAAACTACTAAGTCTACCTCAATGAAACTGAACAGTTTAGGTGTTGAACATCATAAATTTATTATGGGATCGGTTTCATAAGCGTTCAATATGTACACCGCCTGTGACACGTCACACGTCAAGTCGGTAGTTAAGCTCTTGCCAAACACGCTGTAGCATGTCTCCAGTAACATTATCTAGTGCGAAAGTGATTCTCTGATTGAATTCATCAATGCTAGCGTGAAGAGAGCGGAACGTAGACAAGTTCCTTCAGACATCCCGATAAAAAGAAATCACACGGGGACAAGTCCGGTGACCGAATGTAAGACTTTTAACTTATCTCTTCATGGTTGGGCTAAGAGCATTTCAGTATGGCTTTGTATATTATAGACATTGACTGACAGCGGTTTTTCCCTCACAGTGTTCTCAGGAGGTAAGCATAAAAATACTTATGCGATTAAATCAAAATTAATTAATCATGAATAAAGATTTCTGATAAAGTATATCTCTAGAATTTGTGTAGATGTAAAGAAAATAAATAAAATGGCAATACACAAAGTTCAGGTCATTGGCACTTGTTGATAAAACGCCTTTTCTAAATTACATGAATTATTAACAAAGTAATATCTTTGAGTTTCGAAATCGACTTGAATTCGTTCTAGTATTATAGCCATCATCTGGTGTCTCTTGGTAGATATGAGATATCAGTTGATTATTGTGATATTTTCTCGCTGTGATATCAGTCATTGTACGTACCTACTTAAGCATTGCTTCACTACCTTATCCAGGGATTGAACTCGCGACCACTGCACGACATTAAAAACTAAGTAAACATCTATATCCACCAGTTCAGACCTTTTACCTCGCTGATACGCATGCCACGTATAGCGATTTTCCAAAGACAGCTTAGATATGTTACAAGGCTAAAAGTAGGAGCATCCAGTGATGGTCGGACTCACTAATCAGTCGTAATTGTTCTAACGAGACAAGCTTGCTAACCATTACACCGCCTCGAGATCTCCCTGCGCATACATATAAAACAAACTTCTATATTCACCATGCCAACATGGGGTACTTTTGGATGTTTTATATTTGATATCAATTGGTTTCTAAATATGCTTATCAACTTTTGTATGTCTCTTTTCACTATGACTATGTAATTAAATCCGACTCTCCCTCTGTACTATATCAATGTAACTGAACCAACCTGAACAACAGAATGACCACAGATATTATTCTTGAAAGTAAACTGACAAATACTTAAGAGTTTCTTGGTAAACAATAAACAAATTGAATTTTGTCATCTCTCTGGCTCATTTATTTTGTTCGCTACTGTGTATCAGTTGGTCGCCGTAACCAAGAGAGAGGAAAATATTAATTTTAAATTTCTTCCAACACTCATTTCAGCATGGCTTAATCCTTGTCGTTTTATTGACTAAAGTAACTATTTATTAAATTTATTTTGTCTTGCACATAGCCTCAGGTGGATTAGTGTACTTACTGTTCTCAACTTGTCTCTCCTTTAAATAGTAATCACATTCATCGTTTGTTGACTTCGGGAATCTATCAGAATCCGGTTCCTTCAGCGTGACGAGAGCGTCTTTTGAGATCTAGAATATAATATCTTTTGGTAGAAACTGACTACGAATTCGAGCGAAGTTTACAGGCGTTGATTTTCTTTTTTCTTATTCTCCGAAAAAAAAAACATCAAAAATTTAAATAAAATCAATATTACAATTTTTTTAACAAAGTTATGTTGAGTCCTTTAGCTTTCCTAAGAAATAAAACTTTTGGTCATATTAATATTGTTCTTAATCACATTAATCTGAAGAGCAATAATAAGAATAAAAGATATTAACAATGTGAGCATCTTTCTGACGAGAAAATGTAGAAACGTTACAAGTCCTTGTGTTCCACTGATCTTCCTTGAGACAAAGATACCAACTGGGATCACCCTACAAAACCCTAATTAGAAATGGATTGTAATTTTTTCGGTCAGGTAGACTGACAACTGCTACAAGTTATATATGGAAAAGCATTTGATAAATTACGTCACAAAGAATTGTTTGAAGTGTTATGTAAGCCTTATAAATTTGAGGATATCAGAATAATCCAGAACCTATACTTGAGGCAACCTGCTTGAATACTGATAGAAAATGAATCCAGTAAACATACAAATATAGAAAAGAGATTAAAACAAGGATGTGTCTTCTCACCGGACTTATTCAAACTTTACAGTGAAGTGATTCCAACAGAATTAGAAGCCCTATCAGGATTTGTTATTGGCAGCAAAAATGTTGACAGCTTTAGATTTGCAGATTACAGAGTGTTGATAGCAGACATAGAAAGTGAAATCTAGGCACTTCAGCGGCAAAAAGTAGTACAAGGAAGTAAGAAGGAAGGAGTATACATAGATTTAAAAAAAAACGAACAGAATAAATGTTGTTTATAAAAGAAGATCCCAACATACAAATTGCATATGCCAAAATGAGGCAGGTACAAAAAATTTAAATACCTTGGATGTGTTTTAACAACGGAAGGATAGTATGAAACCCAAAATGACTTTCAAAGGCTAAGTAAAGTATTATGAAACATGAATATATCGTTAGAAACCAAGAAAAGAGTGCTTAATTGTCACGTAATATTGGTCCTTATATATGTCGGAGAATGCAAGACAATCTTCTTACAGATGAAGAAAATATTTTGAGAAGAACATATTGTTTTACAGAAGGATGCTCAAAATAGCATGGACTAAACATGGGAGCAATGTCAAAATTTCAGAAAAAAGAAAGCAAAAGAAAACAGTTGAAATTTATAGAGTTCATAATGAGGAAAGCTGACGTAGAAATTTGAGGCTCACAGTTTATAATGAAGACAAGAGTGACAAAGAGGTTTCGGTCTGGTTTGGTTTGTTTTACGGCATATCAACCACAATGGGTTATTTAATGCCGACAAAATTTCCTTTTTTTTCAGAAATGTATAGCTGGTAATATTTTTTTAATGTATAGCTTGTTTTGTTTTGTGGCATATTAACCTCAATGGGTTATTTAATTCTGACAAGATTTTTATTTCTGGTAATGTTTTCTTTTTTCAAATATTTATTGTTAATACTAATTGTTTTTTTTTAAAGTATTCCTAGTATTAAAATCTATTTTTACACTTTCATAGTGTTTTGAGTTAGGCTGTGGGGTTAACTATTTGCCCATAGCTGGGACTCTAACAGGTGCTACCACCCCGGGTCAAGGTGGACCTGGGAACATCAGCAATTAAGAGGTAGTTCCACGTTCCTCAAAACCTCCTGATCAGAGGCCTTGCTGTTGGACGTAGTTTATCGTCTTACCCAGGACGCGGATGCAGTTTATCATCATACCCAGGATGCAATGACAAAGAGGCACAGCTTGGGTAAATGGATGGCAAAATAGGCATTAACAGAGATAGCGAAAAGAGAAAATGTACTAGGAGGTACAAAAGATCGGTAATTGTGGTGAGCCATGATCGACCACGTCCGAAAAGGACACGGTACATACAAAAAGAAGACCATCAACATGACGGCAAATGAGACCTATTCCATGATTATATTCTCTTTTTTAATGTTTATATTCTTACTTTCTTTTTTATACTAACATTTCCCGTTTATTATTTATTTACTTTCAAATGCAACCCATAATATCAGGAAAAACAAAAGAAAAATGACTATATATATATATATATATATATATATATATATATATATATATTGTTATGTGTGCACGGGTATACAGATATATATAAATAGTGGTATGTATGTATATTTTATGTACTGACATAATTATAAAAAAGCTTTTTTGATGTGTATATGAGTGTGTGTGTATGTATGTATACACATATATTGATTGATTCATTTTGTTTAGCGGCATATCAACATCACTATGGGTTATTTAATGGCGAAATCTAAATATTTTATATCAATTTCATGCCTTCACCTAGTTATTTCTTACATTATTTTATACTTTCAGAGTAAAGGTCTATTTGTGTTAAAATGTAGAGTCTGTAGATAATAAAATGTATTGTTCGTATTTTTTATTATATATTACTGGTAATTTTAGTACCAAAATGTATTCTTCATAAAAATGTAATTTTACTATAAAAATGTATTGTTGGTAATTTTACTATAAAAATATATTGCCAGTAATTGTATCATAAACGTATAATGATGATATGTGTGGGAGAGTTCACTATTTGCCTATTTGCTACAAACCCGGGTGGATCCACTCTCCACAAAACAACCAATCTCTAGAAAAAAGGATTTGCTACCGGATGTAATTTAACGTCATACCCAGGAAGGTGCGCAGGTATATATCGATGGGCATGTAGATGTGCACATGTACGTAAAATGAAAAGAAAAAAGTCTCTAATATATGTATGTACCTGGGTGTACGTGTATGCATGTAAACATATGTATATACACAAACACACACACACACATACATATATATATATATATATATATATATATATATATATATATATATATGCATGTTTCATTAAAAGCGACAGACAAGGTACTACGGCTAAGCTTTTTATTTAATATACCTTTAGCCATTATCAAGTATGATTCGATTTTTCAGCTTAATTGAGTGTGTGATTTAAGTGTATGTTTTAGTGTGTTGTAGGGATGTTTTAAGTTCCGAATACGGTTAGCACATTGTGGCCTTGTTCGTAGTTAATATTGTCAAGAGTTGGCTTTTTTTTATTATTTAAGCTTCCATTATTTATAATCTTTTGTTACAGGTGGATGAAGTTATTATATTTGTTTTCTACTAGTCGAAAAATCGAATCATCCTTGATAATATCTAAAGGTATAGCCGAAAGCGCTCGGAACTATAAAACATTTAGACAGTTTTTACACAGTCTTTGTCCAGAAAAGAAAGCTCTCGTTCGAACACAATAAGAATTAAATAAAAAGCTGCCTAAATATACAACTATATATATATATTGGGGTGAAACGCTTAATATATATATATATATATATATATATATATATATATATATATATTAAGCGTTTCACCCCAAGCAAGACGGGAAGCCACTAGCGCGCAAGGAGTTACAGAGAGTTAAAGCGAGATCAAAGAAGAGTGATAGAGGAAAGTAATGAAGAGACGGTTAGGGGATAGATCGAGGCATCTGGAGACGTTGATTGACATTACATTTGAATAATTCGAGATAGCTATCAGGGAAACAAGAAAAAGTGAGGGAGTTCCACAGGCAAGAAGTGCGTGGTATGAAGCTATTAGAGTAGAAGAGACGGCTACGTTTAACAGTTTCGGCAGTGAAAGGGTGAGAGCGGGATGCCAGCCTCGTAGGACGCTTGAATTCTCGAAGTCTTGGAACCAGCGAAAGCAGTTCATTGGAGCAGTTACCGCGAAAGTATTTGTAAAAAAATACAGAGGTAGGCGACGGCACGTCTGTGAGAGAGCGACTGCAGACGAGATGCCAGATCAGGGCTAATTACATTGCATATCCGTCTCTGGATTTTATCAAGAACCTTGAGACAAACAGAAGGGGCTGCAGGCCATATATGGCAGCAATACTCCATGCAACGGTGAATGGTTGATTTGCAGAATTGAAGGATCGACTCCCGCGAGAAAAAATTTCTGGCGCGGCACAGGGAGCCAAATTTGCTTTCGGTGGACGAAGCTATTGACTCAATGTATTTGTTCCATCTCAGGTCAGCAGAAAATGTAAGACCGAGCAGTCGCAAAGAGGTGTTCGCGTGAAGGTGAGCGTTAGACATTCTAATGGGAGGCAGGGATGGTTCTCTGTGGTGAGTAAGAGAGAGCAGTTTTGTTTTTGAGGCATTAATTTTTTTGGCTATTCTAATTCAGAATTCGGTATCACATTTTAGGTGACCTTTTAAAACAATTCAAGATATAAAAAGATTCGTATTTGCTTGATTTTGGTGTCTACATGTCGGAATTCGCCTCCTTTTTCTAACCACAATGTATCCTGTTTTCTTGCAATTGATGTTTACATCTTTTCTTCTCTCTTTCATTTACTAGCTCCTGTAAGAATTTCTGCAGGTTTCTTTCTGTTTCTTGCTATCAACACTGTGGCAGTTGCACATCAGACACGGATGATACAGGGTATTTAAATTAATAAATCATTATTTATCGACCATGATGTTGTAAGCAAATATGATGATTAATATTTTCTGTTGAATCTAAACACAACATAGACATAGAGGAAGCAATGAATTACTTCGAACAGAAAATATAATTTTTTGCTGTTAATTATGCTCCAAAAGTTTGATTAATTTTTACATTAGAAAAACCGTAATAAAGTAAAAAAAAATAACTTAGAGAAAATTGTGGCATTTCACTTAATTCTATGAAAGATGACTATGCTTGTAATCATTTAACAGGCAAGCAATTATTTTTCTAAGTGAGTAGCGATTAAAGTTTAATTTCTTTTTTTCTATTTTTCTTTTTTTTATACTCAGCGTACATTTTTGCCGTGATTTCAATTTTGTCTGTTTTTCTTCCCCTCAGAAGAAAACTAAGTATCTCCAAGTGACGCCACCGGATGTAACGCTCAAATAACAAGACTTTAATTATGATTTCCAAATGAATCAACATCATTGGTGATTTAATTCTGACAAAGACGGTCACAAGTATAAAACATTTAAAAGTATCTAAGTGAAAGTATATAAACAAGTGCAAGTGAGAGAACAATGAAGTGTTCCCCATATCCGCGGAGATTTATGCTCCAGAAAACCGCGTATAACACGGAACAGTAAAAGCAGTCAGACTTTATTACGGAAATCAATTTTACCTCAATGAAAACAATTTTCGGCAAGTCATATTTTGGAAAAATGTTCAATATATATGCTTATTTATATGATAGACAAGATGAATTTCAGTTTATATCTGCTTTTATGAGAAAAATTATGTATATATATATATATATATATATATATATATATATATATATATATATATATACATATACAGTAGCGTCCAAAACTAAGGGACAAAATTTTAAAACCTAATATTTGTTAGAAATAACAACTGTGAAAAGCTGAAATTTTGACAACTGGTAGTCGTTATCATCCATAATAACATACTAAAATTTGAATCATTTGCAAAGGATAGAAAAAGAATTATAACAATTATTTATTTATTTTCAAATTTGGAAATGATTCATGAATTTATAAATATCATATCATTCATATACAGGTTCGGGGTTGATGTATCTTATTTATATTGTAAATGTGGAAAATTGCCTCTTTTTGATAGGCCAAAATAGGTTGTTTTGCTAGAAATGAGATTTCTGGGTGAGTCACAATCTTTCTTTGTTTCGCCGGTTGGAAGAAGGTCAAAATGAATTATCCCTCTGCAATGCCACTTAACGAACATGAATTCCTTCATTGTTAGTCAAGCGTTCTGTAAATTTATATCGATAAGGATCTGTACCTATTAACAAGGAAGTTAATAAGTTTTATAAAATGAACCCAACAACTGGGAAAATATCAATAGTGAAGCCACTGAACTAAAAATTGATAATAGGATCTACAAATTCCACAGACAACAAGCATTCGTCACAGTTCAAGACCACAAGTCAAATTTCCTAAACAACCTTCAATACCGATGACTCCACCGAACTAAAAATAATATTGGTAAAATCAGCAAATTCATCCTTGAAAGAGCGTGCAAATGCACGAAAAATCTACTAGGAATTAACTAGTGTTATAAAATAGCAGAAGCCATAGAAGGATCTACTAATATTAAAAGAAAGAATGAATGTGAATTCGTCCAATTCACTATTTTTTACTTTTATCCGTCCATCACCAAGGATCTGCTAATATCTGCTGTAAATCTAGCAAAAATTATTGTCCTATTAGCCATCGGGAAATAAATATCAAACGCAGGTAGAAAAAAACCTATATTATTCCATAATGGTTATTTGTGGACCAAACGAATTAACCCAGAATTTAATATTGCTATAGGAACATTTGATTTAGCAGAAGTTGGTGAATTAGGTCGAATCTTGTTATTTTAGCGACTAAGATTTATTTTGGACATTAAGGACACCGGGCTTTATAGAGATAACGGTGTAAATCTTCTCCGTAAAACATATCCAAGAAATATAGACCGATTGAGACCGAGAAAGAAACTGAATTTTTTTTAAAGATCACGAACCACTAACACCAATGTTAAAGTGATCAACTTTCACGATGTCACCTTGGACTTAAATAATTACAAACTATACACCAAAGATCTATATAACAATAAATATGTCAGTAAAAAAATCAAACCACCACCGCCACAAAATTCTAGATAATTTACATAAATCAGTCCAAGTCAGATTATCTACCAACTTCAGCAATAAGGAAATATTTGATTATAATAAAATTAAATATATAAAGGCTTTAAAACTAAGCAATCAAAAAGTAAATTTACAGTATTTTGAAAAAAACAAAAAAGATAAAAATAAAAACAAACAACGTAAGCATAATGTGGCACCCTGCATTATTAGAAAAACTAAAAAGAAATATTCATAGAAATATGATTTAATTTTTATTCGGTTTATTAACCAGTTGTTAGTTATTTAGACGAAGAATAATTGAGTTTTGAGAATAATTCTCTAATTGTATTTAGGCGATCCTAAGGGAAGAAGAAGGAAAAAAGAAAAAGGAAAAGAAAGAAAAAGAGAGGGAGAGATGGATAATGCAAAAGCCGGTCATAAGCGAAAACAGGTGTCAAGAGATATCTAGGCCAACGCGCCTGACCGAATTTCACGAACAATAGAAATTGTTATTTGAAAGAATAGAGTTAGAGATAATTAAAAGAAAGAAAGGGAACAGACATGGTACAAGTGAAAAGACATCAAGACGGACGATTAATAAAATCGGTCAAAACACCTGGCCTACTTTTGTGTCCGCGGAATGTGGAAGTTCATTATCAAGTTGGAGAAATGGGATTTTTTAGAACAATGGAAAAAGAAATATTAATCAAAAAAAATTGTCTTTGGGGTGAGAGGTGACCGCTGGAATTGTATACAGATCCTGACCAGCTTTAGAGTTGAAGATTAGAACCCCCACGATGATAAAGTGAAGATATTTTCAATTCAGATAATTAAGATTTTGGCTATCAGGCCTGAGCGAAAATAAAGGAATGAAAACAATTGTTTTGGCTCTGAAAGCGCCAGCAAGACGAGAAAAATTCTTCCTGAAGTCACATCTAATTAGCGGCGGGCTGTTTTGACAAAAGCCAAAAGGTGAGAAAAGGCCGAGATTGTCATTTTCGTGCGTGCGAAAAAGGCCAAATTGTATTTTGTTTTTTTAGCAAGGTGTTTCTTCCCCAGAACAAAGCTCGGATAGGCCACGCCCGATTGGAGACGTCACGAAGGACGAGAGACGCCCAACCAGAATCTCATTAGCCGAGAGCGGTCACGCGATATGCGAGAAAGAGGAGAAAGGACGCTCGACCAGGACCCATTGGTCGAAAACGGTCACCTGACATACGAGAGACCGGGAGAGATGGTATGCGCCTCCCCCAGAGGCACTGTGAGGAAGTAGGGGTGAGAGTAAGAGCGATAATGGGAAATCAGAAATAATGCGACTTTTGGAATTATCAAGAAAACCCTGACGCCGACAGACCCACCCCAGTTTGTTGCGGCGTCAATAAAAGCAGAACCCCAACCGACAGAAATCAGAGTTGCGGGGTAGACGGCCAGAATAGTTGGAGAGCGGACGGCGGGCCTTGTTCATTCGCCCCTTGCGGGCAAGAAGGGCCCGTCCGTTTGGCCCAGACAGGCAGAAGAATTGCAGGCCAGACAGGCAGAAGAATTGCAGGCCAGACAGGCAGAAGAATTGCAGGCCAGACAGGCAGAAGAATTGCAGGCCAGACAGGCAGAAGAATTGCAGGCCAGACAGGCAGAAGAATTGCAGGCCAGATAGGCAGAAGAATTGCAGACCAGACAGGCAGAAAAGTTGCAGGCCAAACAAGCAGAAGAGTTCCCCGGACGGCAGCGAGAAGAGTTGAGTTCCCCGGACGGCAGAGAGAAGAGTTCGGACCTTGGCGAGAAGAGTTGCAGGGCGGACGAAGAAGTTACTTGCAGTTGCGCATAGAAGAAGTTGAAATCAAACCAAGCCTAAGAACAGAGATTCGTCCAACCCAAATCGAAGTGAAGAAATTCGTCCAACTCAAGCCGAAGTGAATAAGCTCGTCCAACTCAAGCCGAAGAGAAGAATCAGCCGTGAACGACTGGTAGAGATTAGCGCCCAGTGTCGAAACCAAAACCACACTCCGACATGCAAAATTCTAGAGAGTAGGCAACTCAGAAGTCTTTAAATTGTATGGTAGAAGCTTGGTGCCACAGTCCACAAAACGGGTCGGGAAGTAAGAATAATTTTATGTAACGAACATTAGATATAAAAGGTTGTTACTCTTTTTTTATCAGTAATTTTTGGCCTCGTGAGTTTTTCTTTTACTTGTGTGTTGCCACCACGTCGAACTCAACTTGCATACGGCCCCAATCCCTGTTTGATCCCGTCTGTCTAAGATCTGATCACAACGTGGGTAGGCAGACCGGAGATCAGTACAGTTACCCTAGTAACCAGGTGTTGGAAGCGAGTTGGGAACGGCGAGGCTGGTAATCATCTAACCAAAGGGTTAGAGCGTCACACTTGGAGCAGCGAGGAGCGAACAGCTGACGCCGCGGCAAAAAACGTCACAACTGGTGCTGTCCGTGACAAGGATCGACCCTTTAACCGGCTACATCACGTCACGTCACAATTGGAGCCGCGAACGAGATCGAACGACAGAGTCGACGCTGCGACCGGGGGGGGGGGTGGCGACGTCACATAACATCACATGATTTAATCCGCCTTTTAATTGGAATATTCAAACTTATATCGGAAGAATCTTCCTAAGTTTAATTCATAATCACTTTAATCATTAACCAACACTAAATTTTTAACAAAATTAATGTTAAGATCAGTTATAGCTGTGTTAATAACATCAATAAATCTATATCAACATTATATTAAACAAATATCTTTCCAACAAAGACAACGTTATTGTTTTTTTAAATGAATGCAATTGACGAAAATTATGATTTGTCCCTTAAACGGTCAAAATATGACTGATAATATTGTAAACCGAGCTAGCATACATTCCGGTAACGATGTTAAATTGTAAATTGAAAATCCTTGAAAATTGCGTCAATACCGGTTACTAATAAATAATTAAAATACTTGCAGCAATATACCGCCATGAAAATTAATGTGAGGGATAGAATATTCGTTCTTAGCGCCAATCTTACTAACCTCAGCATTTGCTTCGATGTCGATAACTTTCATCATCTCAAAAAAACCGTTTAACATTTTTTGTTCTAGTCAGCAACTCCCTAAATCTCAAAGTCCATTTGTGTACTTATGAGATGCCTGGTGGATAACTGTGTCCGTTGCAAATTCTTCATATAATTTACAGTAGTTAAAAGATTTTCTCTCAAAATTCTCATTCCAGATAACAGGGGAAACCTTTAGAAGTCTTGTAGAGTCCATGCTTGATTAGTTAAGAGCCATTTTGCTGATATATAGGCAACCAATTCGTCGTTAATCACTTTATTTCATAATGGCAAAAATCCCTTAACTTCCCGTCCGCGTAACTCGCTGCAACTCCGGACCGCAACTCCAACTCTAGCTACTTTAGCGCCCGTCGGCACTTGTATTTATGGGTGTCCATTCCTACTGGTATGTTGTTTTTTTTAAGCGCTTCACCCCAAGCAAAGCGAGAAGCCACTAGGACGCGAGGGGTTACAGAAAAATTTGGAGCAAGATCAGATAGGAGTGATAGAAGAAAGGATGAGAAGGGTAGTGGATCGATCAAGGTTAATGGATATGTCGATTGACATTACATTTGAATAGCTCGAGATTATAGCTCTCAGGGAAACTGGAATAGGGACGGGAGTACAACAGGCGAGAGGTGCGAGACATGAAGCTATTGTAGTGGAAGAGACGGCTACATTTAGGAGTTTCGACAGTGAAAGGGTGAGAGCGGAATGCCAGCCTCGTAGGGCGCTTGAAATCATGAAGTCTGGGAACCAGCGAATGCAGCACCTCGGAGCAATTGCTATGAAAGTATTTGTAAAACAGAGAGAGGCGACGGCGCATCTGTGAGAAAGTGACTGTAGACGAGATGCCTGAGCAGAACCAATTATATTGCATATCCACATCTGAAGCCTATCAAGAACCCTGGGGCAAACAGAAGGGGCTCCAGACCATATATGGCAGCGATACTCCATGCAAGGGCGAATTGTTGATTTGTAGAACTGGAGGATCGATTCCGGGGAGAAAAATTTCCTGGCGCGGCACAGGGAGCCAACTTTCCTTGTGGTGGACGAAGCAATTGACTCGATGTATTTATTCCATCTCAGGTCAGCAGTCCACGTGAGACCGAGCAGCCGCAAAGAGGCGCTCTCGAGAAGTTGAGCGTCAGACAATCTAATGGAGGGCAGGGAAGAATCTCTGTGGTGATTAATAGAGAACAGTTTTGTTTTTGAAGCATTAAAGTTGCCCAGCCAATTCCTGCTCCAGTTCACAACCGATTGGAGGTCCTTTTCGAGACGCACGGCCACGTTTGTTTTGTCAGTGAGGCTAGATTTGTTTTTGAGGCAGGAATAAATTGTGTTGTCATCCGCATATATGCCAACTTTGGAATCTATGGCGTCAGGAAGGTCATTTATGTAGATGAGGAATAGAGTGGGGCCTAGGATGGAGCCTTGAGGAACACCTGTGTTCGTGGGATAGAAACTGGAGGAGAATCCTTTGAGAACGAACTTCAATTTACGGTTTGACAGGAATGATTGTATTAGGTTATATAATCGACCCGTAATGTCATAACCCTGGAGCTTGCGAAGAAGACCGGCATGCCAAACCCTATCAAATGCTTTGGAGGTGTCTAGGGCCACGGCACGAGCTTCCCCGTTATTTTGAAGAGCTTGGTAGACAATTTCAGTGATGACCGTAAGCACATCAGCTGTAGATCGGGCAAAGCGGAAACCGTATTGCTTGTCTGAGAGTAGATCATGGGATGTGAGGTTGTTAACCACTTCGATATTGATTAGGGTTTCGAAGACTTTGCCGAAGAAGGGAAGGAGACTGATAGGACGACAGTTAGAAGGGTCAGAGGGGTCGCCAGAGTTCTTGAAGACAGGAACAATCGAAGAGGACTTCCAGCAGTCAGGAAAACAAGATTCCTTGAGGCAGTAGTTGTATAGTTTAGAAAGGGCGGGCGCCAATTCAGGCGCGCATTTCTTCAAGACAATGGCTGGTATCCCATCTCCACCACTAGTCTTATTGGGGTCTAAATTGGAGATAACCCCGTCTTTGGTATTAGGCGTTATGTGTAACCCCCTCAATAGGGCCTCAGTTCTAAGAGGGAAGTCGGGTATGGGTACACCGGGAGAGTCGAGCGTTGAGTTGAATGAAAATTTCCGAGCAAAGCATTCAGCCTTGTCGGCAGAGGAGGTCAGGACTTCGAACTGGTTGAACAAAGGAGGTATAGAGGGTTTGCAATTGTTCAATAGGCTCTTGCAGAGACGCCAATAATCTTTTGAGCTAAATTTGCGAGATGCAATACGCTCCTTCATCCCATCAGCAAATAGTGACTTAGCATCATTGAGGACACGCTTACACTCGTTACGGGCGGAGGCAAAGAGGTATATTGCAGTCAGACATGTCGCTACGGAATAGGTGGAAGTAGTGGTTCCTGTGGGTGATGGCGGCTGAGCAAGCAGCGGAGAACCAGGGGGAGGAGCGCGACTTGACCCTATATTTTCTTGATGGGATGAAAGCGTCGATTCCATCTTTAACCCAGGATGAGACTTCAGAAACATATTCTTGGACGGGGAGCGTAAAGACAACATCCCAGGGGACATCGCGGAGGAAATCACGGAACGCGTCCCAGTCAGCTCGTTAATAGTAGATCGAAGTTCTAGTGGTAGGAGGTTCTTTATAGGGGGTGGAGTTGAAGGAGATGTTAACAGATACTACTGCATGATCAGAGTTGCCAAGAGGCCAGAGTTGCGTGGCGCTACAGGACACGGGGATGGAGGTAAAACACAGATCGAGAAGAGAGGCTTTACCTTACCGGTTGAAGGCAAAACGAGTGGGGAAGTTAACTATCTGTGTGAGGGAATGAGAGACTGAAAAATTGAGCGTTTGAATGCCTGCGTGGTCAGTAGTAGCATTCTTAAGGCACATGGTATGATGGGAGTTAAAGTCGCCAAACACAAATATGTGAGCAAACGGGTGGAGGGAGAGAGCCTTGTCTATGCTGTCAGAAATGCTATCGAGTATCCCACAGTCTTGAGAGGATGGAGAGCGGTAAAGGAAGAAGAGATAGCTTACCGCATTGAGAAGAGATAGTCGAAGACACATGTACCACTGGTCTGGCGATTCGAGAGACAACTCTCTGGCCAGAGGGAGATGGTCCTTGACGTAGACACCAAGGCCGTGCATGTGGGTTAGAGAATCTTTTCTGAGGAGAGGAAGGTAGCCTGGGATCAAGAGATCAGAGGAGGGGATAGACGAGACAAGGTTGGTCTCACAGAGAGCCAGTATATCCGGGCAGTTTGCAGTGAGGACAGATTCCATACTGCAGAAATTTGTTCTAATGCCACGGATGTTGGAGGACGAAATGATGAGGGGTTTAGGTGATTTTTGAGTGGCTGGTTTAGGATTACTTTTTCGGTCTTTGTAAGTCATGTGGAGTTTTGGTTGGGAGATGAGAAAGCTCGAAGTAAAAGAAGCAGACAGTTATCGACCGTGACGTGGGCAGAGAGGAGTTGGCGCAACCTGCATTATAATGTGGCCTCAGGGTTTTTCACCGGAGGTGACTGCAGGGACACCTTTTCATGCGCGACATGACACTACAAACACCCCGGTATTATACAACTATTGATCAGAGCGGCCGCTCAAGACGCTACGCAAGAGTTAGGGCTCCTAACTACCAGTCGGAAACAGCAACCAGAGAACTGTCAACCGTGTACCCTCAGAATGACGAGGTGATGCCACAGACTGTACACATCACGGGAGAAACGGAGCTGCACTAATACAGAGGCCAGAGAGAGAGAGTGAGTACCGGGAACCCCTTCGTAAGCCTCTACACATGTCCAAGAGAAGGGGCAGGAGTATTGACCGGGCGGTAGCAATGCCTACCTACTCCTATTACATATAACACATACAAAAACGACAAAAACAGAAGGAAGGATAAGAGGGGGAGAAATTGGTACAGAGTCCTGGCTGACACTTGGATTTTACCCTTTCGCAACATTAAGTTTTAACTTAGTATAAGTCACATTGTCTATTCTAAAAAGAAATTGAAGAAAATATGGTTATCCAGATTTATTGCTGTCATAATAAATGCCCCAACATACGTGGCCGCGAGTGTTAGTTCACTTTCTTCCTCATGATAACAAGTGAATGTACGGCTTACCTTAAGTCCAAGCATCGACCTGGTGGGGGGGGGGTCAACGGCCAATCCTCCGCCCTCACCAAATTGTGAGCTTAGGAGACTTGCTTTCAATAAAATTAAGAACAACAGGAGAAAGAAACGGCGAAAACAATTCCAAGTTCAGCCAATTTATCAAGCAAGAAGATTCGGTCAAGAAGGCGCATAAGTGGGGGCGGGGTATGCAAATATCCTAAAATTCAACTAGTCTCCTTTTTTCGTTTTCTGTTTCACACTTCTACTTCTGGAAGATGCTCCCCTTCTCCGGGAGGAGCCATTATATGACGTCAGTCTTCCTGACGTCTTCCTCAATTGCTAATTCTGTCTTCACAATGATAATTTTCTTTCTCAGAGAAATTTTGGTTAATAATTTTCCCAGTACGTAGACAGTGACATCTTTCAACAGTCGACTTTAACCTCTGAACTTGACAGCTATGTCTCGCCGAACAGTAACAATCGTATTGTATGTCTTTTTCCACGGAATTCGTACACCTATTCTCAATATCCTGGGAAAATGAGTACCATTCTGATAAAAAAATGAATAAAATCGTTTTTTTTAAACCCTTTCGTCCGTCCGCCATGTTAAATATTGTTACACTTGGGAATATTGTTCTGACGCATCCATATATTTCTGGCATAGAAACGTTAAAAAAGCCAAACAAAGCCGCGGGCAAAATGAGGAACCCTATACATATTTAATCGATATTTACTTAACTAATTAACAAACAATCCTCAATATATTCATGCATACTCTATTTCGTATTCCTATACTATCTATAGGCTGTGATTAAACAGTGCTGAGCGCGTTGGTATTTGTGTATGAGACAAAGGAATACCCCGTGGTCTATTTTCTTTTTCTTATTTTGAAACCAATTTATCCGATTATTTCCGCTAGAAAGCACATCTATACGCACAGTGAGCACTGAAGGTATCATTTTAAAAAAACTTACACCAGAATAGGGAAATTATTGACAGAATGCAAATTAAATAGATATCAGGACAGAAATACATTAATCATGAAGTAAATATATATCATCACT